>CM067318.1:15744875-16311657 GCA_034231615.1 Meghimatium bilineatum | reverse complement strand
AGGTTTCGCTTAGGGAAGCTAGAGGTGTCAGTTAGAGAGGCTAGATGTGTCCGTTAGGGGAGTTAGAGGTTCTGCGAATAGAGGTATAAAAAACCCAACAAAAAAGAAGAAACAGGACGGTAATTACATATTTTGCAAGGGTAGGGGGGGAGTATCCTAAATATCAAGAAAACAGAAGCAATAGTTATAAACAAAATAACACACCTTGCAAGATCATAGTGAATGATATAGTATTAAAACAGATCCACCAATTCAAATATCTAGGTACAATGATTACAGCAGATGGAAGAAGTTCAACAGAAATAACATGCAGAATAGGGCAGGCAAAAACAACATTCAGAAAAATGAAAAATATACTGTGTAATAAGACCTTGTCATTAGAGGTGAGAAAGCGAGTTCTGCAGTGCTATATAACCCCTATACTAACATATAGGTGCGAGTCTTCGACAATAAACAAACTGGAAAGTGGGAGATTGGAGGCAACAGAAATGTGGTTCTACAGAAGAATGCAGAGAATACCATGGACTGCCAGAAAAACGAATGTAGAGGTGTGGAAAGAGTTAAATGCGAAACGGACCTTAATCAACAATATACGAAAAAGGCAATCGTCTCTTTTTGGCCACTTCATGAGACAGGCAGGTTAAAAAGAACATAATCACAACAGACAAGATTGAAGGCACCAGAGACAGAGGGCGACAACGTGAGAAAATATTAGATAGTTTGACAACCTGACCTGGCACGGCAAGAAAACAACAACGACTTTGATACATAATACTGTGGACAGAGAGCTGTGGAGAGCCATGACCGCCTACGCCACCCGCATGGCACCTGATGATGATGATGAGGGGGAAGTAGACAGCATAAAAAAAACTACTCATCTCTCGTTTCTGTGGGCCATATATACATTTCCGTGAGACTTTTGGTGACTTTTATTTGAGAGAAACCATTGAAGAGATTTTTTAAACACAATTATCTGGGCTTGATTTACTAGTACTAAATGTTCTAATTTTCTGGGAGGGATAATCATATTCCCTTAATCCAGCCATGCATTTCTACATAAAATACCAACCAATTTATCTACGAACTTGCTAAGAAATGAACTCTGGATAAACAACCACTGCCCTAATCGTAGAGCTATCCACGGGCCTTTTGTGTGTGTGTGGGGGGGGGGGGGAGAGAGGGGTCTATAAAATCTATACAAACTCTACAGCTATACAAATCTAGAGTTTGAGAAACATTACTGTAAACCATGACATATTCAATTCTCTGGACTACTTTTTGGACTCTGTTTACATGTAGAAATTTGTGAATGAATACAGAAGAAGAAGAAGAATGATAAGTGTGGATATTACATTTCAAGTGGATGACGGAAAGATTAATGATGAATAGATTAATGATGGAAAGATTAATGATGGATAGATTAATGATGGAAAGATTAATGACGGAAAGATTAATGACGGAAAGATTAATGATGGAAAGATTAATTATGGAAAGATTAATGATGGAAAGATTAATGATGGAAAGATTAATGACGGAAAGATTAATGATGGAAAGATTAATGATGCAAAGATTAATGATGGAAAGATTAATGACGGAAAGATTAATGATGGAAAGATTAATGATGGAAAGATTAATGACGGAAAGATTAATGATGGAAAGATTAATGATGGAAAGATTAATGACGGAAAGATTAATGACGGAAAGATTAATGACGGAAAGATCAAAGATGAATGATGGAAAGATTAATGACGGAAAGATTAATGACGGAAAGATTAATGATGGAAAGATTTATGATGGAAAGATTAATGACGGAAAGATTAATGGTGGAAAGATTATTGATGGAAAGATTAATGATGGAAAGATTAATGATGGAAAGATTTATGATGGAAAGATTAATGACGGAAAGATTTATGATGGAAAGATTAATGATGGAAAGATTAATGATAGAAAGAATAATGATGGAAAGATTAATGATGGAAAGATTAATGATGGAAAGATTAATAATGGAAATATTAATGATGGATAGAAAGGTTCCAATAAATGATCATGAGCAGAACGAAGACATCGATGGACACCGGGTATCGATGGACACCGGGTATCGATGGACACCGGGTATCGATGCCATTTGAATGTGACGATTGGAAGGAGCAGTCAGCTTGTATAGAACCGAGAAGCTTACAGAGGACAACGTTCTGCAAAGGATAAGTCCCATAAACCAAGAAATAGACTGAGGAATGAAATAAATAGGAAACCGAAAGCAATATGTATGTATGTATGTATGTATGTATGTATGTATGTATGTATGTATGTATGTATGTATGTATGTATGTATGTATGTATGTATGTATGTATGTATGTATGTATGTATGTATGTATGTATGTATGTATGTATGTATGTATGTATGTATGTATGTATCGTACGTACGTTATGTATGTATGTATGTATGTATGTATGTATGTATGTATGTATGTATGTATGTATGTATGTATGTATGTATGTATGTATGTATGTATGCATGTATGTATGTATGTATGTATGTATGTATGTATGTATGTATGTATGTATGTATGTATGCATGTATGCATGTATGTATGTATGTATGTATGTATGTATGTATGTATGTATGTATGTATGTATGTATGTATGTATGTATGTATGTATGTATGTATGTATGTATGTATGTATGTATGTATGTATGTATGTATGTATGTATGTATGTATGTATGTATGTATGTATGCATGCATGCATGCATGCAAACATGCATGCATGCATGCGTGCGTGCGTGCGTGCGTGCGTGCGTACGCGTGTGTGTTTGCGCATGCGCGCGTGTGTGTGTGTGTTTGCGCATGCGTATGTATGTGTGTGTGCGCGTGCGTGTCTGTGTGGGTGTAATCTTCACTTTCGGTTGTCTCGATTCCATTCGTCTTGCCACTTTTTTCAAATGAAGCCTGACAAAAGAGTGTGATCGACACTTTGCACAACCTCTCCTCATTTTAATCAAAATCCCCAGTGCAAGTTATTTCCATAGGTGGCCGAAAGAAGCGTTAAAGTGACTCGTTAAAGACCTCTCTGAAAGCCTTTGAAAAAGACCAAGATACATGGGAAGAACTTGCACAAAATAGTTCTACAGTCAAAAAGGGCGCATCATATTGTGAAAAGAGGAGAACTGCTGCAGCTCAACAGCGGAGAGTAGCTAGAAAGTCAAGGATATAACAAAATTCTTCTACAGTGATCATTATATATCCGATTGTGTGAATTAAATGTAAGAGTGTATGTGTGTAGGTTATATATGTATGTATGTGTGTGTGTGTGCGTGCGTGTGCGAATTAACAATATACAATAATACAGTTAGAGATGATGACAAAAAGTCTTGAGGATAACGGAACGAGCCAGGTCCGTTCTAGTCGCACCGAATCCCCTTGTAACTCGAACGAATATGTGTATCCGTACTTTTTATGATGACAAAGTAAACTCTCTTACAAATTGAGAAATATTTGTCAGTTCGTTTCAAGAAACCTAATTTCTGCAATCTTTCTTCATATCTTCGTACAATTAATTACACATGATGATGATTAACGTGTGTTTCTAATGCGTTTGGCGTTATTTGATAAAGAAAATGTTCATCTTTGTCTTCATCATCATCGGGTTCCCTTGGCTGTGATATCGCAGTTAATCTGTATTATCGTGACAATGCGTTCCAATATCCGGACTTGAATCCTTCTAACCAGCAGAGTTGTAGAGTGAATATAAGAATGTATTTCCTATAGTGAAGAAGGTAACTTTCATTCGCGGACGTGATACTAATGTAGTAATATCAGAGATATGACCATAAAAGAATAATTATATAATTTAGAACTGCCACGTGATTCCAGCTTGCGAGATTTAATACAGTAAAGGGAAGTAATGGTGTAATCTAAAATAGAAAACAATGTTCTAGAATTGCTACCCTTGGTCGCATAGAATACAATAATGAACTAAATGTAATATTTATAGATCAGGAAAAGCGTTTGATAGAGTAAATAGAGACGTACTATGGGATACTCTAGAAATGTATTGTATTGAAGAAAATTGTTAGAAAGTATAAGGGCTTTGTGTAAAAACTGTTAATTCGGGATAAGCAGATTAGATGATATTATAGACGCATTTTAGGCTAAAACAGGAGTGCATCAGAGTTGCGTGCTCTCGTCCTTGCTTTTCAATATATACATAGATTGAATAATAAAAGAGACAAAAAGTGCAGAGGGCAACAACACCGACTCAGAACAAGATAACTCAGAGCAACTAAACAATGAACTGAATGAACTGCTTTTCGCAGACGACCATAGCCTCATATGTAACAGTATGTATCTGTAATTGGTAATTGGTAATACATATATTACTGAGTGCAGCCTGGCACGTTACGAGATGATGAGGTGGTAGATATAACAGTATTATATCCACCATATGTTAAGAAGTACATCAATTACCGCTCTCTCTCTCTCTTAGCTCTAGTGATATCATATAATGAAACAATATCTTGACTTGGTTTCCATATGTGGTAACTTTATTTTATACAATTGGACTTATCCAATATAAAAGATACATAAGGCATAAACTCAATGTTTCCATACAGTAGGACTTATCCAATATTCCTCTATGAAAGATGCACACAAAGCATAAACTCAACGCTTCAGTTCAGTAGTTACTATCCAATATTCCTGTATGTAAGATGCACACAAAGCATAAACTCAACGCTTCAGTGCAGTAGGACCTATGTCCAATATGCTTGTATGAAAAATGCACACAAAGCATATACTCAGCGCTTCGGTGCAGAAGGACCTATGTCCAATATTCTTATATGAAAAATGCGCACAAAGCATATACTCAGCGCTTCGGTGCAAAAGGACCTATGTCCAATATGTTTGGATTCTAACCTATAGCACCACTGGTCCACTCTGGACCCCTAGTTTTCGAGCAGACCTCCTTGCTCTCTCGAATCCCAAAGCTAACTGTCAAAAACTCTCGCCGTCCAGCTCGGACAGAGTTCCGAGCTCCTTACTCTCTCGAATCCAAGAACTGACTGTCAAAAACTCTCTGCCCGCCAAACTGATCTCACTTCCCCGACTCTAAAAACTCATTTTTCTCACAATCACTGGTCAATGCCGATCCCTACTTCAAAGCCTTCTCAAAGCCGTTATGATGACCGTGTTCTACAATTATCACGGTTTGACCCTTTTGTAATACCTGTGCCATTAACATTTCTTGTCAGGCGGGTCGAGAACAGTGTCTGATAGCAGTTCCCGTTAATTGCTATGGTCCGCTTTTTCAGTAGTCTTAATGTTTGCCGGACCACTTTTCTATTCCTCAAAGGAATGTCTGAGACGCTCTGGTCTATAATTACGGTAGGACTCAAGAGGGGGGGAGGGGAATTTCCGACACAGGTGACTGACTGTCACACTCTTCCCCTCCTTATGACAGAAATATACGTAGTATTTTCTTTGCTTACTTACTCAAGCCATTCATACAAATATTTCGTAATTTTATACATCTTATCTCGTCTGCTTAATTCACACTCATACAAATTTATAGTTATATTTTTCATTCTATCTAACCTGTAAATCAAGGTTCAAAATATTTTAACGACAACATGTCATTGGTAACTCAAGGTTACCACAACTGATTCCATTTACCCATGCCTCTCAACCCCTAACTTTTCGGGACAGTGGTTGACAATTTCAACTGTGACTGTTTGGACCTGGTGTGGTCATTTCCGGACAATTCCCTTGATCACTTCTGGTTATATCCTGGGACTTTCCTTTGATCATACCTGGGGCCGTCCCCTCCATTTCCCACTTCAAGATTTTAATCTGGTAAAATCTTCCTTCTCCTGTGCTTCTGTCTCCTCCTCATTTTACGGTAGAGAAGGTGACTTCATTCATATCCATTATGGACCAACATTTTTAAACAAAGAAAAATCTTATTGGAGACTTCATTCATATCAATTATGGACCAACATTTTTAAACAAAGAAAAATCTTATACAATCTTAACTAAATAAAACCAATTATATGCAAGAAATGAGAAAGGAAAAACAAATTCTCATCACGACAGTATGCGACACCAACCAAACGAACCATATACATCAAATAATTACCATCAGTGGAACACTAATATCTCCGTAGGCACTATTTGCAAGGACAGTAATATATATGATGTAAGGACAATAATACATCAAGTAGGCAATATTTGTAAGAACAATAATGCAACCAGTAGGCACTGTTGTTTCTCGCTAGAACCCTCCGTGCTAGCGCTAAAGCGTCCACTCTAGCGTTTTCTATTTTCACTACACATAATTTCGCAGCATCTGCTTGTACTGGGACTTCCCGTGAAGGTGCGATGATGTCGATGGCAACGGCACTATTATCCTGTGCGCCTCTGTATGCCATCTCCATCAGGGCCGGAGTAATCGTGCACTCGCGCTGTCTACTAGCAGCTCGAGTGTTCCGAAAAGGCGCGTCGTCTGTGCGGTCTGCCGCAGGCTGAGGTGGTGCCACCGCTTCAACTGTCTCACTTTGAGTCCTCGGTTCCGTTTCGGTGCTGTCGTGTGACTCGCACTCGTCTGTACCAGTGTGGTTATCCGCTGCGATTTCGTCGTCATCAATGTCGTGGTCTGATGCGCTGGTCAGTGTCGTGGATCCTCGTTCTCTTCGAACCTTTCCGACGTCACCTCTTCCCGGTGTTCATCCGTGGCTGGCTCGTCCGGAACCCCGGACTCGGTCCTAAGCTCCTGAGCCTCTTCGGTCTCGCTTAGTTCGGTCTCTGTGGTTACCCTTCCGGCGTTGTCCATGTAGCCGGTGTTCCAATAATCGTCGTCGCTCAACGCCACGGCGTACGTAGCTTGGCGTTTCCTCCGAACCCTGGGTTCTGCTCTAGAAACGTCGTGGGGGTTGTGGTCCTTTTGTAGATGTTGTACCTGCGTCCGTACCGTTCTTTTTCTCTTATTATGCTTTATGATATACGACACTGGACCTGTTCTTTCCATCACGACGAAGCCTTTCTCCCAGCGCGCTTCTAGCTTTGAATTTCTGCAGTGCTTTTTATAGTACACGTTGTCGCCTACTGCAAATTCTTGAAGTGAGGCTCCCTTGTCCGCGTACTTCTTCCTCCTTTCTTCGGCTTTCGTAACGTTCGAAGAAACCGCTCTGTGGGCTTTGTGCATCTCTTGCAACGTGATCTCTACAACATCTTCTCCCAGGTATTTGCGTCTAGGTTTCAGAATGTGGTCTAAGGGAAGCATAGGTTCCCTGCCATGCAGCAGGAAGAACGGGGAGAACCCCGTGCTCTCATTTGAATTAGTCCGGATGGCCGAAAGCACTTGATTTAGGTGTACGTCCCAATTTCTGTCATCTCCTCCTATGCTCTTGGCGAGAACGTCCGTCATCGTTTTATGCTGACGTTCGTTAATCCCATTGGCTTGCGGCCAATAAACCGAGGTGGTCACGTGCCTGACGTTTAGTGACCTTAATGCCTTTTCGAATTTCTTGCTAGTGAATTCGCCCCCGTTATCCGTTAGTATAATCTGCGGACAGCTGTGTCGTGGAATAAACTCGGTCAGGAGCAAATTTACCACCGTCTCCGTAGTCTTGTCTGGTACGGCGAAAGCTTCCGGCCACCTGCTGTAGCAGTCGGTGAATTGTACTATGTACCGGTTTCCAGTCCATGTCTCGGGAAACGGTCCTGCTAGGTCGATGCTAACCTTATGCATCGCGTATTGCGGTTTGTCAGTTTCTTGTAAAGGGCACTTTGTCTCTTTCAAGTTTCGCAGCCGGCAGGTTTCGCAATTGGCGACCTTCTGCTGCACCTCCCTAAACATATTAGGCCAGTAGTATTTCCTCTTGAGGGCGTCCATCCCTTTGTCCCGGCCCATGTGTCCGTTATCTTCGTGGTATTGGGTCAACACTCGCGCTCGTAGTGCCGCCGGAACGTATACCTTTAGCTCGGGGTTTGTGTCTTTCTGTGCTATGTAGCACAGCAAGTTGTCACCTTCAGACAAGGTGAAGCATTCCACACTTTTGTCGTCTTTATTCGATAACAACATTTCTATTTTTCGTTTAAGATCTGGGTCTCTTTCTTGCTCCGTCCTAATGTCTACCGCCAGGTCTGTGTCTCTCGAACTCGCTATCGGAAGTCGTTTCCCCGTCCTATCCAATGGTTCGGCGTCCTTCCGTGACCTGTCTTCAGTCCTCTCGGAAGATCGATGTGAGTCCTGTTTCCTCGGGGGCTTGCGGCGTTCTTCAACCTGCCTTCTTAGTGTGTGCAGATCTCTGGATAAATCGCTGTTCAATTTCTGTCTTTTTGTCCCGTCCCGTTCCACTGCTGCGATTACTCGGTTACGGTTGTCACCCTGGTTAGGTGGCTTATGGTTGGCCATTTCATCGTTTCTTGGTCGGGCGGGGGTGATAGACACACCTTTGGTTCGTCTTATGTGGTCCGCCCTATGGAGACATTTTTCTCCGTCCTTCGGGTTGATAAACTCAACAAAGGCGAACGGACGACGCTTGCCTTCTTTATTTACAGGTAGACACACCTCTTTAATTTCTCCGAACCAGCGGAAGTATTTTGCTATTTCAAAATCTCGCACTTTGCTGTTTATTTTGTCAATAAACAATCTCCCCCCGTTGTACGCTCCTGGTGCCAACATGGGTACCACTCTTTTCTTCGTTGATGCTCTATCTATGCGCCTGCGACTGGCTACAAAGAGCGTGTCTAGTGCGCTCCCAATATGTCTTTTCCGCTCGTTCCTCACTACTACTCCTATCCTTCCAACTGCTTTGTCTCTATTTAAGGGGACCTTGGCTTGGGATCCGCCCCGGTAAGTCCCTATCTCCGAGCGGTACGTCCGTTTCCCGACGTCCAGGCCGTTGGGTGTCCTGTCTCCTCATGACGTCTTGTTTCCAGCTGAGCGTATTGTCTACGCTCCTGGGTCCTGCCACTTCCTCTGAACTCTGTTTCATTTAACCTCTCGGTTCTGTGTTCTCGTATCCGGCCACGGTGGTCCTCATCTCTACCTCTATCGGCTTCAGCTGGGGGGTCTTGGTTCCTATCTTGCCTGCATTCTCTTTCTTGGGGCTCCGTGCCCAACCTGAATTCGATCCACTTAATTTTGCGCTCTTTAGTCTGTGCTAAATGGAGAGCATCATCTAGCGTTTTGGGATCAGTTTCAATGAGGTGACGTTTAATCGCTCCTGGGAGCAACCCTTCTACAAAGTTGTGCAGGAGTATTCTGCCTACCCCTCTTTCCTCCATTTCCTGGGGAAAAGCTTCTTCTGCTAGACGTAACAGTCTGTCTCCGAAAGCTTCCACTGTTTCGGCCACGTTTTGTCTAACCTTTGTTAGCATTACCAGCGCATGCGCGGATCCAGAGAATCCACCATATCTCCGTTCTAATCCCGCCTGGAAGTCCTTCCAGGATTCTGCGGGCACTTTCTCTATTCTGAGCCTAATCGTCTCCGCTACTAGGCCGTTGCTAGCTTGCAGAGCTAATAACTTCATGTTGTAGTCGCTGGCTCCTGTCAGCAACGCGCACTTTTCTATCTCCGCTATCCAGCTCTTGAAGTGCGCTTCGTTCCCTGAGAACGGTGGAATCGCGGTAGCCGAGCCTTGCCATCTTAAGGCTTGTATTAAGTCGCGCATCTCCGACTTCTCTACTTCTTCCTTGTCGGCTACTGGGGCTACGGCCTTTTGTTCCATTTTAAACAATTATTTATATTATTTTATCAGGTTCCTATGCTTAATACAATCTCTATCAAGCATGTGAACGCATGTGTGTATTTAACTGACTATAAACATGGAGTCGGTTACTATTCTAAATAACGTACTTGATTCTGCGACAGATACACGTATGTCTTAAACACAATTATACGAAGAACGAGGGAAGAAACAAAAAATACATAAATGTTGATATTTTAACTTAAAACGCCATTGTTCATGTGGTCACATATCTTGTACGGAATAACTATTGCTCGTCACACAGTTCTTCACAATTTTCATCATACATTGTTCCGTCTTAATTATTTCGCAACACAATGTTTTATGTAGGGCAATAATATCCAAGTAATCCTACTCACTCGTGTGAATCTTCTTTTCCTTCGAATTTTCCAATAATACTAACACAATGCTCTAAAACTTAATACACAACTTCGAATATTCTGAAAATCCTGTATTATCCGTCGTTCGTATTGTGGCCAGTAATCCGCGTTGTGAATTGTCGAACTCGGTGATCCTTGGTCACTTGCAACAGTGTAACAGTATGTATCTGTAATTGGTAATTGGTAATACATATATTACTGAGTGCAGCCTGGCACGTTACGAGATGATGAGGTGGTAGATATAACAGTATTATATCCACCATATGTTAAGAAGTACATCAATTAAAGCTCTCTCTCTCTTAGCTCTAGTGATATCATATAATGAAACAATATCTTGACTTGGTTTCCATATGTGGTAACTTTATTTTATACAATTGGACTTATCCAATATAAAAGATACATAAGGCATAAACTCAATGTTTCCATACAGTAGGACTTATCCAATATTCCTGTATGAAAGATGCACACAAAGCATAAACTCAACGCTTCAGTTCAGTAGTTACTATCCAATATTCCTGTATGTAAGATGCACACAAAGCATAAACTCAACGCTTCAGTGCAGTAGGACCTATGTCCAATATGCTTGTATGAAAAATGCACACAAAGCATATACTCAGCGCTTCGGTGCAGAAGGACCTATGTCCAATATTCTTATATGAAAAATGCGCACAAAGCATATACTCAGCGCTTCGGTGCAAAAGGACCTATGTCCAATATGTTTGGATTCTAACCTATAGCACCACTGGTCCACTCTGGACCCCTAGTTTTCGAGCAGACCTCCTTGCTCTCTCGAATCCCAAAGCTAACTGTCAAAAACTCTCGCCGTCCAGCTCGGACAGAGTTCCGAGCTCCTTACTCTCTCGAATCCAAGAACTGACTGTCAAAAACTCTCTGCCCGCCAAACTGATCTCACTTCCCCGACTCTAAAAACTCATTTTTCTCACAATCACTGGTCAATGCCGATCCCTACTTCAAAGCCTTCTCAAAGCCGTTATGATGACCGTGTTCTACAATTATCACGGTTTGACCCTTTTGTAATACCTGTGCCATTAACATTTCTTGTCAGGCGGGTCGAGAACAGTGTCTGATAGCAGTTCCCGTTAATTGCTATGGTCCGCTTTTTCAGTAGTCTTAATGTTTGCCGGACCACTTTTCTATTCCTCAAAGGAATGTCTGAGACGCTCTGGTCTATAATTACGGTAGGACTCAAGAGGGGGGGGGGGGGAATTTCCGACACAGGTGACTGACTGTCACACATATACGAAAACGAAGAACAACTACAAAATCAAATTAACTCAGAATCTGCAACATGTAGAAAATGTAACATGTAACACAAAAGACGGAAACTATGAAAATATGCAGAACACCGTGCCCACTAATATACAGATATACAACATAGGAGTAAAACAGGTGACGTAGTTCAAATTTCTCGGTAGTATTTTCAAAGAAAATGGAAGCCGTGACAGAGAAATAGAGACGAGATGCCACAAGGCAAACGTAGTAACATACCAACTGTCACCACTACTTCTTCATCCCAAGATCGAGATGGAAGTTAAAAGACAAATGATCTACAGTATATTCCTACCAAAACTGTGTTACCAGTGTCAAACCTGGTCTCTCTCATCTTCACATCACAGAAAGATAGTGACGTGAGATGAAATGCTTGAGGTCACAAGGCCTGACAGATTACGAAATAAAGATATCAGGGAAAGAATAGGTCTAACAGATTGCACAGAATACATAGAAAGGCGGCAAATCAATTGGCTCGGCCACATTATAAGAATGCATCATGACAAGTTAACGGTTAAGGCATATAACCAAATGAGATCATGATACAAAGTCAGAGGAAGACCACGGAAAAGATGAATAGAAAACATATGGGGAATCTTGAACAAACACGGTCATAGCACAATCGAAACGACACATCTAGCCTTGGAACACAAGCTTGAGCTCTAATCACTCCTAAGCTTAACGCCAAGAGTGGATAACAAACCACCTGGGGGAAAACAATAAACAAAAGGAAGCCTCCCTGCATTCCTTCACAAGAAAACATGAAGTAACAAAAGTTTTACTATTGAATGTCATTTGTTTCTCAATCTAAGGGATGTCTATAAATTGCGCCAACAATGTTAAATGGGTCGAGAGAGGAAAGGGGGGAGAGTTGATAAAAATTGTCAATAAATATATTTTCATGCATCATTTCAATTGTGTGAATTTCAAAATGATTTATAAAATTCGTTAAAAATTTGTCTTTTTACAATTTATCTGAAAGTTTTTTTTTACGGAAATAACATTTTTGTTTACATAGTTAAGCAAGCTGGTATAAGTGAATTCTTGACAAGTGTTTGCAAGGGGGAAAGATGGTCAAGAATTGCCTACAAATTATTGACGTGATTTATTGACATCCCCAAAGTCCGTAGATAAGGGGAGATTTAGGGTGCTCAACCCACTCCGCCACCCCTTAGCAAATCAGAACATGACATAAGTACCAGGAACATAGTATGAAAAAGAACTGACTCTACATCGCCCCCTACGGCTCCCTTGACTCTGCATTGCCGCCTGAAGTTTCTCACCTCCTTCCATGAGGCATTTTCGCCCACTTTGAGAAACCCTGATTTACAGTTCAACTGAGATATATGTGTATTTCGGCTTGACACATCCGATATCAGAATGGCATATGGGTCGTTTAAGCTCTACGAGAAAGGACAGCCAACCCCATCCCAAAATATTCTTAGTTGCCACTTACGTCTAAATCTTTGGCAGGTAACAGTGTTGCTAGTCTATGCTTCCCTTTTGGTCCCCGGGAGCAGAAGCTCGCTCAGGAAAAAAACTATATGAGTGCTCAATCGCTGACATTTTTGTTCTAACTGAAAGGGGCAGACGATATATATATATATATATATATATATATATATATATATATATATATATATATATATATATATATATAAGGGAAAACTGAGTGAAGTGGTCTTCAAACTCCGCAAGGTATCAGTTTTCTTTGCACATCGATAAATATATGTCATTGCTTTCTTCTTCGGCAACTGGTTGCACATGGTGTCAGTTATTCTCGTGAAGTACTCCATTTACCTGCCTACTCTGCTTATTATTTCTGTGCTAAATTTCAATCTGATAATATCGAAGCTTCCTATGACTAGTAAATCAATGGAACCATATATTGCAAATATTTATTTTATAATAACAATGACACTTAAAATGGTCACATGATATCGCTAGACAAATTGAGCGTATTTCTTGAGAGACCTCTAACAGCATCATCTGCAAAGTAAAAAGAGTGACACCTGGTAAGAAAAAAGTCATCAGGTAAGAAGAAAGACATCTCAAATTTATGGTGTACTTAATTTGCGATTAAATAACTGATCAAGAACAAAGAGCTATATATTTCATTTCACCTCTCCAGTTTACTTTTAACCCCACCTGTACATACATTGTGGAGACCTCTATAATCAGAAACATAAACATAGGGATGCTCGTACCTGCCTTGTAGACGATGTCCCTATTACATACAGGTAGGAACATTGCTTTTCCCAATTGACTCAAATTGTTAAGTTCTAAGATAATGTTTTTCTTGGCGCTGCTATTGTTTTTTTTTTTTACCAGATTCAGCCGATAGTGTTCAATAAACCGTTCTTAACATGCAGTCTTTACTTGATAAAATCAAGCGATTATTAAGAACAGTCCTGCGCGCTGGTCCCAAGCACCTTCAGTTATCTAGGCTAATGCGACTGAACAGTAACCACTTTGCGTATACTTTATGTCGTCAACAAATGAAAAGCGTGGGAAAAACGGATAAGCCCAGATATTGGACTCTTTTTGGGATTATCACGCAGGACTAATATTGAAAAAGCTTTGGATAAAAATTGATCCATCGCTCATGATATTGTACGAATATAAATATTTAGATTTTGCGAATACGATTTCCAATATTTATTTCCAATCTTTTCTGTTAAGGTTATTTCAATTCTTTTCCTCTATTCAAAGTCAAACATAGTTCCCCCGTTAGAATAACAAGATAATGCATTACTGTGATCTATGCGTGCATATCTTTATAAACCATCTTTGAACGTATACTTCACTATCAGCTGGGGAGGATGCGAAATTATCTCCGACTGGAATTTTGATGCTAGGAAGAAATTCATATACAAAACGTAAAAAAAAAAGATTCACAAGCCTTTATATATATAATGTAGGTCATTGGTTAGACAAAAATACAAGATGGTGTTACATGACTTTGAGTTGGACAATTAATCATAGCAATTATTTAGCAGTGAAAAGATGCAGTTGGTGGTGTACGTCTAGTTTTTGTCATGCTAGTCGTAACCATGTGTTACTAGTCTCCAGTTTCTTACAGGATTGAAATTCATTGAATAATTGATATGCCTTTCGTCCATCACAAGTGATGATAACCATTTGATACATTCACTTTTGAAACTCAATTAGAGTTATGTCCTGGCCTATGATTTCGTAAAATGATTATAAGCAATATTCGAGCCGCAAATGTCCTTGAACAATTCGGGCATGGAGTGACCACTGTAGACGATTTTTTGGCCTTTCCGTGACTTTCTAGTTAGCTATTCTTCGCTGTTGAGCTGCTGCATTTCTCCTCTTTCCACAAGATGATGCATCCTTTTTTACTGTACTGCGCCATTTACATCTATTTTGTGCAGTCTTCTCATATATCTTGATCTCAAGCTTTCAGATCAAAGGCTTTCAGTGAGGTTTTTAACGAGTTATTGTAGCGCTTTTTTCGCCCATCTTGTACCCTTCTCAAGCTTACCACAGAGAAGTATCTTTGGCAGGCGATGAACTGGAATACGCACCAAATCTTCACAACGAATCTGTGTCTGCATAAGAATAACGTCCATGCTAGGGATACCAGATCTGTCAAGGACTATGGTATCCGGAATCTTGTCTTTCCATCTGATGTTCGTAACTTTTCTGAGACAAGTTGTGTGAAAGTTATTGAGTTTATTTACATGATGTCTATACGCAGTACATGTTTCACTAACGTATAACAGCACTGAAAGTATCACTGCTCTGTAGACTGTCAGCTTAGTCGGTAGGTTAATACAATTTCTGTCACACATTTCCGTACAATCTGCCGAAACTGCTGCTTGCCTTGGCGATTTTTGTATACACTTCATTATCAACGTTCGCATTTTGTGATAAATTACTACCTAAGTATTGAATCTATTTACAAATTTCAGTGCTACACCATTTACCTGTTTGCAGGACTCGAGATCTCGAGATGGATTTTGCCAGTTGCTGGTTGTAACATGAGTTATGATTTCTCCGTGTTAATAGTAAGCCCAAAGTAGGTAAAAGTTTTGAAGAATATGTCTTATCAGCCCACGTTGTAATTTAAAGCACAATCATCAACAAATATTAAATTCCTGATTGTGTGTGATTTGACTTTTATTTTTGCTTGGAATCGTCGAAGGTTTAGCAGTTTTTCCATCGATGTGATATATGATGTCTACTTCCATGTCCCGATCTCTGAAAGCATCATTCAACATAGCAGAGAGCATGATGCTGAACAGGGCATGTGCTAATACACATCCCTGTTTAACTCTTGTTGAGACAGGTAACGTTTAAGATAACTTTCCATCGTCTGAATTCTAGCTTGCATTCCATCACGCAATTACTACACCATTATGACACATTTCTGTGGACCTTTATCAAGACGAAACACAAGAAACAAACGCGCAATATACTTAATGTAAGAAAGCACGTACAGTATGAAGATAGTTGGAGAGAGAAATTAGGGCGTGGTACGAAAAATATCATGGGGAATGGGAAAATAGAGAGATAAAAGCTAGAAGATTGCAGCAAGATAATAACAACATGCAAGAACCGTAACAAGCAGACTGAGCACGTCCGTACAACACTAGGTCATGCCACTCTAATGTAATGAAGTGCACAGTAAAAAATAAACATTCAAAATACATTTTTTTAAACACATTATTCAGTGTGTCTAAAAGTCACTGTGCGCTTATTTACATTAGTCGTGACACTATGTCATATGAATTGTGAATATTTAGTGTGGATCTGTATAACTTCAGTGCACAACGACTTTATAAACACCCTAGAGAATTACCTGAAATAAATATTTGAAACATTTGATGTGTTATAAAATACTTGAAACAACTGATTACATCTGTGAACATGATGAATGATAGTGATTCTGATGAAAAAATTGATTTTTCTTCTTCTGTATTAGTTCTCAAATAACGTGAGATTGAAGTAAGCAGCTGCATTATTTGTCTTGCGTCATGTAGGACTAGCACCTTTGTATTGGTTTATGTTCTACTCTTTTCCAGGTAGTAGTATCTTTCATTTTTAGTTTTTATAACAACTATGTGTTTGTTTTAACTTGTCATGAAATACGCACGTTTATATTAGTATCAACATGTAAACAACGCTGATTTTGTCCAGTGAAATATTCTCTGACCAGGTTTCGAAACAGTCAATTGCTTGTAGACAATACATCGTTATTAGTGGTAAATGGTGGTTTCGTTCTTTAGACCCTGCGGTTCAGGGTACACAGTGTCCAAGTCAGATAATATATCTTATATAAGAAAAATCTGTTCCCTTGAGCCGAGCAGGCCAAGCAAATCAGACTGTGCAAGATGGCGTATTGCTTGCTGGCTGGTGTTATTTCTATACTTGTAATTAAAATTGTTTACATTTGGAATATATCTTAAATTTTGAAATTGCATGTGTGAAGTTGTGTTCGATGATGTAAAGCTGTAAATTTAAAAAAGCGTTTTTAAATTTAAAGATTTTGAACGTGGTTTAATTTTTTAACTTATGTCCGATAATCAATCAATATCAGTAAAACCCATAACCCTTCAGGGTCGTAGGGGTACCACATTGGAAGCTTCAGCACACAGAGTCCTCCAGCGAATTCTATCCTCAGCGATGCGGATGAGTGTGGAAATATCTAGCCCTGTCCATTCCTTGATGTTGTCTGTCCATGTCTTTATTTGTCCTCCTCTGCTTCTTCCACCCTCGACAGTTCCCTGCAGTATTGTTTTTGACAAGGAATCGTGCCTGCATACATGTCCGAACCATGCTAGTTTTCGTCATGTCCGATAATAAAAAATTTTAATTCAAAATAAGAAATTTTTAAAAATGTTGAACTATGAATTTTTTAAAGTATTTTTTGTTGGACGATGATATTTTGGACATGAATGTCTTGAAAGTTGTTACAATATTTTCAATTTCAAGCTTTTTAAATATTTTAATTTAAAATTTCGCAATATTTGCAATTTTTAAAGTGGTTTTATATGTTAAATTTGCTAGATGAGGAAGTTTTCTGGCTTTTCTCCGGCGTTTTCCTAAATTTACCTGGGTTATATGTTAAGAATTATGACATTATGTTTTTCGTTAAAGATTTGACTGCTCTGGATGTCTTGAAAACCAGCTAAATGATCTCTTATAAAAAAATAAGAAAATAATGTATCCATAGCTCTTATTAGAGAATAGGGAGAAAAATAAGGGGAATTATCTAGACTGGTTTTTTAGATTTATAAGTATAAGTTTAAGTGTAAATGTAATGTATTGTATAAGATAATATTTTGTATACGTTTATATATTATTTAAATTATATACAATGCCACATAAGAAAGACACGCCATATAGTGATCATTCTATATACACTCTATATAGTGTGTGAAATCACTCTACCGATTGTGATAGATAAAATACGTAGATGTTAGTGTGTTTTATAACGGTTTAATGCATACATTTGGAAGGAAATTATATACTTACTTGGTTGTATGTATGTTCGTTCATCGCAAGTGATGATGACCATATGTTACATCCAATTTTGAAAATTCAGTTAGAATTATGTTCTTGATTGTGAGTTCGTAAATAGCTAATAAGCCCTATTTGAACTGTAAATATTCTAGGACAGTTTGGGCATGGAATGACCATTGTAGAAGATTTGAAAAACATATACATATATACAACCATAAAGACAAACTTAACAATACACTGTGTAGCATAGGTACTTTAATGGTTTGTCTTGGGTCTTAGACCTCTATAGACATAATCCATTAGCTAATAAAATAGAGCTTAAGACGATAAAAAACAACATCGAAAAAAATATTCTTCTTAATAGTAGATAATAGGCAACCAAAGAGCATGAATAATTCGTTACAAAAGGGTCACAACAGACAAACATAGATCAAATTTACACCAAAATAAATACCATAATGTACAAAATATCCACCAAATAGATGCCAATAAATGATTTACATGTAACAATTTTTGGCCAAATATAGACCAACAATGTTCAAAATATATAGAGAAATATAACCAAAGTTATAAACAATAAAAAAAATAATAACAACAATAATAACAACCAACAATAAACAATATGTGAACTAGATATTCACAAAATATACCAAAATCAATCCAAACAAACCAAACATTCCAAATACTTACCAATATACACCAAAATATGTATCAAATAGATATAATATAAGTGAAACATACACATGAAACGTCTCCAAACATACACATCCAAAGATCCACAACCACAGATACAACCAAACATCTACAGATACAAACAAACTTCCACAGGTACAACAAAACAATCCCCGCTCCAACTAAATCTATAACGGAAACGTCTCTCCTCCAATTAAACAATCACAACCACATATATAAACACAGGCTGAAAATCCTCTCTTCTAACCAGATATACTAATTATACTTGTATCCTCCAACAACACTTCTCGCGTGCAACAATTATACGACTAACAATTCTAGCTTCCAAATAAACATAGGCCCGAAAAAACTTATCTCGTCCAATAAAACATACACCTGAAAGTTCACTCATCCAACCAAACATGCAACTGAAAGTTCACTCATCCAACCAAACATGCAACTGAAAGTTCACTCATCCAACCAAACATGCAACTGAAAGTTCACTCATCCAACCAAACATGCAACTGAAAGTTCACTCATCCAACCAAACATGCAACTGAAAGTTCACTCATCCAACCAAACATGCAACTGAAAGTTCACTCATCCAACCAAACATGCAACTGAAAGTTCACTCATCCAACCAAACATAAGACGTAAACTTTTTTCTTCCAACCAAACAATCACAACCACATATACAAACAATTACAAACACAGCTGAAAATTATCTCTTCCACTAGAGCACACGACTGATAATTGTGTCCCATATCCAAACTTCTCTACTCCAACAAACATACAACTGAAAATTCTCCAACAAGAAACATGCAGAAACTTTGCCCCGTCAGTCAAACGCTTTTCTCTACCTGCATGTACCCATGTTCTCACTTTTCTCTATCTGCATGTACCCATGTTCTCACTTTTCTATATCTGCATGTTCTCACTTTTCTCTATCTGCATGTACCCATGTGGGGTGCAAAGGGAACGCATTGCTCTAGGCGGACCCAGGGTTAGCAGATAACCAAGATCCCATATGTACCTCCACGCGGTGCACCCTGGAAACAGAAATACAGCAGCTCGAGCTGATTCTGGCCAAATCATTTGGGGATCGTGTCCGAGAATGTGGAGGTAGCAGATGGAAAGAGATTTGACTGCACAAGAGACAGACAATATCTCTGACACCACCAGCATCACCACATATAGCGACACTGTCGACATACAGTGAAGATAGTCAGTACAGTCTGAACATTGGAGGGGCGGCCAATGTAAAATGCACGTAAAGGTAGATGCATGGCGAGAGACAAATAGATTTCATGCCGAGTACAATGAAACAATGAAACGGCAGAACAGCGCTAGAGGGCAGCGCGAACTGCAAATAGAGAGTGAAAAGTCCCTAGGAAAGGGGAACTACAAGCTCCGTCAGCTCGAGACGAGCTTCTAGTTACCTGTGTTCCTTACAGGCAGCGACCCAGACCCATCCATTGGCGTTTGGTAAAGCAAGAAGACCTAACCCAACTCTAACGTCGAGCCTTCCTAAACCGGAAATATGCTCGCGAAGAAAAAGGGTTCTGTACCCGATGGGGTTAGGCAAGAGAGGGACAACGATGGTAGTCCTGGCCCAGCTCTACTGTCAAGGTTTCCTGTAACGGAAATACACTTGCAGAGAGAAAGGGTTCCGTACCTGATGGGCTCAGGCACAAAAGGGACAACGACTTAGCCCTGGCCCTACTCTACTGTCAGGTTTTCCTACACCGAAAATACACTTAAAGAGAGAAAGGGTTCAGTACCTGATGGGTTCAGGCGCTATTGGGACAAGGACGCTCAGCTCGAGAACACCTTGCTCTCAATCGCGTGGTGTGAGACTCGAACTTGGACAAGGGGTACACGATGTCGGTGAACGACACCTCGGCTAAGAGGGCGAAAGAGCCAGGGTCCAACTCCTCTGTTGAGTTCTTCCCCTTAAGGAACCAGGCTCACGGATGAGAAACGGTTCAGTACCCAATGGGCACAGGCACAGCACGTCCAATTACACGAGGCAAGTTCATAGACAGTGGAACACCTCGTGCGAGTCAGACGATAGCAAAAATCGTCTGGGCGAAGAGTCGTCACTACGCGTACCTGGAGACAGATATAGAGGTTGTCACAGGCTAAGGGTAGCCCACCCGAATTGTCAAGGCATGCCGAAATCGAATGTGCTAGGCCTACAAGGCGCATAACGGTGGCACAACGTAATCACGCTCCCGGCGGAAATCGCACGGATATCCGTGATGGTTACAATGGAGCGAACGCAAAACAAACAAACAAACATGAACCCATGTTCTCACTTTTCTCTACCTGCATGTTCTCACTTTTCTCTACCTGCATGTACCCATGTTCTCACTTTTCTCTATCTGCATGTTCTCACTTTTCTCTACCTGCATGTACCCATGTTCTCACTTTTCTCTATCTGCATGTTCTCACTTTTCTCTATCTGCATGTACCCATTTTTTAACTTTTCTCTATCTACATGTACCCATGTTCTCACTTTTCTTATGCTGATGAAATAAAACATAGACTTGAAATATCCTCGCTGTGCAATGCTCAGATTAAGTATCATATGTAAGAGCAGAAAAAGAACTGCAGTGCAGATAAATCTATACAAATCTCTAATAATACATATTCTTTTCTACGGATGTGACAGTTGAACATGATAGGAGAATACAAGCTTTTGGAAACAAATGTTGCAAAAGAATATTTTGCATCCATTATCAGAACATAAAACCAACATATACCACAGAAACAAAATACTCTTGCAGGACAACAAGAACTCACAGCAGTGGTATATAATAAAACAAAACAACTATGATAATAAAACCCATAACCCGTCAGAGTCGTAAGGTTGTCATATTTAGACATTTCATGCATAAGACCTCCATGAATCTCCATCCTCTACCATCTTATTGAGTTTAGAAAATGTATACCCTGTCCAGTGTTTGATATTATCCAGGCATGTCTTTTTCATTACACATTGTCTTCTTCCACTCTCCACCGTACGTATGAAATCTGATAAGCTTTTCGTAAAAAAATCGTTACGGGAGTGGATTTAAGGCAAAATTTCTAGTGTCAAAAGTTATGTTATTATTTGTTATGGGGGAAGGGACTTCCATAGATGGAACTTCCTACCAATCCACCCCACCGCCCCCATCTACGGAATTGCGTATAATGTATCTTTGTTGTATGGTGTTTGTTGTAAATGTTTTATGTGACTACAAAATACAATCACCCACAGCGTTCTTGTTGCTTCAGTGTCAACATTACAACTATCGTTTGTGGCTAGTCACGACTTTTCTTACAACATCCCTATCAAATCGCATGTGCTGTCTCACAATTCTCATTAGTTGCAAACATACATGACCTCGAACTGAAAGTAGATATGTGCTCCAATCAGGTTGTGTTTTCCTTGTAATACTTACGTGCTCTGCTCATCCATGATAACAACACACACTGAAATGTTTTCAATCACAGAAAGTTGCGTACTTCTAATTCTTTTAACTCTGACACACGAAAACATGGTATAATTGAGTACGCCCTCTTTTTCTGAAGTAACCAATGATTATAGAAAATAGAAATAAATGGGCGGAGCAAAACTAGCACAAGGCAGGTACTAATGCTCAACGCGGATGAAGATAGCACAATCATGCGCAAAGTTTGATCAACTTCAAAATAAATGAACAACAGAAGAACACAGTTATCACCATATCTTTATGTTGTGTGAGACATTCACAATATTATGGTGCATATATATCACAAGCTATGATTTAAAATATGTTGCTTTTTAAAATTGTAATCTAGTGGAAACATTGACTTCAACGTAATAGAATACCACCGTAGGACATCTCAAGCGGTGGATACAACGAAGAACATGATATTTTTACAGAACTGACCGTAATTACATGTATGTTGGCTATCGCACTTTTTAATTTGCAGGTAGATGTTTGGTTGATGAAAATACTGCCCTTTTGTTTTGTGATAAGGAAAGGTAAGATTGTTTTTTTAAATTGTATTTAGTATGGTGTATTGGGGAACTAACCGTGTGAATTCATCAAACTCAAAGTAAATATATTTTTTTTAATACGATAGTTCTTATTTAAAAAAAAAATGTAAAACAACTAATCCAGCTTGAATTTAAAAAAAGGTCTTTCTCGGACAACATTTCATTGAGTAAGATCTATATGACCGTCATTGAAAGCACAGTTTAATGAAACTTCATGTTGAAAACGATGTGAAACTTAGTATAAAGATCGAATTATATGTTTACAACAGTTGTGTGGGAATATAGGACCAGAGGGCTAATATCAATCCAATTTTTATTAGTCCGTAATGCTGATCGAATAGTACTATATACGAGGATCCAACAGTTCCAAAAACACTTCTTGGAGTTCCAGCGGACTAAACAAAATATATTTGTCCCTGTATCTCACAAAAAGCTCAAACCGGCATGTCAAATCAATAAGATTCTTGTTTGCAACATATCCTTTTGGAGTCAAATTTATTGTCAAATAAATTGCTTTTAGTAACCACTAACCTACATCGGTTTTGATATTGTCTTTCACCTTTTTATTTTGCCTCTGTGGTTGAGAAGTTGATGATGTGGTTGAGAAGTTCGTCCGTCGTGATCGACGATGACCAAAAACTCAACCATAATAATAATAACAATAATAAAATAATAAAGTTAATAGTGCGTTTTTAAATTACTAGCAAGTCCAATGCGCAAGTCTCGCAATCCTAACTCAACCAAATGAGTTCGAGAGTCAAGAGGAAGAGAAGTAGAAGATTCACGCTGTACTGGTAATGTATAATTGGTACCTACACATATGGCTAAACATACGAATAGTTTAGCAATAATGTCTGATATACCATATACCATATCGGTCCGGCTCTGTGGCGAAGTGGTACAGAGCGCGTCTGTGACGGCAAAGGTACCGAGTTCAATCCTCTCCACAGGCAATTGTGCATCCGGACCGTTCAGAAAGCAATGGCAACCGTATTTATATTGCCTAGAAAATCACCACAGCCAACAAATGCTGGGTTGATAATAGTCCTGGATAGGATATGCTACCAATTTATTATACCATATACTTCAATGGTGTCATATTTTTTTTATTATTGCCGCGAGCTTAATAAAGATAACTTTGCGGAGACAACCATACGTGGTACGTATGACTACCTTACTTTCTGTTAATTGTGTGTTTTACTGCATCACCCGAAGTTTTTTTTGTAAAGAACATCAAGCTCTACTGATAGCTCTATCCGCTGTATCTCTTCTAGCAGATGTTGTTATTGTATATATACTGATGATGTTTCTTTTTAAAACTGGCTTTAAAATAATTACTTCAAATACTCAGTAAACGCTCTGTCATGATTTATACATTGATAATACTATTATTCGAAGTATTAAGAAGATGGTATTGTGTGTCTTTATAGACGGTCAGTACGCTGGTCAAATCAATATCAAAGTTATATATGGACTACGAAGCCCCCTCCTGGTTTCTTTTTCTTGCTGTCCATGGTATTCTCAGAACTCTTCTATATCACTTTAATTCAAACGATGTTATTCTCTTGCACCACCTCGTCTTCTTCTACCCTCCACTGTACCTTGAAGAACATCTCTTGTCATCGAGAAATTTCTCATCATGTACCACCGGAGTTTCCGGAGTTTACGAAAGTTTATGATCGTTGACAGTGGCTCTTATTGACCTTCTAATACATTCATTCTATCATGGACAAACACGTAAGTCTTATGATCGCGGTAACAGATTTCCAACACACGCCTATAATATAATTTGTTTAAATTATGTTTGAGACATTGAATTAATATTGTTTGCCGAACAGGTTTCCTTTAATTTATTATTTTATATAACAAGAAGGACATAACCTGTCAGGGTCGTAAGAGTGCCACAAAATGGAGACAATAGCACATAAAGCTCTCCAAACATCTCTATCCTCAGCCATTCAAAGGAGTTCTAGAAAAATCATGTTCAGACCATTCGTGTTATTAATTCAGGATCTTATCTTTCTTTATCGCCTCCTTTCTTCCGCGTCTGTTCTTTGCAAAACAATTTTAGAAAGCACGACGTGTCTAGTTAAATTATCAACCCAACTAGTTACATTGTTTCACCACTGACAAAAGTGGTTCTTAATAACCAAGTTTATTTATCACCATCAGTGCCGTCTCCGCAACGAAGGTTGGCTGCAATAGATCTCCAACATCTCCTGTCTCATGTTTTGGTGGTGCACTCTGCTAGAATGTAACATGTCCATCTTGTGATGTTACTCTGCCACTTGTATCTCTCTCTACCTCTTACTCGGTTCCCTTTGACTTTACCCTCAAGTAAGGTCTTCAGTAAGGTCCCCTCTTTTAATGTGTCCAAATTATTTTATTTGCCTGATCTTTATATCTCTTAGTAGTTCTTTCTTCATATTACATGTTTTTAGCACCTCTATTTGTTTTCTTCTCTTTCCATGATGTTCTCCCTATTCTCCTATATATCCACATCTCAAAGGCATCAATTCTGTCTTCTAATTGTTTATTTAGTGTCCATGTTTCTGAGCCATACATTAATATAGATTAGATGTTCATTCATTCATTGGTACCATGCATTCCGGCGTAAGCGATCATGTCCTTTGTTTGTTATACATTTAAGTATAGTTTCTGATGATTCTGCATTATGCCAGGCTTTTAAGCCATCCAATTGTTTCTCATGTTGTTTTCCTCTGTCTCTCTTACCATCGATCTTTCCAGTTGTTACGATGTTCTCTAGCCCACCTCTTCTCATGAGATGACCAGGAAACTGTGATTGTCGTCTTCTAATACAGTTATTAAGTTCTCTGTTTCAGTTGATCAGTTATAGAATTATAGCATTACTCTTTTTAGCTGTCAATGATATTTTCAACATTCTTCAATAAAACCACATCTCGTGACCTCCAGATGTTTTATGCAATATTGTCAACTGTCCATGCTTCACTACCATATAACAGTATGGGCTCTATGTAACATTTTAGTATGTTCTTTCTTACTTTTATTGATAATGAATTATTACAGAAGATGTTACTCATCTTCAGGAATGCTGCTTTTGCCTGTACTGTTCGACGTTTTATCTCAGTGACGCATCTACCACCTGAAGTAGTATTTAGTCGCAAATATTTAAATTTATCTACTTGTTTAAGAACTGTCCCGTTGACCTTGATGTTACATTTAGAAGGGTTAGATGTTTAAATGTAACCATTACCTCTGTTTCCTTGGTGTTCAATCTGAGACCTTTGCTTGCGCTTTCTTCTACCATAGCTGTAATCAATTGTTGTAGTTCTTTTTAACTTTTTGCTACCAGAACCGTGTCGTCAGCATATCTCAGGTTATTCACATTATACCCACCAACAACTATTGCTGGCATATTTTCTATAGATCTAAAAATCCTTTCACTGTTTAAGTTAAATAGATCAGGTGATAGCACATACCCTTGTCGGACTCATTGTCTTATTGGATGCAATTCCCCTATTTGGAAGTTGATTTTGATTGCTGCTGTTTGTTACCAATATATGTTCTCTATTACTTTAAGGTCTTTACTATCAATGTTGATATCCTTTAACATACTGATGATTTCCTTATGTTTCCCTTTGTCAAATGCTTTCGTATAGTCTATGAAGCACACAAATAGATCTGTCATCACTTCAATTGATTTTTCTATCAACATTCTAATGATATAGATGGCATTTTTGTGTCCCTTTTCCCGTTACAAAACCGTTTTGTTCTTCGCCGATTTCTGGTCTTAGTTTCCTTTTTACTCTCATCATAATTATTCTAAGTAAAAATTGTAGTCATAATACACATTAAATTTATGGTGCGATGGTCATCACATTCAATAGCTCCCGGTTTTGTTAGGTTATGTTATGAACATGGATTTTAATAAATCACCCAGTAAATAACCAGTGTTGTAAACATCATTCAATAGCTTTGTTATTACTTCTGTGCCAAAATCACCTATTGCATCAATCTCTTCTATTTTTATGTTATCTTATCCAGGTAACTTTCCTTTCTTCATTTGTTGAATTGTTAGTTCTACCTCCGATTTAAGTATAATTGGACCTTCATTTGTATTCTGACTTGTTAGGTTAGGTCTGTTGTCATCGTATAATTCTTTAATATATTCTGTCCATCTTTGCATTATAGGTTCTTGTCCCATTAAAACTGATCCGTCCTTAGATTTCAGACAATTGATGGATGCTGTTGATCTTTTGTCAAAAAGTAAATTTATCATGCTGTTCTGTGCATATATTTCATGTCACTTTTGTGTTCATGTTCTATTTCTTGACAGCTTTGATTTAACTACATTTCCTTTACCTCTAGACATTTGTGCTCTATTTCTTTATGAATTTTCGTATATTTTTCATTATCTTGTTTATGTTTTCTTAATAGAAAACATAATAGAATAGATGTAGCATTTTATAATTCTCATTTTTAACTTGTTTGTTATTTGTTTATATGTTACTATTTTCCTCACGTCATTGAAGGTACTTTTAGCCATTTCTGTTCTCCTTTTAACTTCTGTTTCACATCTGCCATCATTTGTGATTATGTGTCCAAGATATTGATACTGTTTTTCTTGCAGTTTCTGTCCATGTATGTTTATGTTTAGCTCTTGTTCTTCTGTGTCTTTGCTGATTATCATGGTTTTTGTTTTTTGGATATTTATATCCAGCCCATATGCATTAGTTGATTTATTGACTTGATCTATTAGTCTTTGTAGTTCATGTTCACTTATGCAATTATGTTGTCTAATAGCTGACTACTCATGTTGCACTTCTCTAATGTTTCCCAGAGAATATTCCTATCTACTCCAACGAATCACTTTTCCTGGTCTATAATAAATATAGTCGATATATTGATTGTATTCAATAGCTTTATATCTTGCTATATTTTGTATTTATTAATGTTAATTTTCATGCCATATTTGCGGCTAGCGTCTTCCAACTTTGAGGTGAGTTCCTGTTTTATTAACTACAGAATGATGAAAACAGCACTGACGGTGACAACGTATGCATATAGAGAATGATATAAATTGGGATGACCAGGAGTGAGGACAGAATGTGTATACTTTCTGAAAAGATTCTAAGATCACATAAACAACATCTGACTGAGACATTGAGTCACATAAACAACATCTGACTGAGACATTGAGTCACATAAACAACATCTGACTGAGACATTGAGTCACATAATCAACATCTGACTGAGACATTGAGTCACATTATCAACATCATACTTGGACATTGAGTCACATAATCAACATCTGACTTGGACATTGAGTCACATAATCAACATCTGACGAACATTGAGTCACATAATCAATATCTGACTGAGACATTGAGTCACATTATCAACATCATACTTGGACATTGAGTCACATAATCAACATCTGACTTGGACATTGAGTCACATAATCAACATCATACTTGGACATTGAGTCACATAATCAACATCTGACGTGGACATTGAGTCACATAATCAACATCAGACTGAGGCATTGGGTTTTCTTACTCTAGGATACCTGTTGGAAACGAGAGCGGCTCACATGTGTGAATGTCCCGTGTTTCATGGTGAATGTACCGTATGCCATGGTAAATGTTTCGTGTGCCATAGTGAATGTCCCGTGTGTCATGGTGAATGTCCCATTTGTCATGGTGAATGTCCCGTGTGCCATGGTGAATGTTTCGTATGCCATAGTAAATGTCCCGTGTGCCAGCTTGAATGTTTCGTGTGCCATGGTGAGTGCCCCGTGTGTCATGATGTTGGTTTCTAGTCAAGAATCTGATTCTATTAGAGTTTTTGATTTTATGTACTTATTTAAAGTTACAATAATAGGCCCGTTGTACAGGTGAGCCATTTACTTTAATGAATAACATACGCATCGAGGATTGATTAATACAGAAAAATCATGCAGCAAACAGGATTTGAACAAAATCCGCTCAGATGGCACCCAATACCCTCGCAACTTGAGTTAACGCGTTTATGGTAAAAGACGGAATACGTGTTGACTCACGTTACGAGGCGATTGGGTGTCATGAGCTGACGTGGTTTAAATCCCGTTTACTGCATGAAATTTCTTCATTCGCATTTTTTTCATGTGTCTTTTTCGGGGTCTTCATTACTTTCCGTTTACTATTCCGCCTGAGGCTCTATCTTTTCTATTTGCCATAGATGTTTCATCATCATCATCAAGTGCCGTATCCGCAACAAAGGTTGGCTGCAACAGATCTCCAACATCCTCTGACTCGGTGGTGTACTCTACCAGACTGTAACTGTCCATCTTGTGATGTTTTTCTCCCACTTGTATCTCTGTCTACCTCTTGCTCGCTTCCCTTTGACTTTACCTTGAAGTAAGGTCTTCAATAAGGTGTCATGCGTTTCAATGTGTCCAAAATATTTTATTTGCCTGACATTTATTTCTCTTAGTAATTCTTTCTTTATATTAAGTGTTTTTAGCACCTCTTTATTTGTTTTCTTCCGTTTTCGTGATGTTCTCCCTATTCTTCTATATACCAACACCTCAAAGGCATCAATTCTGTCTCCTAATTGTTTATTTAGTGTCCATGTTTCTGAGCCATATATTAATATAGAATAGATGTAACATTTTATAATTCTCATTATATTATAATTCTCGATATCTCAAATTGACACAGAAATAATATTATGTCTGAACACTAGAAAGATAATCAACAATTGACTAATAAAGATACTTGCTGAAAGATATGTATTTCATGTTGTTTGTTTAGTTGAATGGCTATTTATTTTATTTTTTCGCTTGCGGAGTGGTTTCTTCTTGTTCTTCTGCGTTTATTCTCAAACTTCTGCAGATTAGCAAGATGTAGTCCGGAGTAATGCGTTGTGTCATGGTTTACATCTTTGCTGCGATATCAGCTCCTTTCGGTCTGACACATCTGACTTTCAGCATGGCTTTGCGTCATTTACCCTATATGGGATGGGGCAGCAACTCTGTCACATAACCTCCCTAGTCGCCTCTTACGACATGCTTGGAAGGTAAACAGTGCTGATATGCTTTGCTCCCCTCTCGTGCTCCGGTAAAACACGGGCGGCTAAGTGGTTTATTTGTTGGCTACATGGTTAGTTAGATACAAACTTAATTAACTACATTGTTGGTTAGTTCAGTGGATGGTTGATTAGTTAAATACGAATTAGTGAGCTAGTTAATTATCATTAGCCAATTAGATCACTAGTTAGTTAGCTTGTTAGTTAATTAATTTGTTTGTTTGTTTCTTAGTTTGTCAGCCAGTTAGTTAAGTTTAATTTGGTTAGTTTAAGTTTAAGTTAGTTACTTAATTCTTTTAAATAGTTAGTCAGTTAATTAGTTAATGTGTTAGCTAATTAATTAATTAATTAATTAATTATTTAGCAAGTTACTTAGCCACATAGTTTAGTTAGTTTAGTTTAAGTTATTTACAGTTCTTTTTAAAGAGAAGGGTGAGTGAATTAATTTATCTAGTTAATTAGTTAGTTAGTTAAATGACTAGTTAATTAGTTAGTTAATTAGTTAGCTAACTAGTTAGTTGGTTAGTTAGTTAACTAGTTAGTTAGTTTTAGCGAGTCAGTTAGTTAGTTAGTTAGTTGGTTAGATATTTAGTTAGGTAGTTAATTCGTTAATTAGACAACACAAACTTAAATGATTACCAGATACGATATGACGTCAATACCGAAAGAATACAACATCGAAATTCAAAACAAATTCGAAAAATTACTAGAAATACAAGAAGAGTACTCTCCAAATGAACTTGAAAACAAAATAAGTGACATTTTCAATGACTGTGCAAAAAACATGCTACACAAAAAGAGCAGGAAGAAGAAAAAGTATATATCAGAAGAAACTATGAGCATTATCCAAGAAAGAAGACACATCAAAAATAGTTGTAAAAACAGAACAAATTATAGAAGCCTGTCAAGAGATATACAAAGAAGAATTAGACAAGACAAGCAAAACTACATAAACAAAATATGCCTGGAAATAGAAGGGCAGACAAGCCAAGGTAACAGTAAAACGATGTTCGAAAATGTACGACACCTAAGAGACAGCAAACCTCAACCATCATTAAAAGTGCTGAAAGATAAACAAGGAAACATACTAACAGAAGGGAAGAATATCTTACATAGATGGAAGGAATACTGCAGTCAGATGTATAATGACCCAAGAAAAACCAAAAACAGAACAATAAACGAATATGAAAAGGAGCCAGAACCCACAAAGGAAGAAGTAAGATACGCAATAGAAAGTTTATAGAAAGGTAAAGCCCCAGGCAATGATGGCTTAACAACAGAAATGATACACGCAGGCGGCGAGGCCGGAATCAAGATTTACCACAAACTCTGCTTAAAAATATGGGAAAGCGCTACATGGCCGGATGAATGGAAAAAATCATTATATATACCCCTCCCCAAAAAAAGGCGTCCTTCAGATTTGCTCTAACTACCGAACTATAGCCCTTATAAGTCAAGCAAGTAAAATAATGTTAAACATCATAATGCAAAGAATCAAACAGAAATTAGAGATGGAGATAAACGAAACACAGGCTTGTTTCAGATCGGGCAGAGGAACAAGAGATCACATTCTTAACATGAGATTGATCATAGAAAAGTGTAGGGAATTTTCAACTGACCTGCACATGTGTTTCATAGATTACTCAAAAGCGTTCGACTGCGTCCAACACCAGCAACTATGGGAGATAATGAACAGCATGGGTGTCCCAAGACATCTGATTCATCTAATAGAGGAACTTTACCAAGATCAAAAGGCTACAGTGAAGTTAGAGGACGATCTCTCAGAGTGGTTTGCGGTAAAGAGTGGAGTAAGGCAAGGATGCACACTCTCCCCATACCGTTCAACATCTACGCTGAAAGTATAATGAGGAACGTGAGAGAAGACATACACACTGACTACCACGCTTTAAACATAGGTGGATTCCTAATCCCGGAACTACGCTACGCAGACGACACAGTACTTCTTTCAAACGATATAAAGGGATTTGAACAACTAATCAAGAACACAAAGAAATATAGCGAAGCACAAAATTTGTATTTAAACACGCAGAAAACAAAAATCATGTCAACAGATATAACAACACAACATCCAAAAATCTGAATAGACAATACCGAGATTGAATGTGTGGATAAATTTGAATACCTATGAGCAAACATCAACGGTGCAGGAGACTGCATGGCAGAAATAAGGAAGAGATTGGCAATGGCATATTGAAAAATAACACGGCTGAAAAACATATGGAAAAACAACAAAATAGAAACGAAAGTGCTAATGTTACGAACTAATATTTTTCCGGTTGCAACATACGGCTGTGAAACATGGACTCTAAGTAAAACAGCGGCAAAGAGGATCAACGCCTTCGAGCTGAAATGCTACAGGAAGATACTTAGAATATCATGGAAGATAAAATCAGAAACTCAGATATTATAAACACACTGAATATTCCAGAGTGTTGGTTACTAAACACAATAACAAAAAGAAAACTACGCCTGTTTGGTCATATAAAGAGACATAACTGTTTAGAAAGACAAATAATGAAGGGAAGAGTACCTGGGAAGAGGAGAAGGGGCAGACCAAGAAGACGATGGACTGACGACATTGAAGATAACTTGAATACATCGCTAGAAAATGCAAGCCACATCGCCCAAGACAGAGAGAGGTTCAGATAGTTCATTGTGAAGACAACGTTCTGGAAGGAATACGTCACATGACAGTTAATTCGTTAGTTAGTTTGCTGGTTAGTTAGCTAACTGGCTAGCTAGTTAGTTAGTTAGATAGTTAGTTAATTAGTTAGTTAGTTAATTCGGTATTTAGTTAATTAGTTTGCTAATTAGTTGGATAGTTAGCTAGTTAATCAGTCAATCAGTCAGTTAGTTAGCTAGCTAGTCGATTAGTCAGTCAGTTAGTTAGTTAGTCAGTCAGTCAGTCAGCTAGTTAGTCAGCTAGTTAGTTAGTTAGTTAGTTAGTTGGTTAGTTAGTTAGTTAGTTAGTTAGTTAGTTAGTTAGTTAATTAGTTAGTTAGTTAGTTAGTTAGTTAGTTAGTTAGTTAGTTAGTTAGTTGGTTAGTTAGTTAGTTAGTTAATTAGTTAGTTAGTTAATTAGTTAGTTAGTTAGTTAGTTAATTAGTTAGTACGCGCCGACAGGTTTTCCTATCTCAAATTCGTGTTGCCCTTCAGCACATATTAGGTAAAGGTTCGCTTTCTGTGGATGGTTGTTAAATGTTTCATAAATTCTTATGTGCCGCTTTTGTCTGACAATACTCAGGAAGTCACTCTTAAGAGGTTACGTTTATAAATTTATTCTACAGTTAGCAGGGAGGAGGTTTGAAATAGTGTGGCAGTTGCTGAAAAGCGAGAGGGAGGTTGGCAAAAGTTGACGTAAAAAAATAACGATTTCTCGTATAAATTAAATTTGTTTGATTTTGAAACATTTTATCGAAAAATCAGAATAAAATCATCATGCTGTGTCTTCGTACCTTTTTTATATAAATAATGAGGGGTGGGGGTTGGAGAAGAGTTTTTAAAAGTTAACATACTTAAGCCAGGATGGTCTCGTGGGGGTAAGAGTGGGGGGATTTGGGGGGTATGATGTGGACAAATTTATGGATTTAATTTATGGGCATCCCTCAAGGTCCCTAGTCTGGACATAAATACAGAAGAAACACATCTAGCATCTTCCAAGTCCCGTAGTCTGGACATAAATGCGAAAGAAACACATCTTGCATCGTCCAAGTCCTGTAGTCTGGACATAAATACAGAAGAAATACATCTTGCATCTTCCAAGTCCCGTAGTCTGGACATAAACACAGAAGAAACACAGCTTCCAAGTCCCGTAGTCTGGACATAAACACAGAAGAAACACAGCTTCCAAGTCCCGTAGTCTGGACATAAATACAAAAGAAACACATCTTGCATCGTCCAAGTCCCGTAGTCTGGACATAAACACAGAAGAAACACATCTTCCAAGTCCCGTAGTCTGGACATAAACACAGAAGAAACACATCTTGCTAATAACAAAATCTGTCTTCATCAGTTTGTTCAATAATATACATGTAGCTTATCTCATGTGCGACGTAATAACTTAATGGAACGATTGGGGTATAGGATAAGGAAGATATACAATCAAAGATCTAAGGGAAACTATCAGTATATATAGCCTTCGCCATCAACAGAAAGAGACGGAACTCCAATAATGATGACGTAGTTTACTACCGTCAGTTCAGAAAAACACTAATCACAAAAATGGTACTTTTAACATTCAATGAACTCAATTTAAATTTGTCGTAAATTTCATGTAATGCGTGCATAAATGATAACGTTTTCTTTTAAGTCTTACATTTTAATTTCCACTTGCTGTTGCTGATATATTAAATATCTCCATATTTATCTGTCAACGTTTTTGAACGGTTTCGTCTAGCCATCTCCATATCATAAGAGAGATGAAAGAGATAGTTCATGCGTATATCTGGAATGCAGTAATATTGGTTATGCTAATTTATAATGGATTCTTAAAATCAGAAGAGACTTGAACCCAACACATCAATGTGGCACCTATCAGCAGAATATTCTAGAAGAGACTTGAATCCAATACGACCATGTGGTAAGTATCACCAGAAGGTTCTAGGAGAGACTCGAACCCAACGCCTCCATGTGACACCTATCACCAGAAGGTTCTAGGAGAGACTTGAACCCAACACCTCCATGTGGTACTTCTCACCAGAAGGTTCTAGGAGAGACCTTCATGTGGCACCTATCACCAGAAGGTTCTAGGAGAGACTTGAACCCAACACCTCCATGTGGCACCTATCATTAGAAGGTTCTAGGAGAGACTGGAACCCAACACCTCCATGTGGCACCTATCACCAGAAGGTTCTAGAGAGAGTTGAACCCAACACCTCCATGTGGCACCTATCACCAGAAGGTTCTAGCAGAGACTTGAACCCAACACCTCCATGTGGCACCTATCACCAGAAGGTTCTAGCAGAGACTTGAACCCAACACCTCCATGTGGCACCTATCACCAGAAGGTTCTAGGAGAGACTTGAACCCAACACCTCCATGTGGTAGCTATCACCAGAAGGTTCTAGGAGAGACTTGAACCCAACACTTCCATGTGGTACCTATCACCAGAAGGTTCTAGGAGAGACTTGAACCCAACACCTCCATGTGGCACCTATCACCAGAAGGTTCTAGGAGAGACTTGAACCCAACACCTCCATGTGGCACCTATCGCCAGAAGTTTTTAGAGAGACTTGAACCCAACACCACCATGTGGCACCTATCACCAGAAGGTTCTAGCAGAGACTTGAACCCAACACCTCCATGTGGCACCTATCACCAGAAGGTTCTAGCAGAGACTTGAACCCAACACCTCCATGTGGCACGTATCACCAGAAGGTTCTAGGAGAGACTTGAACCCAACACCTCCATGTGGCACCTATCACCAGAAGGTTCTAGCAGAGACTTGAACCCAACACCTCCATGTGGCACCTATCACCAGAAGGTTCTAGGAGAAACTTGAACCCAACACCTCCATGTGGCACCTATCACCAGAAGGTTCTAGGAGAGACTTGAACCCAACACCTCCATGTGGCACCTATCACCAGAAGGTTCTAGCAGAGACTTGAACCCAACACCTCCATGTGGCACCTATCACCAGAAGGTTCTAGAGAAACTTGAACCCAACGCCTCTAGGTGGTACCTATCACCAGAATGTTCTAGGAGAGACTTGAACCCAACACCTCCATGTGGCACCTATCACCAGAAGGTTCTAGGTGAGACTTGAACCCAACACCTCCATGTGGCACCTATCACCAGAAGGTTCTAGGAGAAACTTGAACCCAACACCTCCATGTGGCACCTATCACCAGAAGGTTCTAGCAGAGACTTGAACCCAACACCTCAATGTGGCACCTATCACCATAAGGTTCTAGGAGAGACTTGAACCCAACACCTCCATGTGGCACCTATCACCAGAAGGTTCTAGAGAAACTTGAACCCAACGCCTCCATGTGGCACCTATCACCAGAAGGTTCTAGGAGAGACTTGAACCCAACACCTCCATGTGGCACCTATCACCAGAAGGTTCTAGAGAAACCTGAACCCAACGCCTCCATGTGGCACCTATCACCAGAAGGTTCTAGGAGAGACTTGAACCCAACACCTCCATGTGGTACCTATCACCAGAAGGTTCTAGGAGAGACTTGAACCCAACACCTCCATGTGGCACCTATCATGTGACACAATTAATAATCTTTATCTCCTTATTATTAATAGAATATATTTAATGGAATTTTCACGCATGTAAATATGATCACGCAGTTGGAAATTGTGTATCAAGGTCGTTCAGAAAGCAATGAAAAACTACTGAGCGTAAACATTGCCAAAATGTTCGGTTGATGTCTACATCCTGATTTGGATATGCTACCATTGCTGGAGCTCCATCTGTAGTAAGACTACTTAAGTGCTCAAATGTTAGCTCCCCGTTTTTTCATATATAAAATATATCTCAAAAAGTCATCATCTCCTCTACTGCCGTTAACGGCTTCTAATGAGAGGAGTTTTTATCATGTGTCAAATTCAGTTCCCATCCCTCGATAAAAAAAGTAGTAATTGTTGTGTATGTTGTCTAGTCACAAGCTATTGTTGGCATCATCACTGTTATCCGCAGTGACGCATTATTAAGATTCACTATCTATAAATTATGTTGCTATGATCAAGCTCTTATATTTATTGAATTTCAATGTGCATGCGTACTGACAGGACCGGGAATAACGTGTAAGGTCCGTGGGTCGGATATTCCTAGCCCCATAGGATATTGGTTGTCATGTCTGTCACAATATTTTGTCCACAATATCCGATTCTAATGTTTCTCCATGCTACGATTACAAGCTGCACATAATCTTCTTTCTTGTTCTTCCTGGTCAATCTTGCTCTTACCTTGCTCTTTAACACCTTGTGTTAAACTCTCATGATTCATTTTCGTACATCAGGATTGCCCGACTATAATTTCTTACTGTTATGTGTTAATTATAAAACTACGGTATATCTCTGACTGATGTCCGCATAATTTCTTACACATGTTAATTATAAAACTGTCCCCAGTACTGTTTAATGTGTATACATTGAGAATTGCTCAATTGCAAACTCCCAGCAATTGTAGAGTTCTAACATACGCTGACGATATCCTACTATACAACATGGGCAGGAACAGAACAGATATCGCTGACAGTGTACAAAATGGACTAGATCAATTGTCGATATGGTGCAGAACATACAACGCTGTGATCAATACCTCGAAAGCAAAGGTCGTCTGGTACTATTAAAATAATATTCTTGTCAATGACACACTACCAGCTGCTAGTTGCATGGGCTCATTCACTGAAAGAGAATAGGACCTTAAATATCTTGGGATAATCTTTGATAGAAGTCTCTCATTCAACAAGCACGTCACAATATGATTCAGAAGGCTAAAAGAGGGATCAGTGTTATCAAGGTTATGGCGACCTTCGACATGCAGCAATAGGTACTTTTTCTACTTCTGCAAGTGGTGGTGCCATCTGTAATAGATTATGGCCTCGGCCTACTAACTTTGTCACAGACACAAGTCGATAGATTGGAAAAAGTTCAAAATGAGGCAATGAGAGCGGTACGGGGATGGGGTGTACTAGAGATACACCCATCTCTGCTATGAGATTTCTGCTTGATCTCCCCAGCATTAGAGTGCGACATCAGGTAGCACAAGTTAAGTCATACCTTAAAGTGACAGAATATAACCACCACCCATTACACCATCGTCTAGATGAGTCAACGGAAAACGAATCAAGCGTGGCAGATCATGGATGGCAGAGGCTGAAGACACACTGCGAACAGTATGTGAATTGGAAGTAACAGGAAAGGGCAGTGAATGGGTGGAGGTAGACACTGAGAAGAAATCACTGACTAAAGTAATAATACAACTAGATAAAACGTGTCGAAAATTGACGGCAGTCAGGGCTCAGGATACAGTGCACGAGCTTGCCCTACTACAATCGAGACCACAAGACATAATTATATACACAGATGGCTATGTTAGCAGAAACACAAATAAAAGCGGTTGGCGTTTTGTTGCCTACAGAAATGGCGTGAAGTTGGTTGAGAAATCTTCAGCATATTCTACTGTCACATCGAGCATGAGGATGGAGATAGAGGAAGTAACAGCAGCTCTTAATTGGTTGATAACTGATACATCAACACACGCGGTAATACTCACAGACTCTCAAAGCATGTTAGAAAAGCATGAAAGATAGAAAAGTTCATGCTAAGAAAAGAATGGTGGGATTTATTGAACAACTCAGTTGTCCAGAGCATTACATGGATATACTGCCCTGGTCATGCTGGGGTCAGAGGAAACGAGAGAGCCGACTTATTGGCAGGCAATGCGGCGATAGACGGCACATTGCTGAGAAGAGATAAAGCAGATTTAATAAAGGCAGTAATAAATTAATTTCAAGATGCAGATGATGTCAATGAGGTTGAGAACGTACACATACAGAGAATGTTAGAAATGGGAGTATTCAGAGGTGAGGGGAGGAAAAGTAAATTTTTTGGATAGTCCCGAAGATCACACAATCAACACCTGACCGGAACTATGAGTCTACATACACTAGGATGGCTGCTGGAGCGGAGCACTTATGGGAATGTCCCGCGTGCTGTGAAGCCAGTTTCTAATCAAGAAACAAGAAGAATCAAAAATCAAGAATTATAAAACTACGGTATATCTCTGACTGATGTCCCCATAATTTCTTACTGTTATATGTTAAATATAAAACTACGGTATATCTCTGACTGATGACCCCATAATTTCTTACTGTTATCTGTTAACCTGTCACGATTCATTTCCATACATCAGGATTGACCGACTATAATTTCTAAGAACTCTTTTTTCACCTCAATAGACTGTTTATTTGGTATTAGGTATAATGTTATTAATCTTAGGAACATTATTCATTTGTAAGTCATCAGTCTTTCACCTTCCTTTTCTTATCTTGCATCACCAAATCTTTACACATACCTTCAGACTCTTATTATGCGCTATTTTTTTCCATAAAATTTCCCAGCACAAAGGTTATGTTCCTTTCTTGTTGTTATATCGTTTACAGAATAGCAGAATATTTCGCATTCTTCATGGTACTCCGGCGCATCGCACGATGTTTTCATTTGTTTGGTTATGTTGTCTATCTTCTTTTTTTAACTTTCAACGTTACAAAGAATCGGTACCGTCTCAATCTTGGAGTATATTAAGAGCCAACAGATCAAATGGTTTGCACACATCAGCAGACTACCTCCAGACAGCATACCACAGCAAGCTAAGCTAAACAGATACAGCGAAGGCAAACCTAGATGCCGACCTCGAAAACGATGGACCACCGAAATAAAAGAGGCGACAAATTTCACAATATACTTAGCACACACAAGGGCCGTCTCCAGAGAACCTGATGCTGAAAGGCAAAAAGGGTTTAGCGAATGGATAGATAGATTGTTACAATTGCTTTATGAAAAATAATGTATATCTCGTATACGCTTAGCTGCTTCTGGTTTAGTTACCACTCTTCACAATTATAATTTTCCTTTTAGATGTATTCGTATCAGAGTAATCACACCACACGCATATATAACTATATATATACATACATATTGTGATTCGTGCTTTACTGAAAGAACCTATGATGGCACTCTCCGAATGATGTGTATATTTATAGTTCCCGTAATCCGTTGACGGTATATCTTCCACATCCATCTACTCAATCGTCCTGCTACTGTCTTCTTCATCCTTTCACTGAGTCGTCCTCCTAACTATCTTCCTCATCCTTTCACTCAATCGGCCTCCTATCATTTTCCAAATCTCTGTAAAATTCCGTTAATTTTTAACTCATTATACCTATACGGGCACGAATCACTAAGTTGACTTCTGAAGAACTGTACATTTAAAAAAATTAAAAATTGTGATACCAGGAGTAAAACTACTAAGCAGAATTTGGATATTGACAGCAACAACAACAACAACAACAACATCCCTATAAGAATTGCCCTACCCTGCCGTAATGTTTTAGAAGTAACTATATAAATGGGGATTTTTTGGGTTTCTCAGCAAAAATGGTCCGCCGTGACCATTCCAAGATAAGACCTACATGCAGAATAAAAATAAGCCTTGTTACGTCACATTTTCGATTATTCTGCACATTAGATTGGTAGATGTTGGCAGGCGATACAGAGTATATAAATAGTGACCAACGAAAATCACTGACATAATCGAAAAACAATTACGTCAAAAGGCTTATTTTTATTCTGCTGGTTGGTCTTACATTGGCGATTTGTTAGGGGTCTCTTTAACTGCTAGTTTTACCGGCTTATCAGGGGTCTCTTTAACTGCTAGTTTTACCGGCTTATCGGGGATCTCTTTAACTGCTAGTTTTACCGGCTTGTCAGGGATCTCTTTAACTGCTAGTTTTACCGGCTTGTCAGGGATCTCTTTAACTGCTAGTTTTACCGGCTTGTCAGGGGTGTCAAAAACTGCTAGTTTTACCGGATTGTCATGGGTCTCAAAAACTGCTAGTTTTACAGGCTTGTCAGGGGTGTCAAAAACTGCTAGTTTTACCGGCTTATCAGGGATCTCTTTAACTTCTAATTTTACCGGCTTGTCAGGGATCTCTTTAACTGCTATTTTTACCGGCTTGTCAGGGGTCTCTTTAACTTCTAGTTTTACCGGCTTGTCGGAGATAAGTAATTTTAATCTGTCTGAAAATATCTCCTGTAATATTAGGTATGTTTCAATATAGGGGTACAATTATCATTGGCAACTTTCATATAATATTTTACCCATGCCAGTACTTGTTTAGATTCTATGGAAACTATTCCAGCATATGTCTCATTAATACGATAGAGGTATCACGCCGGTTTTTATAAAATATTGTGATATTTTACTTGTCTCTGACTATGTGAAGTTTATATGTATTTTTAAAAAAATGTGTTCGTACATGAAGCGTTGTCTTCATCCCTGACGACAGCTTGCTGCCATGGTACTACCTTTACCTTAGTACACGGAGCGTTATTTTCATCACCGATGTCACGACGATGCCAAAGGACCTACCTTTACCTTACTATTGGCTGTCCCACTATGAACGAGGGTTAATCGTATTCACACTTGCCGTTAAGCATAGATGTGGGAGCTTCAGCTGTCGTTCCAAGGCCAGATGCGTCGCATTGGTTGCATTAAGTCGATGTTTGTTCAAGACTATCTTGATGTTTTCTATCCACCGTGTTCTTGGTGTACATTTAACCTTATGTCCGGATATTCTTTTGTTAATTCTCTTATTGGTATTTGGTTTGGATTCATTCTCATGAGGTGACCGAACCATTTTACTTGCTGTATTTCGATATGCTCATGGTATGATGATGATGATTCAATCCCTTTCGCTGTGAGCAGGAAGCTCTTGACAGCCCATAGCCCTTCTGGCGAATGCAAGGTTTTCCTCAGTTGTGGTGCAGTTGTCTAGAGTGTGTTGTGTATAGCTGGAAGTGGTGGTAATAGTTCTTGTCGGATGTCTGTTAGTTTTGGACACTGCAGTAGTAGGTGCTCAACAGTCTCTTCTTGTGCGTTGCAGTGTCTGCAGTTTGGTTCGTGTAATGGATTTATTCTGTTCAGGTGTTTATTAACGGGGGCGTGGCCTGTTCTTAGTTGGAATGTGAGACTCTGGTTTGCTAACTCGAGTTGTCTCAGAGGATCCATTGGGTTGGGTTTCTGTTGGTATTCATATAGTGAGCGTCCAGTCTGTGAGCTGGACCACTGTTGTAACCATTCTTGTCTGTAGTTGTTTTTTAGGATGTGTTTGCATGTTTGTAGGGAGATTTTGGGGAAATCTGGGGAGCGGCAGTACCTCTCTTAGCTAATTTATCAGCCATTTCGTTTCCAAAGACTCCGGTATGGCCAGGTATCCATTGGAGGGTGACATCTGCACTATATGATGTAGGCAGCTGGTCAATTTGTCTGGTGATATTGCAACTAGGAGGAGTATTTTGGTCTCCACGACTTGGAGTGCTGATTTTGAGTCGGAGAAGATGACTATGTCTTCAGGTGGAGTAGTTCCGTTCTCAGTCCACAATAATTCGATTCAGAGCTTTCTCAATTGCTATTATTTCTGCTGTGGCGTTAGAGCAGATGTCTCCGCATGGGCCAAACAATTTTGGGTAGTCTTCTGGGTCTGTGTTCGGCTATTTTATCACAGCTCCATATCCAGCAATTTTGGTAGCATTTTGTGCAGATCCATCTGTGTATACATGATATTATACCAACTATTTTCCTAACTTCTTCATTTATTTAAAAAAAAATCTAGTTTAGTAATCATTGCAGATTTTCTCAGACTCTTCATTTCACATGTAACGATTTTCCTCTGCTTCGAGGCTGTTAAGAACTATGACATTTGTAGAAGAGTGTTGGTATAACAAATTGTAGATATTGTCTGTTTTTTATTTTCATCTTGATGTTTGAGTGATAGTGAAAGTTGGTATGTCACTGTGTTTGCTTTATGACAACTTGTTTCTGTTTCTCTGTCTAGCCTTTAATTTTCGAAAAAATTGCTGCCTAGATATTTAAATTCTTTGGTTTGTTTCAATTTGATGTTATCTATTGTTATAACAATTGGTGTTATATATATTGTTATAACAATTTTGTACGTTAATTTTCGTGTGGTACTTCTTGTATGCTATTAGAAACGCATTGATGATGTACTTTTGCAAATTTTGTTCATCTTTGTATACTTTGCCGACTTTAATCGGCAAATAATAGTTCGTTGAGTTAATTATTAAGTTTCTCATCAAGTATGTTTGCAATATTTCGCTCTTTATTGATGTGAGCATTTACTTTGCTGTTGTAGCAATTATTTATATTATTTTATTTTTATATAATTAAAAAAGCTTGCAGTTTTCAAGACATTATCCTCACTGCTTTCCCCTCCCTAAATCACAACCCAGCTGCCGCTTGATCCTTTATCGGACACTTAGTTTGTCACAGGGGGGGGGGCGCTTTATACACTATGAGAAACCCTGATGTAGACGATCCGCTTTCGAACACGTTTGTCCCACAAACAGATGTGTCACATGAACACGTTTTCCCCACTAACACGATGTGTCACATTAACACGTTTTCCCCACTAACACGATGTGTCACATCAACACGTTTTCCCCACTAAGACGATGTGTCACATTAACACGTTCGTCCCACAAACACGTTCGTCCCACAAACACGATGTGTCACACTAACACGATGTGTCACATTAACACGATGACATATTTTTATCACCGAGACAACATTTATTGTACATATATTTTGTGCACTAATTCTGTGTTCATTGCTGTTCAACACTAACAGCTTTATCACAGACATGTATTTAGTGCACTTATACGACCACATATGTATACCAACAAGTAATAACAAAGAAGATAACACGAACGATAAATTGAACTAAATACTCTTTGCAGACGACCAAGTACTAATTTCGACATCAGAAGACAAATTGCAAGAACATATGAACAGACTCCACACAACATGTCAAAAATTCAACATGAAGATCAATATTGAAAAGACAGAAATACTGATAATAGCAAAGAGAGAAAGAAATATCACTATCTCCATCGATGATAAACACCTTAAATAGGTAAATGAGTTCACTTACTTAGGAAGCATTATATCGAGTGAAGGGAAAAGCAGTAAAGAGATACAAAACAGATGCAACAAAACATACCAGATCATAGGACAGATGACACGTATTTTCAAGAACAAAAATGTAAACATAGACACTAAAGTTACATTATACAAGATACATTATATCACATCACTGTGTTACCAGTGTCAATCCGGGACAATGACAGCACAAGACAAACGAAAAATACTGACATCAGAAATGACATGTTTACAAAAAATACTCGGAGTGTCTATGAGAGATATAATTAGAAACGATGACATCAGACAGATAGTAAAACCAAAACCAGTATTGGGACACATCAAATGACAACAAATTTTCACACACTTAGTTTTCACACACTTCCAGACTACCAACAGACAACATGCCACAGATGGCTATGGCACATAGACATCACGACTGTAAAGCCAGAGACAGACAATGTAAAAGATGGACCACAGAAATCAAAGAAGCCACAGGAACAAGCTTACAGACAACACACAAGAAAGCCATCTCCAGAGAACTCTTCAACCCCTAACGCCGCAATGCAAACAAGGGTAACAGCGTATAGATTCTGTATCCATTTCTGTTCAACACTAATATCTTTATCACCGAGACAAAATTTGTTGTAGATGTCCCACTAGTACATGTATACTGTGTCCATTGCTGTTCAACACTTAAAAGGTACGAACAATAAATTTCATAGTATTTTGTAAAAGGGATCCTGACCCCGACAAAAATTAATGTTCTCCTATTTTGGTTTCTAAAATGTACCCATGTCTGTTGATCATCGATACTGTAGTAGGAGCACGTGTTCGATTAACACAGGCAACTGAGGGGTTACTATTGTGTGAAAAAAATCTCCTGTGATAGAACCATCATTACACTAATCATTACACTAGTCATACAGTTTCTGGTCAACCAGTGGCTAGCATTTGTGCATGCAGGGCTGTAGATTCGTCTTCAGTAGGGGGTGGTGGTGGTTAACTAACAAAGAACATTCGGTGATTTTACTGGGCAATTCTCACTTTCTCATGAGAAATTTGATAAACCTTTATGAATAAATATTTATGTTGTTTACCCATCTCGGCAAAATTTCTAGTACTAAAAGTCAGGTTATAATTTTTTAAAGGGGAGGGGGGGGATTGAACCTTCTAAACCTTCACCTCTAAGGGCTCGTGTACATATAAAACTAAAACCTCAATCCACGGATCTCAGTATAATTTTTTAATGGTTATTTTACCTTTACTAATTTGACCTCAACCAGCTTACATTTACCAACTGTTTTCAACCAACTTGCCTTTACAAATTGTACTCAACCAACTCACTTTTACCAATCTGACCTCAACCAACGTACATTTACCAACAGTCCTCAACCAACATACCTTTATCAACTGTCCTAAACCAACTCAATTTTACCAACTGTTCTCAACCAACTTACATTTACCAACTTTCCTCAACCAACTTACCGTTACCAACTGTCCTCAACCAACTTAACTTTACCAACTTACTTTTACCAATTGTCCTCAACCAACTTACCTTTACCAATTTACCTTTACCAACTAACCTCAACCATCTCACCTTTACCAATCTGACCTCAACCAATTCACCTTTACCAATCGGACTCAACCAACTCACCTTTACAATTGATCTCAACCAACTTACCTTTACCAACTGACCTCAACCAACTTACCTTTACCAACTAACCTCAACCAATTTACATAGTTGATAGAATAGAAAGGTCAATGCAATTGTTGGAAGTTTTGCATATTTTTGCACAAACAGTGAAAAACAACAAACTCAGTAATCGCCTCCATGACTACATGTACATCATTGTCACCTTGAACTTCAAATTATTTACATATCAATAGTATCTCTGTGGTGGTAACATTGTTTTTTAATGTTTGTATTGTTTTTCGCTGTTTGTTTTATACATTCGTGACAAAGACCTAACGGTTCGAAACGTTGGAATGTCTTGTGCATTGTCGTTTGTATTATTTCATGTGTACACCCTATAGTCCCTTAGTAATAGTCTGTCAATTGTTCAAGTGAAACTTCTAAAACATGTATTCTACGTAAGAACTATTGTATTCTAAAAGTGAGCGTATATGCAAGATACAGTTTTCTGAGGGTATCCTTACCTGATCCCCAAGAAATATCAGTAGCTGTAGCCGTAACAGTGCTTTCTTTAACTGTTTTATGTGTTTCTTGTGACTAACCGTTCGATAAAGCTTAAATCTAAGATATATGGTATGTTCTCTCTTGGTGGCATGTGTGTGTCCATCAAAAAATTGATGTTTTCTTTGGCTACGTTATTATTACTAGTAAAGATAGTATAAACAGTTTTCCCCCAGCTATTTTATGTTTTACCTGCAGTATTCTCACTACCTAGTCTTTGTACCACCTGTTTTTTTCAACATTCTTGTGGCTCTACCATATTGTTAGAATATCATCAAAAATTGCTTTTTCAGCTTTGATACGCTTTGTTTGGTCATTACTATTTCATCCACACAATACTTATGAAGGCGCAGGCACGCTGGGCAGGCCATCTTGTGCGTATGGAGAACTCGCGTTTGCCAAAACAAATATATTATGGAGAACTCAAGGCAGGATTTCGAAAAGCTGGTGGACAGAAAAAGCGTTTCAAAGACATGCTCAAGTCATCCTTGAAACATCTTAACATTGACGTAGGCGCTTGGGAGAGCCTCGCTCAGGATAGAACAGCATGGCGTTACAGCATTAGAACGGGAGCACTAGCGGCGGAAGAATTCAGACAAGAAACTGCAAGACAGAAGCGGACACGTAGAAAAGAAAAAACATCTCAGCCTCACAAAGATACCTTCTATTGTTGTCAATTCTGTAAAAGAACATTTTGTGCGCGCATTGGACTTGCTAGTCATTTAAAAACGCACTATTAACTTTATTATTTTATTATTTATTGTTATTATTATTATGGTTCAGTTTTTGGTCATCGTCGATCACGACGGACGAACATCATCATCAATATAAGTGAGACTTTGGTTCAAAATTAAACCTTATGGTAAGCCTTCGATACGCCTTGTCTGGTCATTTAAGTAGATGAGACAGTAGTTCAAAGCAGAACCCTATGGTAAGCTTTCCTCTAGAACTTCTTTAAAGATGATTGCATCTTTTATCTTTTGTAGGGAGTGATCGGTCATTGAAGAAGAACTTTATCCAACTATATAACTTTCCACTACTTACCAAATTCATCAATTCGTCAAGTTCTTTTCTCCTTGCTTGATTATAAGCCTGTTGTAATTCAAAGAAGATGACTACAGTGTTTGCTCTCCTGGATTTCATCATGTATTCTTAGTAACAACTTAAATAGTTATTCTTCTCTACACATTTCCATTCTGAAGTTCGTCAGTTCAGGACAGACGATGTTTGAATTCTCGAGAAACCAATAAATGCACACATTTCCATTCTTTCTTTGCCCAGACGTGATGTTAATTAGACGTGACAGCAGCTTTTGGGTTCATCTGGATTCTTGTTACTTTTCAGAATGGTAAAGATATGAGTATGTCTCTAGTTTTTATATAGTTTTCTCCAAATAATGTTTATTAGTTTCATGGCTACTGATGTGCCCATGTGTGTAAACATTTTTATTACATAGTTTTTTCTGGTTCAGGGGACTTTCGGGGTTTAAATTTATTTAGCACTTGTTAGAGTTCCTGCATTCTGAAAAGTCTCCAAAAATGGTTGAGCTAGTAGTTTAAGTCTTTACTTGATGCTTCAGCTGGTACATACTCTTCTTGTCAGTCTCGGAAAACGTTTTTTTCGCCACTGGTCTCTTTTTGAAACAATGATTCTACCTTTTTCACTTGATGCTTAAAAATGGTCGCTGATTTTCGCTACATAAAACCAAGGTTTTCTTAAGGTTTATCGACATATATAATTTTACTTATATCATGAATAAATATCTTCCTGTGTCTTTACCGAGATGGTCTATGGTCTTTCAATATCATTTTTTTTCTTCATGGGATTCATTCATGTCTGTTTCCCATAGTGACAACATTTAGGCCATGTTAAGAACCACTGTATCAGACAACGCTCCATCGTGCTAAGTGATGTAGGCTAGGCAACGTGTCAGTGTACCTGATGTAGGCTAGGCAACGTGTCAGTGTACCTGATGTAGGCTAGGCAACGTGTCAGTGTACCTGATGTAGGCTAGGCAACGTGTCAGTGTACCTGATGTAGGCTAGGCAACGTGTCAGTGTACCTGATGTAGGCTAGGCAACGTGTCAGTGTACCTGATGTAGGTTAGACAACGTGTCAGTGTACCTAATGTAGGTTAGACAACGTGTCAGTGTACCTAATGTAGGCTAGGCAACGTGTCAGTGTACCTAATGTAGGTTAGACAACGTGTCAGTGTACCTAATGTAGGTTAGACAACGTGTCAGTGTACCTAATGTAGGTTAGACAACGTGTCAGTGTACCTAATGTAGGTTAGACAACGTGTCAGTGTACCTAATGTAGGTTAGACAACGTGTCAGTGTACCTAATGTAGGTTAGACTACGTGTCAGTGTACCTAATGTAGGTTAGACAACGTGTCAGTGTACCTAATGTAGGTTAGACAACGTGTCAGTGTACCTGATGTAGGTTAGACTACATGTCAGTGTACCTGATGTAGGTTAGACTACGTGTCAGTGTACCTAATGTAGGTTAGACTACGTGTCAGTGTACCTAATGTAGGTTAGACAACGTGTCAGTGTACCTAATGTAGGTTAGACTACGTGTCAGTGTACCTAATGTAGGTTAGACTACGTGTCAGTGTACCTCATGTAGGTTAGACAACGTGTCAGTGTACCTGATGTAGGTTAGACAACGTGTCAGTGTACCTAATGTAGGTTAGACAACGTGTCAGTGTACCTGATGTAGGTTAGACTACGTGTCAGTGTACCTAATGTAGGTTAGACAACGTGTCAGTGTACCTAATGTAGGTTAGAAAACGTGTCAGTGTACCTGATGTAGGTTAGACAAAGTGTCAGTGTACCTGATGTAGGTTAGACAACGTGTCAGTGTACCTGATGTAGGTTAGACAACGTGTCAGTGTACCTGATGTAGGTTAGACAACGTGTCAGTGTACCTAATGTAGGTTAGACAACGTGTCAGTGTACCTAATGTAGGTTAGACAACGTGTCAGTGTACCTAATGTAGGTTAGATTACACGTCAGTGTACCTAATGTAGGTTAGACGACGTGTCAGTGTACCTAATGTAGGTTAGACTACGTGTCAGTGTACCTAATGTAGGTTAGACAACGTGTCAGTGTACCTGATGTAGGTTAGACAACGTGTCAGTGTACCTAATGTAGGCTAGACTACGTGTCAGTGTACCTGATGTAGGTTAGACAACGTGTCAGTGTACCTAATGTAGGTTAGACTACGTGTCAGTGTACCTGATGTAGGTTAGACTACGTGTCAGTGTACCTAATGTAGGTTAGACAACGTGTCAGTGTACCTGATGTAGGTTAGACAACGTGCCAGTGTACCTAATGTAGGTTAGACTACGTGTCAGTGTACCTGATGTAGGTTAGACAACGTGTCAGTGTACCTGATGTAGGTTAGACTACGTGTCAGTGTACCTGATGTAGGTTAGACAACGTGTCAGTGTACCTGATGTAGGTTAGACAACGTGTCAGTGTACCTGATGTAGGTTAGACAACGTGTCAGTGTACCTGATGTAGGTTAGACTACGTGTCAGTGTACCTAATGTAGGTTAGACAACGTGTCAGTGTACCTGATGTAGGTTAGACAACGTGTCAGTGTACCTAATGTAGGTTAGACAACGTGTCAGTGTACCTGATGTAGGTTAGACAACGTGTCAGTGTACCTGATGTAGGTTAGACAACGTGTCAGTGTACCTAATGTAGGTTAGACAACGTGTCAGTGTACCTGATGTAGGTTAGACAACGTGACAGTGTACCTGATGTAGGTTAGACAACGTGTCAGTGTACCTGATGTAGGTTAGACAACGTGTCAGTGTACCTGATGTAGGTTAGACAACGTGTCAGTGTACCTGATGTTGGTTAGACAACGTGTCAGTGTACCTAATGTAGGTTAGACTACGTGTCAGTGTACCTGATGTAGGTTAGACTACGTGTCAGTGTACCTGATGTAGGTTAGACAACGTGTCAGTGTACCTAATGTAGGTTAGACAACGTGTCAGTGTACCTAATGTAGGTTAGACTACGTGTCAGTGTACCTGATGTAGGTTAGACTACGTGTCAGTGTACCTAATGTAGGTTAGACAACGTGTCAGTGTACCTGATGTAGGTTAGACAACGTGTCAGTGTACCTGATGTAGGTTAGACAACGTGTCAGTGTACCTGATGTAGGTTAGACAACGTGTCAGTGTACCTGATGTAGGTTAGACAACGTGTCAGTGTACCTGATGTAGGTTAGACAACGTGTCAGTGTACCTGATGTAGGTTAGACAACGTGTCAGTGTACCTAATGTAGGTTAGACAACGTGTCAGTGTACCTGATGTAGGTTAGACAACGTGTCAGTGTACCTGATGTAGGTTAGACAACGTGTCAGTGTACCTGATGTAGATTAGACAACGTGTCAGTGTACCTGATGTAGGTTAGACAACGTGTCAGTGTACATAATGTAGGTTAGACTACGTGTCAGTGTACCTGATGTAGGTTAGACAACGTGTCAGTGTACCTGATGTAGGTTAGACAACGTGTCAGTGTACCTGATGTAGGTTAGACAACGTGTCAGTGTACCTGATGTAGGTTAGACAACGTGTCAGTGTACCTGATGTAGGTTAGACAACGTGTCAGTGTACCTGATGTAGGTTAGACAACGTGTCAGTGTACCTGATGTAGGTTAGACTACGTGTCAGTGTACCTGATGTAGGTTAGACTACGTGTCAGTGTACCTGATGTAGGTTAGACTACGTGTCAGTGTACCTGATGTAGGTTAGACTACGTGTCAGTGTACCTGATGTAGGTTAGACTACGTGTCAGTGTACCTGATGTAGGTTAGACTACGTGTCAGTGTACCTGATGTAGGTTAGACTACGTGTCAGTGTACCTGATGTAGGTTAGACTACGTGTCAGTGTACCTGATGTAGGTTAGACTACGTGTCAGTGTACCTAATGTAGGTTAGACTACGTGTCAGTATACCTGATGTAGGTTAGACTACGTGTCAGTGTACCTAATGTAGGTTAGACAACGTGTCAGTGTACCTGATGTAGGTTAGACAACGTGTCAGTGTACCTGATGTAGGTTAGACAACGTGTCAGTGTACCTGATGTAGGTTAGACAACGTGTCAGTGTACCTGATGTAGGTTAGACAACGTGTCAGTGTACCTGATGTAGGTTAGACAACGTGTCAGTGTACCTGATGTAGGTTAGACAACGTATCAGTGTACCTGATGTAGGTTAGACAACGTGTCAGTGTACCTAATGTAGGTTAGACAACGTGTCAGTGTACCTGATGTAGGTTAGACAACGTGTCAGTGTACCTGATGTAGGTTAGACAACGTGTCAGTGTACCTGATGTAGGTTAGACAACGTGTCAGTGTACCTGATGTAGGTTAGACAACGTGTCAGTGTACCTGATGTAGTTTAGACAACGTGTCAGTGTACCTAATGTAGGTTAGACTACGTGTCAGTGTACCTGATGTAGGTTAGACTACGTGTCAGTGTACCTGATGTAGGTTAGACTACGTGTCAGTGTACCTGATGTAGGTTAGACTACGTGTCAGTGTACCTGAGGTAGGTTAGACTACGTGTCAGTGTACCTGATGTAGGTTAGACTACGTGTCAGTGTACCTGATGTAGATTAGACTACGTGTCAGTGTACCTGATGTAGGTTAGACTACGTGTCAGTGTACCTAATGTAGGTTAGACTACGTGTCAGTGTACCTAATGTAGGTTAGATTACATGTCAGTGTACCTAATGTAGGTTAGACTACATGTCAGTGTACCTAATGTAGGTTAGACTACGTGTCAGTGTACCTAATGTAGGTTAGACAACGTGTGAGTGTACCTAATGTAGGTTAGATTACATGTCAGTGTACCTAATGTAGGTTAGACTACGTGTCAGTGTACCTGATGTAGGTTAGACAACGTGTCAGTGTACCTGATGTAGGTTAGACAACGTGTCAGTGTACCTGATGTAGGTTAGACAACGTGTCAGTGTACCTAATGTAGGTTAGACTACGTGTCAGTGTACCTGATGTAGGTTAGACAACGTGTCAGTGTACCTGATATAGGTTAGACAACGTGTCAGTGTACCTGATGTAGGTTAGACAACGTGTCAGTGTACCTGATGTAGATTAGACAACGTGTCAGTGTACCTGATGTAGGTTAGACTACGTGTCAGTGTACCTGATGTAGGTTAGACTACGTGTAAGTGTACCTGATGTAGGTTAGACTACGTGTCAGTGTACCTGATGTAGGTTAGACTACGTGTCAGTGTACCTGATGTAGGTTAGACTACGTGTCAGTGTACCTGATGTAGGTTAGACTACGTGTCAGTGTACCTGATGTAGGTTAGACTACGTGTCAGTGTACCTGATGTAGGTTAGACTACGTGTCAGTGTACCTAATGTAGGTTAGACTACGTGTCAGTGTACCTGATGTAGGTTAGACTACGTGTCAGTGTACCTAATGTAGGTTAGACAACGTGTCAGTGTACCTGATGTAGGTTAGACAACGTGTCAGTGTACCTGATGTAGGTTAGACAACGTGTCAGTGTACCTGATGTAGGTTAGACAACGTGTCAGTGTACCTGATGTAGGTTAGACAACGTGTCAGTGTACCTGATGTAGGTTAGACAACGTGTCAGTGTACCTGATGTAGGTTAGACAACGTGTCAGTGTACCTAATGTAGGTTAGACAACGTGTCAGTGTACCTGATGTAGGTTAGACAACGTGTCAGTGTACCTGATGTAGGTTAGACAACGTGTCAGTGTACCTGATGTAGGTTAGACAACGTGTCAGTGTACCTGATGTAGGTTAGACAACGTGTCAGTGTACCTGATGTAGTTTAGACAACGTGTCAGTGTACATAATGTAGGTTAGACTACGTGTCAGTGTACCTGATGTAGGTTAGACTACGTGTCAGTGTACCTGATGTAGGTTAGACTACGTGTCAGTGTACCTGATGTAGGTTAGACTACGTGTCAGTGTACCTGAGGTAGGTTAGACTACGTGTCAGTGTACCTGATGTAGGTTAGACTACGTGTCAGTGTACCCGATGTAGGTTAGACTACGTGTCAGTGTACCTGATGTAGGTTAGACTACGTGTCAGTGTACCTGATGTAGGTTAGACTACGTGTCAGTGTACCTAATGTAGGTTAGACTACGTGTCAGTGTACCTAATGTAGGTTAGACTACGTGTCAGTGTACCTGATGTAGGTTAGACTACGTGTCAGTGTACCTGATGTAGGTTAGACTACGTGTCAGTGTACCTAATGTAGGTTAGACAACGTGTCAGTGTACCTAATGTAGGTTAGATTACATGTCAGTGTACCTAATGTAGGTGAGACTACGTGTCAGTGTACCTAATGTAGGTTAGATTACATGTCAGTGTACCTAATGTAGGTTAGACTACATGTCAGTGTACCTAATGTAGGTTAGACTACGTGTCAGTGTACCTGATGTAGGTTAGACAACGTGTCAGTGTACCTGATGTAGGTTAGACAACGTGTCAGTGTACCTGATGTAGGTTAGACAACGTGTCAGTGTACCTGATGTAGTTTAGACAACGTGTCAGTGTACCTAATGTAGGTTAGACTACGTGTCAGTGTACCTGATGTAGGTTAGACTACGTGTCAGTGTACCTGATGTAGGTTAGACAAAGTGTCAGTGTACCTGATGTAGGTTAGACTACGTGTCAGTGTACCTGAGGTAGGTTAGACTACGTGTCAGTGTACTTGATGTAGGTTAGACTACGTGTCAGTGTACCTGATGTAGATTAGACTACGTGTCAGTGTACCTGATGTAGGTTAGACTACGTGTCAGTGTACCTGATGTAGGTTAGACTACGTGTCAGTGTACCTAATGTAGGTTAGACTACGTGTCAGTATACCTAATGTAGGTTAGACTACGTGTCAGTGTACCTGATGTAGGTTAGACTACGTGTCAGTGTACCTGATGTAGGTTAGACTACGTGTCAGTGTACCTAATGTAGGTTAGACAACGTGTCAGTGTACCTAATGTAGGTTAGATTACATGTCAGTGTACCTAATGTAGGTTAGACTACGTGTCAGTGTACCTAATGTAGGTTAGATTACATGTCAGTGTACCTAATGTAGGTTAGACTACATGTCAGTGTACCTAATGTAGGTTAGACTACGTGTCAGTGTACCAAATGTAGGTTAGACAACGTGTCAGTGTACCTAATGTAGGTTAGATTACATGTCAGTGTACCTAATGTAGGTTAGACTACGTGTTAGTGTACCTGATGTAGGTTAGACAACGTGTCAGTGTACCTAATGTAGGTTAGACTACGTGTCAGTGTACCTGATGTAGGTTAGACTACGTGTCAGTGTACCGGATGTAGGTTAGACTACGTGTCAGTGTACCTGATGTAGATTAGACTACGTGTCAGTGTACCTAATGTAGGTTAGACTACGTGTCAGTGTACCTGATGTAGGTTAGACTACGTGTCAGTGTACCTGATGTAGGTTAGACTACGTGTCAGTGTACCTGATGTAGGTTAGACTACGTGTCAGTGTACCTGATGTAGATTAGACTACGTGTCAGTGTACCTGATGTAGATTAGACTACGTGTCAGTGTACCTACTGTAGGTTAGACTACGTGTCAGTGTACCTGATGTAGGTTAGACTACGTGTCAGTGTACCTAATGTAGGTTAGACTACGTGTCAGTGTACCTGATGTAGATTAGACTACGTGTCAGTGTACCTAATGTAGGTTAGACTACGTGTCAGTGTACCTGATGTAGGTTAGACTACGTGTCAGTGTACCTGATGTAGGTTAGACAACGTGTCAGTGTACCTGATGTAGGTTAGACAACGTGTCAGTGTACCTAATGTAGATTAGACTACGTGTCAGTGTACCTGATGTAGATTAGACTACGTGTCAGTGTACCTGATGTAGATTAGACTACGTGTCAGTGTACCTAATGTAGGTTAGACTACGTGTCAGTGTACCTAATGTAGGTTAGACTACGTGTCAGTGTACCTGATGTAGATTAGACTACGTGTCAGTGTACCTAATGTAGGTTAGACTACGTGTCAGTGTACCTGATGTAGATTAGACTACGTGTCAGTGTACCTGATGTAGGTTAGACTACGTGTCAGTGTACCTGATGTAGATTAGACAACGTGTCAGTGTACCTAATGTAGGTTAGACTACGTGTCAGTGTACCTGATGTAGATTAGACTACGTGTCAGTGTACCTGATGTAGGTTAGACTACGTGTCAGTGTACCTGATGTAGATTAGACTACGTGTCAGTGTACCTAATGTAGGTTAGACTACGTGTCAGTGTACCTGGTGTAGATTAGACTACGTGTCAGTGTACCTGATGTAGATTAGTCTACGTGTCAGTGTACCTAATGTAGGTTAGACTACGTGTCAGTGTACCTGATGTAGGTTAGACTACGTGTCAGTGTACCTAATGTAGGTTAGACTACGTGTCAGTGTACCTGATGTAGGTTAGACTACGTGTCAGTGTACCTAATGTAGGTTAGACTACGTGTCAGTGTACCTAATGTAGGTTAGACTACGTGTCAGTGTACCTGATGTAGGTTAGACAACGTGTCAGTGTACCTAATGTAGGTTAGATTACGTGTCAGTGTACCTGATGTAGGTTAGACTACGTGTCAGTGTACCTAATGTAGGTTAGACTACGTGTCAGTGTACCTAATGTAGGTTAGACTACGTGTCAGTGTACCTAATGTAGGTTAGACAACGTGTCAGTGTACCTGATGTAGGTTAGACAACGTGTCAGTGTACCTGATGTAGGTTAGACTACGTGTCAGTGTACCTAATGTAGGTTAGACTACGTGTCAGTGTACCTGATGTAGGTTAGACAACGTGTCAGTGTACCTGATGTAGGTTAGACAACATGCCAGATAGTCTTCACCGAGTTTCAGATTATATTACTAGACTGATGCGAACAAAATAAAAGACACAACTTAACTTTCAGATATATGTATCTATAATATCATCATCATCATTCATTCATTCATTGGTACCATGTCATCCGGCGTAGGCGATCATGTTTCTCCTCAGCTCTTTGTTTGTTATACATTTAAATATAGTTTCTGATGATTCTGCATCATGCCAGGCTTTCAAGCCATCCAACATTTTCTCACGTTGTCTTCCTCTATCTCTCTTACCCTCGATCGTTCCAGTTGCTACGATGTTCTCAAGCCCACCTCTTCTCGTGACATGACACATATATATATATATATGAAGATTGAACAAAGAAAATCAGCATAACCATGTCACAGTAGATGAAAAACTAATGTATCTACTATTATTGAGGAAGATTGAACAAACAAAAATCAACATAACAATGTTTTTGTAAACAGAAAATTAACCGTATGTGAATTTAATAAAATAAATTGTGGAGAAAAATATAAATATCGTTTACAACTTAGATAAAAAAGATCATTGCGAAGAAAAATGTAAAGGGATCGCGACAAGGTGTAATTATTCGGTCTGTTCTCAGCCATCTTCCTTCAAGTATTCTTTAATAGTTTCTCAGCAGCAGACATGGATATCTACTGGGGTTTCGCTTCCATCCAAAGACCAACAGGATACCCTCCTGCAGTGAGCGCTGAAAACAAAAGATAAGTTAATCACGTAGAATATACTGTGATCAAAACGAATACACACTTAACTGTAGGAGATCTCGTGTTCTCACGTTGTTTCAGATACGAATGCGAATCTCGTATACTACGTGTATCACTGGTCTATAATCTCGTTTTGTAGATAACAAAATGGATGTACATCTTTGTGAGATGGGCCCTTTTGTTGAGATTTTTGCAATGGCAAGTGTAGTTTCTGCAATAATGACTCTTTGGTTTTTGTCACTGATGCTAGGTATATCTCATAGTGTCAGAGTAGAAAGATACCCGATTTCTAGGTCGCACCTCTGTGTGTGTGTGTGTTCTAAAAATGGTATTCACCAACTATTATTTTAAAGAAAAACAATAACAAACATTGTTTAAATGTTTTAGATTATTTTTTATATTTTAAAAGCAGAAGTCTGTCACTGGTTTCAATATAATTTTAGTTGGGACAGAAGAGACCGTCGGCTGTAGAAGACTTCTGTACAGGACTTCATTTGTTACGTTTAGATTATTTCCGTGCTTTTAGTTGGTGACTATTTATATACATGAGGCGAAAGCCGAAAATAGCCAAGAACGACCAACGAAATTCTCGAAAATAGTCAAAATCGGCCTATCATGTCTACATTTTCTGTGCACAAGTCTTTATACAGTCAACCGGTCGTGGGTCAGGTTCCAGAAGTCAATGAATATGAACAGAGTTACACATCGTGTCTAACTATACATAAAACATTGTGTATTTCCAACATCTTTTAGGCAATTTTATGTGTACAGTGCTCCCTAAATCGCATACTTCTCGTTCTCGTTCCCTTTACCCTCTATGCCCCCTGAATCTTCCACTTGATCCCCCTCCTTTCCAGATGACGTTTTCGCCAACTTTGATAAACCCAGAGCTAGATGATACATTACGGGAAATTTTAAGTTTCATATATGAAACACGTTGAGTAAAAAAAAAAAAAGAAAAATACACAAATTATACAGTAGTATCTACTTATAGCGCATCCAAACGGGACAACGATATTAGCCCTGGCCCAACTCTACTGTCAAGCTTTCCTATACCAGAAACACACTTGCAGAGAGAAAGGGTTCAGTACCTGATGGGCTCAGGCGCTATTGGGACAAGGTCGCTCAGCTCGAGAACTCCTTGCTCTCAAACGCGTGGTGTGAGACTCGAACTTGAGCAAGGGGTTCACGATGTCGGTGAATGACACCTCGGCTAAGAGGGCGAAAGAGCCAGGGTTCAACTCTTCTGTTGAGTTCTTCCTCTTAAGGAACCAGGCTTACGGATGAGAAACGGTTCAGTACCCGATGGGCACAGGCACAGTACGTCCAATTATACGAGGCAAGTTCATAGACAGGGGAACACCTCGTGCGAGACAGACGTGAGCAAAAATCGTCTGGGCGAAGAGTCACCACACACACGCATGCCTGGCGACAGATAGGGAGGCTGTCACATGCTAGGTTAGCCCACCTGAATTCGAATTGTCAAGGCATGCCGAAATCGGATGTGCTAGGCCTACAAGGCGCATAACGGTGGCACAACGTAATCACGCTCCCGGTGGAAATCACACGGATATCTGTGATGGTTACAATAGAGCGAACGAAAGAAAATAAAAGCGCATCATTTTATAACATATTTCCTTAGCTAATATTTTTCCAAATTCCAATTATGGTTAATCTTTTTACATAGCGAATTTCTGTTATTAAATACACATTTCATTGGCCCGGCCGAAGTTGTGTAATGGAATTTGACTCTTTTAGTACATTATTTTTAATGTTTTTAACATTTTATTTCGTCAAGCTTCAGAATTCAATTATTGATTATTATTATTATTAATTAATAGTAGTGGTGTCATGTGACGTATTCCTTCCAGAACGTTGTCTTCACAATGAACTCTCTGAACCTCTCTCTGTTTTGGGCGATGTGGCTTGCATTTTCTAGCGATGTATTCATGTTATCTTTAATGTCGTCAGTCCATCGTCTTCTTGGTCTGCCCCTTCTCCTCTGCCCAGGTACTCTTCCCTCCATTATTTGTCTTTCTAAACAGTTATGTCTCTTTATATGACCAAACAGGCGTAGTTTTCTTTTTGTTATTGTGTTTAGTAACCAACACACTGGAATATTCAGTGTGTTTATAATATCTGAGTTTCTGATATAGTAGTGGTATTATTATTAATATTTGGACTGGTAGCCTATTAGTATTAGTATTAGTAGTAGTAGTGGTAGTATGTTGTTGTATTTCTGTTATGAGTATAGTTATTTTTATTATTGTTATTATTATAATTTTTGCTGTTTTTTATCGTAATTCATTCAAATCGATTTAAAGACCTGTTTTTACAAACCATTATTGTACTGTCCCCAGAAAAAAGACGTTGAACATCTCAAATGTTTGAATATTGTATCTTTGTACTTATAATGTATCATATTTATAATATTTATTCAGATAAATACTGAAACTATATTGTAGTTGAAAAAATAATGAACTTACACTTTTATTGTTATTTCAGATTTGGGACGTGACGAGATTACAGTAGATCACGCTGATCAAGATTGATCTTGCTGGATTAAAATATCACATGATCTCACTTCAGCCCAAAGCAATATTCACAGCCAAAAAGAGATAATCTTCAATAGATCGCGACACGTTGCATACATTTCACAGTGCCTGTTTCTGCAACCACCCCGATCAAAGATGCTTTGAAGAATTTGAAAAGATGCATACTCAAATATATCAGTTTAAACATAGATAAAACCAATAATATAATTAGAGGAAATATCACATATAAACTGTATCATTTAGAAGCAATAAAAGCTATAAAGAATATCAGTATAAACTATACCAAGCAGAAAATATATTAAGGACATAAATTAAAATTAAATAATGTTCAAAGAAATGCAAATATAAACCACATAAATTATACTTATAAACAATACATGAAATATAAAAATCAAGAAGAATGAACAATGTTTAGTATTGACATCCATATCTAAAAGCATCAAATACAAAGCATTAAGATACACAATTTAAAATAGCATACACAGCATAAAAATAATAACTACATACAATATTAACACCTGAAGCCATGCAGGCAATAACATCAGTGTAAGCAAGAACAACAGTATAAACATCGACTATATTATAAATAAGATCAACAGTTCTTTATAACATCGACAATATTTTTAAAAAAAATATTCGCATAATCATATCATTATAATCAATGGCATGAGCATATACAATGATAATATTATAAGTATCATTAAACTTATGATCAATAACAACAACATACGTTACATCACCCATGTAGCTCAAAGCAAAAGTATAAACACTGGATCACCATTTGTGTTTTCCAGATGGTGGTAGCCCTATAGGCAAAAGTTTAATTGAAATCTTAGTGTAAAACATCTAGCACTAGAAAACATTAACTATCAAATGCATCAATTATCAAAAACATAAATTATTAAAGGTATCAAGTATTTACAATAATAATTAATAGATAGAAATAATTTCATTTCTTGTGTAAAGTTTCCTCTGACACTTCAATCATTATATACAGCTTAGCTCGCGAGAGTTCTTTAGGACTTAATCTTTGTCCAGTTATACAAGGCAACCTTACAACATTACTGTTACATTTCAAAGGGGCTGAGATTTAAACATTTTAAACGACAACAGCAACAACAAAAACAATACCCACACAACAGCAGATATTAATAATATAAATGATAACTACAGTATGAGCTATAATAAAAATATATCTGAAAACAAAATCGTTAACAATAAGGAAAGTGTACACGGAGAAACATACTAGGCCTATAAGTAACATCAACAGTATAGATGATAACACCAGCAATACAATAACAACTGGATCGAGATAACTTCAAGAGAACAACAGTGGAGGAGATAACTAACGTGTAACCACCACATTAAGTGTACGTATTAATTTATTTGGAATGAAGTCTGAAAGGCTTGCCAGTAATTCATCGCCCAGTAACTTAAACATCAACAAAATTACCAACGTAATATCACCAAGTCATATTCCACAACTGCATAACCTGAGCACAAAGAGGGAGACCGACATCAATATCACCGAAGTCAAGAGTCATCATAATAAAGCTTACAATAACAATATCAAGGATATTGACAAAAATGATGACGTCGATGGAGAAGATGACGTTTGCGACGACAGCGAACAAAAGAGAAAGAAGAGAAGGAACAGAACAACATTTACCAGCTTTCAGCTAGAAGAGATGGAAAGAGTTTTTCAGAAGACACATTATCCTGATGTTTATGCAAGAGAACAGCTTGCATTAAGGTGTAACCTAACGGAGGCTCGCGTGCAGGTAAGATTCAGAGAGATATGACACTTCTTCTGCGTTCGCTCTCAAACTCCTGCAGATAAACAGGATGTAGGCCAGAGAATGTGTTATGTCATGTTTTACAGCTTTGCTGCTATATCTGCATCTTTTGGCATAACACACCCAACTTCAGCATGGCTTCTATGTCAATGCGACCTATATGGGATAGTAAATTAAAGTAAGAAGCATGAGGATAAATGAAAGTAATTCTTAAGGCTTACTTTAATTGAACCAGGTCCGTTCTAGCGGCACCGAATTGCCTTGCGACTCAAGTAAGATTGCAAGGCGATTCGGTACCGCTAGAACGGACCTGGTTCTATTCCCGTCATCCCTATGAACTATATGAGATAGGACTAGACACTACTTACGACATCCATGGAAGGTAAATAGTGTTGCTGTTCTTTGCTCCCTTTTCTGGTTCGCACCACAATAGCATTTGAACAAGAAATATGCTAGATTGACTGGAAGAATATAGTTATGTTCGAATAATTTATTTATTGTTTGTTATTGTCTATGAGCGACGTCGTTACATACTAGGTAAACATATAGAAATAACAGGTTTCATAAGGGGCTGTTCATAAACTACATCAACATTTAAGGGGAGGAGTCTCAAAGTTTTACAGTATTTGACAGGGGGAGGGCTGGGTTGACATAAGCTAATGTCAACACTTTCTTTTTTAAAACAACAATTAAATTGTTTGAATTTAAATTGAATTATATATTGATTTTTTTAAAAATTATATAAACTTAAACAAATAATATTTTTTCGTATTTTTTTCTGCTACAAACATTTTAGTGAACAGAACAGGTATTTACTGTTGGCATAATTCAACAGGAACTGTCCTTTATTCGTGACAGATTGTTGACAATTATGGAAGGGGTGTGGGGGTCAAAAGTAGCCCAAAATATTTGACGTAAGTTATGTACAGTCCCCTAGTAGATGTCGAAGTATATGCAAACTGATAGCTGCAGTGGCTCGCTGATTAAACATTTCTCATTTCCTGCATTATATGTCCAGTACTGCTCTCGCCGCGCTTAATAGTACACTCTCTCAATCGCATCATAGATCCGCAATTTATAACAGCGTCCACATATAACAGCAACTTGCTAAACAATTGATTACGTTATTTAACTGAGTGCCATCTTGATGCTTTGCTTGTTCTGAATGCTGATTGGAGCGGTGAAATTGAAGTGTTGGGTCGACGTGTATGCAGCGATGTTGTGATGTTGTAAGTTGTTATTCACTTCCTCAAAAAATCATTACATTTGTATTTTTTTTTCATATTTTCAACACTTGTAGATGAAAGTTGTGTATCGATTAAAAATGATTAAAAAAAAAGAAATTCAAGACACGGGAGGTGTCCCTTAGTCTCAAGCACCTCAAAGTTTCAGAGAAGTAAAGTCTCTGTCAAAACATTATGTGCAACTTCAGTGGAGAGAAATTAACGCAAACCATAGACCTGACTAAGACACCATCAACAAATTTAACATAAACTAACAAATCACGATATTTAGACTGAAAAAACTGCTTTAAAAAACCCACCTACGCCGTATCGGCATCATCCATTCCTCGACCTGCATCTACGAATCAACAACTCAGACAGCAGAACATATACTACAAGACCGTCTCAGCATCGCTGCTTACAGTGCGACAGTCTGGCACATGAGCGTCTCTATAAACCCAATTGAGGGAGACAAAACAAACTGTTCTGTACGTGATCACTAACAGACTGGATGTATAACAATTGGTACACAAATTGTATAGAGCAGTATCCACAAGCCCATAATCCACCAGGGTCGCAGGTGCACTACATTGGATGCGACAACACACAGTCCTTCAGCGATGTCTATCCTCGACGATGCGGATCAGTTTGAAAAATCTTGACCTGTTCAGTATATGATATTATCGGCCCATTATTGTGTGCCATCTTCTGCTTCTTTCACTTTCAACTGTATCCTGCAATATTGTTTTTGGCAGCGAATCATGTCAGCATACATACCCAAACCATTCCATTATTTATTGTTTCGCTATTGAAAAAAAAAATTCCTGTGAACCTGTGAGATTCTCTATTTTATTTCTTGAGTACTCATTTGTCTTATGATATCTTTAGGAAATGCACAAAAGTCGTCTATAACACGTGTATTCGAAGGCCTGTATCTGTCTCTCCATGTGGGCAGTGAGTGTCCAACTCTCACAAGAATACTACGTAAATAAATAGTACTAGTGAGTTATAAGTTCTTATCTTCATTCCAATACTGATATTGCATTTCTATATTCGATTTAGTCTTGACATGACAATCTCTGTCCTTATCGTTATTCAGTTTTGGATTTAGCATCGCTGCATTTGCAAGACTCTAAGTATTTAAAAGTATTCACTTCTTCCAGTTTATGCCCATTCAAAGTAGCAGTATAGATATGTGCGTCATCAAGTATTGTGTAGTTGCAGCACATATATATGGGTGCGTCATCAAATTTTGTATAGCAGCAGCACACATGTGTGAATTTTTAAAGTGGTATAGATGTGTATGTGCGTGTGTGTCATAAACTGTAGTGTAGTAGTGGTAAAGACGCGTCATCACTTATTGTGTAATATCGGGAACTCGCAGCAATACATCGTTCTATATATGATCAATGTCCAACTGAATGTATAATAATTGATGACAGAAGAAGAATATTGAATCATTAAAAGAAAAAGAACATATAGCATCATGAATAAAGACATTTATGGGAAGACTATCTGTTATTAAAATTCTACAAAACAATAGTGTAAATATTTGCTGATCTCATGCCGCCGATTGAAAGATAAATAGTTAAATGTTGCTGATCTCATGCCGCCGATTGAAAGATAAATAGTTAAATAGTTCCTAATCTCATACCGCCTATTGAAAGATAAATAGTTAAATAGTTGCTGATCTCATGCCGCCGATTGAAAGATAAACAATTAAATAGTTGCTGATCTCATGCCGCCGATTGAAAGATAAAAAGTTAAATAGTTGCTGCTGTCATGACACGGTTAAAGGATAACACGATCGTCTTGATGCAAACATTTCACTCGTCTGTTATTGTGATCTGAAAGGGAAACATACACCACACTCACATGTGTGTATGTCGTAAGAGTTGACTAAGGAGGTTATAGTTTGAGTTTGATATCCCACCCCCATGACCAACACTATGATGAAGCATCATATAGACGCGTGCCTGGAACTCTGGGTAGGAATTAACCATTTGATTTCTGGCACTGACAATACTTGTAATAGAAATCAATATATAATGTTAAAACAAAAAAGAAACGCAATATTTATTGCAGAGCTAATGGACATCAAATTTCAAACTTGTACATTTTATTTTGTGCAATTAATTTTTCCACTTTGGCACGAAGAATCTTTCAGGCCTTAACAATGAACTGATGCTAATTAAATTTGGTTTGGACTTTGTAAGAATATGACCTCTATAGTGTCTTCTTGTCTTCAAGGTCAATATGACCTTGTCATTAGAGGTGAGAAAGAGAGTTCTACAGTGCTATATAACCCCTATACTAACATATGGGTGCGAGTCTTGGACAATAAACAAACTGGAAAGTGGGAGATTGGAGGCAACGGAGATGTGGTTCTACAGAAGATGCTGAGAATACCATGGACTGCCAGAAAAACTAATGTAGAGGTATTAAAAGAGTTAAATGCGAAACGGACCTTAATCAACAATATAAGAAAAAGGCAATCTTCTTTTTTTGGCCACTTCATGAGACAGGCAGGTTTAGAGAACATAATCACAACAGGCAAGATTGAAGGCACCAGAGACAGAGGGCGACAACGTGAGAAAATATTAGACAGTTTGACAACCTGGCACGGCAAAGAAACAACAACGACTTTGATACATAATACTGTGGACAGAGAACTGTGGAGAGCCATGACCGCCTACGCCACCCGGCATGGCACCTGATGATGATGATGAGTGTCTTCTAACCCAAAGACCAGCGTCGTGCAACTGGTTCTTGACCGTTTGATCTGAAATTCGGCGTGCTGCTGGCATTGTCTGGACTATGGAGGATCCAGATGCAAATTGATTGGTGACGCAGCCGTATGAAGCAGTATGCGACAGAAGTTGTGACTCTGGGTCTTCAACTGCGCAGACGTCCTGGCACTAAGCCAGTTTGTTGAAATCACCTCGAAAGGCGACTAATGCTGCTTCTAACCACATTAAATTGTCTGGCCACTACACTTTGTGATTGTCCAGTCTGTAAGCGTCCAATGATGACGTATCGTTGTTCAGTAATGAGATGAACCATACTTGCGCATTGAATTTTCAATTGAATTTATTAGAGGACTGTCAATCTTTTATAGGCATTCAATAATATGGTCAGAGAGTTTTGTGTTCAGTAAGTTTCACGGGATTCTCACGAAACTGTCACGAGTTATTGCCAAACATGTTGTTTTTACTCTGACTTCTTTCATGACCTCACAAATCTTGAGGTGAGTACAATTTAGGTAACCATATTAGTTAATGACCAGGTGGACACAATCGTTAGCTGAATGATGTCCAATCAGCGAATATCTTTTATAATAGTAACTCCAAAAAAGTTACGTTTCTTTTGTGAAATATATACTTTTCTTATTGAAATGCCTATACTTGAACCAATACTTGGGAATTAGTTGTGCACAAGAATAACATTAAGATCTTTACATGAACATTTTCTAAATAGGAACACTAAATTAGAATATCACTGTATCAATATCACTGTATATTATATTGCGACTTAAGTAATTTGGAACTACCCCTGGGGGGGGGGGAGCAGTACACGTCTTTTTTTTTTGGGGGGGGGGGGGTTAAGGTATGTGTGTAACCAGCGAGTTATAGGAACCATCAGTATGTATATTGTTAGTCATGTGTTGGTATAGACTGAATACACATGGGTTTTCCCAGAATGTGTCATAGTCGATTTAAAAAAAAAAAAAAACCAAGCTAATCCCATGCCTCGAGATGTATTGCCAACATCACAAAATACTCTTACAGAATAGAAGGCTGTTCAGCTTATGACATTTCACACTACAACAAACTTGAATAATACAATATGTCTGATGTAGCAGAAACTCTGATACAATATGTCTGTTTTAGCAGAAACTCTGATACAATATGTCTGTTCTAGCAGAAATTCTGATGCAATATGTCTGTTTTAGCAGAAACTCTGATACAATATGTCTGTTTTAGCAGAAACTCTGATACAATATGTCTGTTTTAGCAGAAACTCTGATACAATATGTCTGTTTTAGCAGAAATTCTGATACAATATGTCTGTTTTAGCAGAAACTCTGATACAATATGTCTGTTTTAGCAGAAATTCTGATGCAATATGTCTGTTTTAGCAGAAACTCTGATACAATATGTCTGTTCTAGCAGAAATTCTGATACAATATGTCTGTTTTAGCAGAAACTCTGATACAATATGTCTGTTCTAGCAGAAATTCTGATGCAATATGTCTGTTCTAGCAGAAACTCTGATACAATATGTCTGTTTTAGCAGAAACTCTGATACAATATGTCTGTTTTAGCAGAAACTCTGATACAATATGTCTGTTTTAGCAGAAACTCTGATACAATATGTCTGTTTTAGCAGAAACTCTGATACAATATGTCTGTTTTAGCAGAAACTCTGATACAATATGTCTGTTTTAGCAGAAACTCTGATACAATATGTCTGTTTTAGCAGAAACTCTGATACAATATGTCTGTTTTAGCAGAAACTCTGATACAATATTTCTGTTTTAGCAGAAATTCTGATGCAATATTTCTGATGTAGCAGAAACTCTGATACAATATGTCTGTTCTAGCAGAAACTCTGATACAATATGTCTGTTTTAGCAGAAACTCTGATACAATATGTCTGTTTTAGCAGAAACTCTGATACAATATGTCTGTTTTAGCAGAAACTCTGATACAATATGTCTGTTTTAGCAGAAACTCTGATACAATATGTCTGTTCTAGCAGAAACTCTGATACAATATGTCTGTTTTAGCAGAAACTCTGATACAATATGTCTGTTCTAGCAGAAACTCTGATACAATATGTCTGTTTTAGCAGAAACTCTGATACAATATGTCTGTTCTAGCAGAAACTCTGATACAATATTTCTGATGTAGCAGAAACTCTGATACAATATGTCTGTTCTAGCAGAAACTCTGATACAATATGTCTGTTTTAGCAGAAACTCTGATACAATATGTCTGTTTTAGCAGAAACTCTGATACAATATGTCTGTTCTAGCAGAAATTCTGATGCAATATGTCTCTTTTAGCAGAAACTCTGGCGAATCCCCTTCCCCCAAAAATCTCCGTTCGTAGTGTGTAAACGCGCGCGCAAATGTTTTTTCGGAGATCCTGGAGCAATATCAGTTGAAGCTACGGATTTACGTGCTAATAGTGGCACTCTTTACCGGCGGTGTATCGCCTTAGTGAGGGTATCTGAGTACTTGTACCGAAATCTTAGTACAATACAGTATATCATGTACACACTTCATTACCCCTCACAAAAAAAGGATGTAAAAGAAACTTTAATGTGAAGGTGAAAGATAACTTCACTTCCTGGCTTAGGGAACACAAGTTAATAGTGAAAGGTAACTTCACTTCCTGGCTTAAGAAACACAAGTTAAAGATGACAGATAACTTCACTTCGCTTAGAGAACACGTTTAAAATAATGTATATTTCCTAGTCTTATATTTATCAGCAGCATCAACATCATCATCTACAAACAATTACACGACAGCATATGTTCATGGCGGCTGTTAACAATGCCCAAGCACCACAAAATTATCTTAGTGAATTTGTTAACTGTTCAAGTATTGTCAAGTAAAACTACAGGCATCATAAATAACATATGGAAACAACAGCTGGGTTTTGAGAATGTTCAAGTATTGGAAAGACATACTTCAACAACCGTAGACGACGTTTTCAAATATCTGCTAATACTTTGGCTCACTATCTGAGTTGAACAACTCTACTCTCTTATGTTCATGTCGAAGTGTAGAATTACTACGGATGATTGTACATGGAATGTTATTAAATTAGTCTAGCTCACAAGGGGTCTTCAAATACTTAGTTACATATGTTCTATCATCTTGCCTGTTCTTTGCGATCTTCAGTATCTTCTTCCTCTTCTTCAATCTATCTAGAGTAACCGCTTAGGTTTCCCTTTGTGATTTGAGCCAGTCGAGCGTTCATTATCTGATTACCTCTGGGAGGATGTATTTATTATGAGTCGGTGTAGCGGAGGGGAATACCGACTGTCAGTTTCTGGATATTAGATAAAATGTTAATTAAACTATATCTGGTATATGGAGTTATCTGGTATATGGAAATATCTGGTATATGGAAATATCTGGTATATGGAAATATCAGGTATATTAAAAAAAATACTGGCAACAAACAGCAGCAATAAGAGTAGGAAAGCAATTTGGCCCTTTTCAACAAATAAAACAAGGTGTCAGACAGGGATGCGATCTTTCACCAGACCTGTTCTTTCTATACAGTGAAAACATTGCGTGCAATAGTAGATATCCCAGGAATATCAGTGGGAGGACATAACATAAATAATTTGAGATATGCGGATGACACTGTTCTGATTGCAAAAAGTGAGGAAGACCTTCAAAACTTAATTAAAGTAGTAGTCACAGAAAGCAAAGAGAAATGCCTCTTCCTAAATATCAAGAAAACAGAAGTAATGGTTATTTCAAAGAAAGAAAATAACGCACCTTGCAAGATCACAGTGAATGATATAGTATTAAAACAGGTCCACCAATTCAAATATCTAGGTACAATTATAACAGCAGATGGAAGAAGTTCAACAGAAATAAGATGCAGAATAGGACAGGCAAAAACAACATTCAGAAAAATGAAAAATATACTGTGTAATATGACCTTGTCATTAGAGTTGAGAAAGAGAGTTCTGCAGTGCTATATAACCCCTATACTAACATATGGGTGCGAGTCTTGGACAATAAACAAACTGGAAAGTGGGAGATTGGAGGCAACAGAGATGTGGTTCTACAGAAGAATGATGAGAATACCATGGACTGCCAGAAAAACTAATGTAGAGGTGTTAAAAGAGTTAACTGCGAAACGGACCTTAATCAACAATATAAGAGAAAGGCAATCTTCTTTTTTTGGCCACTTCATGAGACAGGCAGGTTTAGAGAACATAATCACAACAGGCAAGATTGAAGGCACCAGAGACAGAGGGCGACAACGTGAGAAAATATTAGACAGTTTGACAACATGGCACGACAAAGAAACAACAACGACTTTGATACATAATACTGTGGACAGAGAGCTGTGGAGAGCCATGACCGCCTACGCCACCCGGCATGGCACCTGATGATGATGATGATTAAAAAATGTACAAATTTAACAAACGTACCGGACTTTGACAGTTCAATATGTGCATAGTGCATGTATTAATATTTGGATACGAAAGCTGGAACCACACCAACAATAGACACTAAATTATTAAACAACTTTGAAAACAAATACCTTCAAACAATATTGAACACAAAATGGGCATTTGAAAAGAAGCGATTCACTGAGGAAAGAAACAAATCGAGAAATTGTATCACGTTTTTTAGGAAAATATTGGAATTACATTGGTAATGTACTTAGAATGGATGGAAACTGACTTCAGAAACAAACTGTTAATAAGTGGAAGTCAGAGGGGGCAAGGAATTTAGGTCGCCCATAAGAAAAGTAGATCGCCCAAAAATAATAGTAGATCGCCCAAAAAAGGTAGGTCACTAAAACGAAAAGAACGTCGTCCAAAGTAGATTCTAGATTGTCCAAAAGAAAGGTCTTTGTCCAAAAGAAAATTAAGTCGCCAAAAAGAAAAGTAGATCGCCCAAACGAAAAGTAGGTAGTCCAGAAGAAGACTAGATCGACCACAGGAAAAGTAGGTCGCACAGAGAAGATTTTATGCAGATTGATTAACATAGAAGGATCTTATTTGAGCAATAACAATACACAAGAACTACAGCAACTTGCAATAATGCGCACACAATATGAAGAAAGTACTGCTCTGTGTGCTATCTTTGGTACAGAAGGAACTAATTGTTATACGACGACAATGCTTTTCGATTTTTGAATTTTAGACAGCAGTTATACGTCCAACAACACTGTCAGTACGATGTTGACGGAGTGTGTCCAACAACACTGTCAGTACAATGTTGACGGAGTGTGTCCAACAACACTGTCAGTACGATGTTGACGGAGTGTGTCCAACAACACTGTCAGTACGATGTTGACGGAGTGCGTCCAAGCACTGTCAGTACGATGTTGATGGAGTGCGTCCAAGCACTGTCAGTACGATGTTGATGGAGTGCGTCCAAGCACTGTCAGTACGATGTTGACGGAGTGTGTCCAACAACACTGTCAGTACGATGTTGACGGAGTGTGTCCAACAACACTGTCAGTACGATGTTGACGGAGTGCGTCCAACAACAATGTCAGTACGATGTTGACGGAGTGTGTCCAACAACACTGTCAGTACGATGTTGACGGAGTGTGTCCAACAACACTGTCAGTGCGATGTTGACGGAGTGCGTCCAACAACACTGTCAGTACGATGTTGACGGAGTGTGTCCAACAACACTGTCAGTACGATGTTGACGGAGTGCGTCCAACAACAATGTCAGTACGATGTTGACGGAGTGCGTCCAACAACACTGTCAGTACGATGTTGACGGAGTGCGTCCAACAGCACTGTCAGTACGATGTTGACGGAGTGTGTCCAACAGCACTGTCAGTACGATGTTGACGGAGTGCGTCCAACAACAATGTCAGTACGATGTTGACGGAGTGCGTCCAACAACACTGTCAGTACGATGTTGACGGAGTGCGTCCAACAGCACTGTCAGTACGATGTTGACGGAGTGCGTCCAACAACACTGTCAGTACGATGTTGACGGAGTGCGTCCAACAACACTGTCAGTACGATGTTGACGGAGTGTGTCCAACAACACTGTCAGTACGATGTTGACGGAGTGCGTCCAACAGCACTGTCAGTACGATATTGACGGAGCGGCTTGTTTGCGTGTCGAAACCTAATTTGTGAGAGTTGTTGCGAGACTATTACACTGACTACATCAGAAGCTGACTTTTAGAATATTCTTGTGGCCACATTTACGCTTTCGTCCATCAATTATAGTCATGAAATATTTGTCAGCTGAATATCTAGATCTAGAGCAGTGGTTCTCACTATTTATGGATCGCCCCCCCCCCTTTCTGACACACTTTCTACCCTGGCCTGTGCATTCAAAAATTGATAATTGACGTTCATTAAGTCATAAAAGTTTTAAATTATTGTTGCCATAATTTCCATTGTTTAATTGTTCAAGTTCCTAATTAACAATAATTTCTCCGTGACTTCCCTGCAAGTCTTGTGGTCCACATTGAGAACCACCGATCTAGTGACAATAATACCTTTCCAATGCTGACACTGTCATATCAAAGTATCAACCAACATCGTTTTATTGAATACCAGAAGTATATAATAATTAGACGACCCGTAAAGATCGCAGAGGTGTCACACTGGAGACATTAGTTTAAGAAACCCAGGTTAAGATCGTAGAGGTGCCACACTGGAGACATTAGTTTAAGAACCCCTCCTCTTCTCCAAATACCTTTGTCCTTATCCGTTCGAGAAAATATAGAAACTTTAAGCCTAGACCATTCTTTGATGTTGTCAATCCAGGATTTTCTATTTCCTTCTCTTCTTCTACCCTCGACTGTTTATTGCAAATAATTTCAGACAGGGAGACGTGTCTTGTTACATTGAACATTGAATCTAATCAGTACGATCAATTATTTACCTCTATTTGTAGGTAGCTCTACGTCTTTCAGGTGTCCATTGACATAGATTTCTTACACATAGAGTGATTAAGGTAACATTTAAATGAATTGGAAACTACAGTAAAACTGTGTACCATTTAATACATAAATATAAGAAAAAATATGGAAAGAGGTTCAGCAACAGTTTTACTTTAAGCAAATATAATTGATCGACGTTTCGAAAAGGAAATCTTTATCAAGAAAACAGAAAACACAAAATGGAAAGTGTTTGATAACTTGCATTCATCGTAGTCTTTTTCTGCCTTTTGTATTGGTTGCCATTGTTTGTGTGAATCTCATAATAACTGATCTTTTTGTTTACAATTCATATAACGCATTAGTAAATCTCTACTGATTCTAAATTAATATTCTTATCACATTAGTTAAGTGCTACCTAAGAATATATAGAATACTTAGCGTTTCTGTTGTGGGAAAGTAGGGTATACGATTAAAAAGATTAAGAGCTACAAGGAAAGATAGCAACCCAGACTTAAATGTATTAACAAAGAAAATCAGATTTAAAAGTACGGTACAATATAACTATAAAAAACAGGCACAACGCCATAGAGAAAATACAAACCATCGACGAACAATGGATGATGTTAAAAGAATCTATGCATAAAACATCTGCAGAGATCCTACCATCTAAGAAACATCGTCTAAAGATTGGATGACAGAAGATATCTTAAAGTTGATAGAACAAAGAAGAAGGTTAAAGGCTAACATTTCAGAATATAACAAGATAAGCAAACAAATTAAACATAAATGCAATACGGACAAATAGGAATGGTTAAATGCAAAATGATGTGAAATAGAAAATATCATGGAAACACAAGGGATACACATAAACAAATAAATGAATAAATGAACAGGTAGAAGGTAATTTCACAAGACTGTATGCCTGAAGTCAAAGCAAGGGCATATGTTAATAGGAAAAAAAAACATGGACAGATGGGAAGAATACATTAAGGATCTTTACAAATATAGTAGAAATGAAACAGCCATACAGTACAACAACGAAATCGCTTGTATATTAACTGCAGAGGTGGAAGAAACTATACTACACTTGAAATACAATAAATCTCATGGACCAGATAATATAACAAAGAAAGAATTAGAAGTGATTGAGGAGTATGACATAGAAATAATCAGCAAAATGCCAAATGATATCTATAACAGTAGCAATATTACATTTGATTTATTGCAATCAATATTCATAGCCTTACCGAGGAAACCTGGTGCAGTATAATGTGAAGACCACCGAACAATCAGCCTTATAGGCCAGATGACCGAAATCCTACTTCGTATAATCATAAGGCGAATAAGATAAAAATTAAAGCCAGAAGAGCACTGTGGATTTGTGGAATGAAAATGTACAAGAAATGCCCTATATGTATATAATACGATCATTGTTGGAGAGGGTAATATAAGGATAAGATGGCATTTAGCTATGTTTCATAGATTATAGTAAAATATTTGAAAAGGTGAAGCATTCGGAAATGATAAAAATCTTGTTGATGGGAAAAGTGTAAAGATAGTAAGAAATATATATTGGAAACAAACAGCTGCGATGAGGGTTGACCAGTAATGTAGGAGAATTTCAAACGATAGATATGGGCGTCAGACAAGGATGTGTGATGTCATAAGATCTTTTCTCCGTGTATACAAAGGATATTATGCGAAACATATAAAACATGCCAGTAATAGCAGTTGGGGGTTACACATTAAATAATCTAAGATATGCTGATGACACAGTACTGATCGCAGGAAGCGAACAGGAACTACAAGCGCTGTTATATAAAGTACTGGAGACTAACGGGAATTGAACCAGTCCTTTCAACGGCACCAAATCACCTAGCAACTATTGAACACGCGTTCTTCCGTACTTGACCAACCGCATCTCCAAAAAAAGATGCGATTTCGTCAAGCCATTCAAACGGTGCACACAAAGTCACCAGAACGGACCGATCGAGACAAGGACTATTACAACAACAACAAACATCCCGTACAGGTATTGAAATATCCTCAGTAACAACAAACACATAACATAATATCAGTATTAGTTATACAAGGGCCGATAGGTCTTCTTGTAAACATGGATAACATATATAGACAATACAATTTTGCTTCACATAATTGTTTATACAAGTAAATTTAAGTGGGAAGCCAGAGGACAATTTTAAAAATTCTTGAGACTGACGGGAATTGAACCAGTCCGTTCTTCCGAACACGCGTTCTTCCGTACTTGACCAACCGCATCTCAAAAAAAAAGATGCGATTTCGTCAAGCCATTGAAACCGTGCACATAAAGTCACACAAACGCATGTTCAATAGTTGCTTGACGATTTGGTGCCGTTTAACGGACTGGTTCATTTCCCGTTAGTCTCAAGAATTTTTAAAATTGTCCTCTGGCTTCCTACTTAAATTTACTTAGATAAAGTAGTGAATGAAAGTGAAAACAAACTCGTCAGCTTAAACAAGAAGAAAACAGAAATAATGGTTGTCTCTAAGAGACATACACCAACCAATATGCAATATAATAATTCCCGCTACAAAATTAACACAAGTTGAAAAAGCGAAATATCTTATACCCTGTTAGCATCAGAAGGTGTATGCTCAAGTGAGATAGAGAGTCGAACAGCACAAGCCAAATCAGCATTCCAAAAAATTAGAACCATTTTGTGCAATGGAAGACTATCAATGTAGACCCGAATTCGAGTGCTGAGATATTATATCTAACGAATTTTTTGTATGGGTGTGAAGCATGGATTATAAACAAAACTATTCAAAGGGGGTTACAGAGGCTACAGAGATGTGGTTTCTGAGAAGAATGATGACAATACCATGGACAGCCAAGAAAACTAATGAAGAGGTTCTCATTGATGCTGGTGTAAAAAGATCAATCATATCAAACATTAGGGGCAGACAGTCAAGGTGTCTAGGGCATGTGCTAAGAAGAACACAGCTTGAACACTTAATAACCACTGGACAGATCACGGGGAGAAGAGATAGGGAAGGACAAAGAGAAAACTTGCTACATGGAATTGTATTGTGGCACGGTAGAAGTTCACCAGCCGAGCTTATTGACAACACACGAAACATAGAGTCGTGGAGAAATATGATCGCCTACGCCATTCGGCATGGCACTTGATTGATTGATTGATTGATGAGAAAAGTACAACTTGAACATTAGTAATCACCGAAAAGATCAAGAGGCGAAAAGACAGAGAAAGACGAAGAGAGAAATTTTTGGACGGGTTGTCACTGTGGCACAAAAATAAGTCACCAACTGAACTTATTAATAGCACACGAGACAGAGGGTTGTGGAGAAGCATCATCGCCTATACCACTCGACATGGCACTTGATTGATTTATACGATAGGGGTACCAGACATTCTGGTTTAGTCGTCACAGTTCTAGTTTCATACCTTCTGTTACAGCTGATGCTCTCTCTCTCTCTCTCTCTCTCTCTCTCTCTCTCTACCGTCTATATGTCTAGTTTTTCTCTCGTAGCCGTCGATACCCAAAAAAATTGCGAAGAAGTGTAAAATGAACGTGATAAGAATGAATAACGCACACACATAGGATACACACAAATACAGAGGTCACTTGTATATACAGTTTACTCGCATACATAAAATACACGCAAACATAGATTGCATATACACATAAAGTACCAAAATACATAGGCTCACACATACATATACAGTCATCGCTCGCTATTACGCTGTTCATTTATCGCGGCCTCAGTACATCGCGGATTTCTAAAAACATATTTACAGTATATACACTTTAGTAACATCTACGTATGTTACACACACACACGTATCATATTTATATTATTTATACATTATTTTATGTATGTTATTTATACTGTTAATATTTTATTTACATGTTTGAAACCATTCTTTAATGTTCTAATGATAACATATGCACTTATATGGTTTCATATACACTTATTTATGTTATACATAAACAAAAAAATGTACGTGTGTCAAAAATGAGAGGATGACACTACTTATCGGTTTTTCACTTATCGAGGCCGGTTCTGGTCCCTATTAACTGCGATAACTGAGGGATGACTGTATTACACATATACATTGGCTACACACATACAAATATTATACATAATAAGAATGTACACATAGATTACACATACATAATTAGATACACATATATTACACACATAAATATGCTATATATACATAGGTTACAAACACACATATGGTATACACATACATAGATAGCACACATAAATAGATTACACACATACATAGCCTACACATATTTAGACTACACCCATACATAGTTACTGGAATATATATTACACACATACATAGGCTACATATACATAAGCTACACATACACAAGCTATATATACATAGAATGTATGTATATATATATATATATATATATATTTATATTATCCATGTTTACAAGAAGACATATAGGCCCTTGTATAACTAAATACGGAGATTATGTTATATGTTTGTTGTTACTGAGATATTTCAAAACCTGTACGGGATGTTTGTTGTTGTTGTAATAGTCCTTGTCTGGATCCTTGTTCTGGTGATTTTGTGTGCACGGTTTGAATGGCTTGATCAAATCGCATCTTTTTTTTGGAGATGCGGCTAGTCACGTACTGAAGAACGCGTGTTCAATAGTTGCTAGGCGGTTTGGTGCCGTTGAACGGACTGGTTCAATTCCCGTTAGTCTCAAGAATTTTGATATCAATGCAGTCTGTCGTATGAATGACATTCTGTTTATTCCGTAATTTTTATGTTTTGTTTCACCAACATTTTAGATGTTGGCTACATTTTTTTGTTTGTGTTGTTTCACCATTGATCTTCTAGTTCTATTTATATTTATACTTAACTCTGTCATGGTAGCGTCAATAGTGTCATTCTTACTCGTCGTTTTTTTGTTGTGAATGTATTCTTGATAAAGGTATTTTTTGCCGAAACGCCTATTTCTGTGTGTTATTATGTGTGTTTCCCGTGATTAAAAAACATTACTACCCATTTTAAAAATGTATTACATAGGATGTTCTTTATCTTGAGAATATTGACTTTGTCTAGTCTAATCTATGCTTAGTTTAGTTTTAGTTTTCTGAATTTACATTGACGCACTATAGGCCAACCCTTAGGTTCTAAGTCTCTTCTAGCACATGAGGAATAGTCCGGGTGCTGATGGTTCCAGTAGAACTTGTTACAAACACACCTTAAACGCCCCTTCAATCACTGTTTTGCTGCCTTGTGGGTAACTTCATGTTCTATCGGTTGTAATATCATATCTCCGTCTATTCTAATGTCCTGATTTAGAAAATATTCATGTAGAGATCTTCATATGTAATTCTTATCAATCAACTAATTCCCCGTGCATTGATGCTTTCGAAACCAGTTTATCTTCTCTTTCATTATCACAGATTCACGCATGTCTAGGACAGTAAATTCACTGAATTCCTAGCAGATTCGAATATGCGGTGTACGATTCGATTTCATGTCCGAAACACACATTAAAAAAATATATTTAAGCATGCAATAAGAGTCATAACATATAGTTTCCAGTGTTTTTATTCTTGGGATCCATTTTAGTTCCCGATGTAATTACTTCAATTTCTAGTATCATGTTGAAAATTGCTGCCGTGACTGCTCAATTGCAGTTCTACCACCAGGTCTGGCAGTAAACACCGTCCTGAACTGTTGTCGGGAATCACAAAACCATCAGTGTATATGGTGACATCATCTTCTGTGGTGTTATCTTGGAGAAATCTTGTATTTCAAGTTCAGCTCTTCTGTTGTACCATGCTCCGAATGTCTACCATATAGTTTTATATGTCCTTCTCCAGTGTTTATCTAGTCCTCTCCTTGATCTAAAGAATCAGTTGTTGTAGCCAGTGCAATAGTTACTTCTGTGTATGTCATCCACGACATACCTCTCCTAAATTTAATACCCTTGAGATCTTTAATATTTCTGTGTCTTTTTACGTTAAGTATGTTGATTATCCTCTTCACACACCGGAAATGTCCATCTTTGCTCAGATCTCCACTTTAGTAACTCTCTCAGGGGTATGACGGCTCATGGTTCCGGTTCTACCTCGTATGTTGGTTCAGTGCTCTTTTTGAAATTATGTTCTCTACAGGCTATCCTCACTCCCAAATCGCGCATTCTCGATATTGACTCATTCTCATTTATCCAAAAATCTTCGGACTCACGAAGAGTACTGACTGTCGACTCGCATGTATATCCTGGATTCTACCAATAATGTCGCAATGTGATGAATACTAGACTTAGCTTGAATCTAATTGCTACGATGGGGGTGTCTCTAATGCATTCCAGGACTACTCGCATTCCTTTATTCTGTATGCGCTTTAACCTTTGGAATTGTGTGTTGGACAGCGATAGATGCCCCCAGACCATAGTCAATTACTGGCAGGACTGACAGGTAGGACAAGCAGCCCGTGTTCTATATGTGTAACCGCCATTGTTTTTTGAGCTGTCAATCACTTGTTCTTCAATGTATCACATGATCAGTATGCAACATATTTAACAGACTTCGGTCAAATGTTATTCCCACGTATTTTATTATGCAGTCTATATTAACTTCTTTAATACATCTTTAAAACTGCTGTTATATAGGTATCCAAATATTTTAATATGTTGTCACAATAAGTGTGAAACGAGTGGGATTCTGTAACTGACCGTCACAATATAGACATGTGAACTCAAATGGGAACCATCATTCGAGCGCTACTCATTTCAGTTTTCTGGTTTTTTTTCAAGTGTCACGTTAATATACATAAAGTTACCAATGATACTCTCATGAAAACTTAAATAATTCACTTTAGAAGGATGATTACCGATGAGCTAACAGAACTGCATAATTGACATCAGACAAGCTATAACCGTGCATATACACACTCAAGTAGAGTATACACTCAAACATACACACGTATCTATTGGATATTTCTCAATTTCCTTCGATACGAAAATGTTTGCAAGTCTTAAAATAGTTATTTATTAAGTAGTTCAGCTCCCCTTGTTGAACTCTCGGACTAAACGTGCTAAGCACATGCCATGAACACCAGACTCCCAATTTATCCTTCCGCCTCACACGCATGTGTGACCAGAGCGAACGGCCAAGTGTTTTTCCTGTGCACGATCGGTAGAGATCGGGAACCCTTGCAAGGTGAAATTAATTTGCTGGTGATGTTTACACAAAGAAAGCACAATGTGTTTTGAATGCATCAAATAGGCTCTAAGAGATGCTACAACAGAGCATGGTTGTTATAAGATCAGATTATGTGACTTGGATAGCAGTTTTTCGTTTCTCAATCTTGATTGTATACAGAAGAAACTCTCTCATATTCATCTAGTGCAACACAATATATTTATTTTTTCCAAGCGTTCTTTCTAAAACCCCAGCTTCATCTGTCTTTAAGCAGGACAATAGTTCTAAAACCCCAGCTTCATCTCTCTTTTAGCAGGACAATAGTTCTAAAAATCCAGTTTCATCTCTCTTTTAGCAGGACAATAGTTCTAAAAATCCAGTTTCATCTCTCTTTTAGCAGGACAATAGTTCTAAAAATCCAGTTTCATGTCTCTTTTAGCAGGACAATAGTTCTAAAAATCCAGCTTCAGCTCTCTTTTAGCAGGACAATAGTTCTAAAAATGAAGTTTTTTTCTCTTTTAGCAGGACAATAGTTCTAAAAAAATAGTTTCATTTCCCTTTTAGCAGGACAATAGTTCTAAAACCCTAGCTTCATCTCTCTTTTAGCAGGACAATAGTCTCTAATAAATTTCAAATAGGATGCAGCCCAGGAGAACAGAGACTAGTTGTAACGTCATTTTTTTACTTGCGCTAAACGCCCAGACACATCCGACTTTCGGCGGTATTGTTTTAAGAACTCTTTATCTCTAAAGGGATTTCGTATCTTAACACGGGGAAACCCGTTTGTTATTACGTTGGCTTTTAATTCGGTCGTGATCCTCGAATATACAAGCCCAACTTGTTAATAAGAAATCAAGCCTTCCAAAATGATTATTTTTATTATGATTATTCATTGATTTTCATTGGCTGTCACACTGTGCATTTCATTACAATAATCACAGTGGCCAATGAAAATCAAGGGAATAGCCAAATGAGTCGTTAAAATTTGAGTGTCCATTAGCCAGTATGTCTTATATTTTGGACTGTCATTACTCAGCTTACATTAACTTGATTACTTTTATCTTCTTTTTGTTATCTAAAATAGGAAACTCAGAGTTCTACTTGGATCGCGCTCTAGTGTCTTGTTTCAAACATATTAATATATTTGAAATGTGTGCTGTAGAATTTAATATAGTGAGCTTGCTTGCTATCATCTGGTTACAGCGTGCCAGGTTCGAAACCACGTCCGGACATTAAAAAAAAATCCGGGTTATGATTTCTCACTTGACACGACCACTCCTCCAGTCGACTCAGCTGTAAATGAGTACCTGATGCATGAGTTAGGGAAGGTAAAAAACAGCAAGGAAGGGAACTGGCCACCCCACCTAATAGTTGCTGCGGCTTAGTACATGAAGAGTTATCTTCATCCCCGACGGCAGATGCCATGGGACCTACCTTTACCTTTACTGTAGGTAAGATGGGGTAAAATTATGGCGAATAAGGACGAATTTGAAGAGTTTGCGTACTTGAGATGAAATCATTGCAACGATCACACTTGCATTGTAATCTTTCAATCATTGCGATCTTGCAGAGCTTTCAGATTAGGTACATTTTGATAAATAAACAATGACATTCAAAATATGTCTTTACTGCATGTTTTCCTGTTAAGCAGCGCAAGGAGGCTTTTTATAGGTAGTGGTAAAAATGGTCACTTTGTTAGGCCACGATGTGCACAGCAAGGGTTTATATTCACATTTTAATCACACGAGAGCCTACAACCATTCGGTGCTATCAATGGAGGCCAACAAATTTGTTATACGCGAGAACAGTGGCTTGAGACATTCGTGAGGTGGAAGTTGAAATGTTTAATATTAATTTTCGTACCTTGTCATGTGGGTGTTCAAGGCAACGAGAGAGCGGAACGGTTGCTTAGCATTGCAACTGTGTGGCGGTAGAGAAATTGATTGACATTTTGAACACCTTACGAGAAACAACACTAGAAAATTAAATTAATGAGGATGTTGGTTCCTTTTCTTTGTCCAGAATAAAGAAACTGTTTAAATTGATTCGTTACCAGAAATGAGTGCTACTTTGGAGGGCGTAGAAGTATGCTTGTCAACCAACAGAGAACTAGAACTGTCAGTCACTGTGTAGTGGTGAATACACTCAAGTGGAGATCGAAGCACGGTGTCCGGTGTTCAACGTTGATGACCCGACGACTAACTAACTGTTGGCCAATTTTGAACACACAATCCATTTGACCGTATGGTTTCAACACGGTTATTGGTAAAAATGAAAAGGAACCTGTAGGTAAAAACAAAACTATCTTTAATAGAAGTTGTCAAGTACCTAGTGGTATAAGTCGACATACGCATGAAGGAGTTTTAGTGTACCTCTCTGATACAATCCAGTACCAACCGGCAATATACAAATACGTATCAAGGAATTGTATTGTACATATGATATAATTCAGCCCCAACCGGTGTTTCAACTCTAAAATACATGATAGCGTACCCTATTCAAGACGTAGCCATCAACCCAGCATTTTTTGTGTTGCTGTAGTGATTTCCTAGGCAATATAAATACGTTTAGTAGTTGGTCATTGCTTTCTGAATGGTCCAGATGCACAATTGCCTCTGGCGGGGACCGAACTCTGAACCTTGGACATCACACACGCGATTTGTACCACTTCGCCACAGAGCTGTTTGAATGATATACGTCACAATGATATGTTTGTTTGTTTTGCGTTCGCTCCATTGTAACCAGCACGGATATCCGTGCGATTTCCGCCGGGAGCGTGATTACGTTGTGCCACCGTTATGCGCCTTGTAGGCCTAGCACATCCGATTTCGGCATGCCTTGATAATTCGGGTGGGCTACCCTAGCCTGAGACAGCCTTCCTATCTGTCGCCAGACGGTGAATGTGTACTGACTCTATGCCGAAACGGTTTGTCTTTCACGTCTGTCCTGCACGAGGGGGGGGGGTTGAAAATCCCAAATCCCCACGCTCCCTTATCTACGATTTTGTTATAGTCATTCGGCCACGAGCGTCATAAAAGGAATATAAATGAGATCAATCACCGAAACGTCTGCGTTGTAACTATGGTTCATTGAGCTTCATCCTCTATTATTTTCTATGCCAAAAGTATCTGATGTAACTAAATTAAATTAACGTCTACGGCTGAACAGAACGTACCTTACCATAAGAAGCACGGTATTTTTTTATGTATAAAAATAAACGTGTACTCCTTCATTGACCAGATCTGTTATAGAGACACAAATAGACACTTTCACATTCAGGCATTTTAAAAGTAAGTCGACTCAGAAAATGTATCCGGTCAAAATAATAAATAAAAAAAAATATAAAAAAATGACAGAGATAAAGAGAATAGCGGCAACAAATTCTCTGCCACGGCAACACACACACATATCGTATCGTATTATCCTTTAAACAACATTCATCTTGGGCAGATATTTATTTCTGTACCTTTCAGTAAACTCATCAAAAGCATTGTTCGACAGACGATACTCGCTCACTGCTACTAAGGAGAAAGGTTATCCAGACGGTCTCCCTATTGTCTGCTCGTCTGCAAAAACAGAGCCTCATGTCTTCCGAGGCAGTAACATCCTTTACCTTCAGTTTATAGTTGGAGATTTGCGGAGACATGGGGTACCGCGGAAATCTTTGTGAAAAATGGCTGGAATGCTTCAGGAGTTTTGCTTGTGGTTATGTCTGGTAGTCACGAGAACGCCGAAATAAACTTGAAAGATGATTTCTAGAAAAGGAATTGGAAAGATCAAACTCCGCTGCTGAATTCTAAAATTATTTATGCAACAATTTATCAAAATAATGTATATAAAACTGAAGCTATTGCCAACAATACTTTCAGTTTTATATACATTATTTTGATAAATTGATAAGGCCAAATTGAATCTGATAAACTTTATTTTTAACAACATTTTGACTGATCTGTTAACTTGATATTGGATATTCAAAACAAGACAAAGGTGTTCCTCTTTAACTAAGGTGGCTATCGGTAAACTACATCAACAGTGGGGGGGGGGGGTTCGTAGGTGTGGGGGCTGCAAAATTTATACAGCTCTTGACAAGGGGGAGATTTTAATGTGCCAAAAATTGACGATAAAAATATTTTTAATACACCAATTGGTTGGTTGCTGATTCAGCGGTCCATGGGCTCATGCCCTTTGACCCAATCATACACCAATTAAATTGTTGGAATTTGACATTTGTTAAAACAAAAATGAAATAACACATGTATTTTTCTGCTAAACATTTTAAATTTGATGTAAAACAAAATCTACATAATAAAACAGAGTGGAGGGGTTTCTTAAAATCTGGATAGATTTTCAAATCTAAACGCAGAGGGGAAGGCATTAAACATTGACAAAGAATTGTTGCCGTATTTATTAATAATTATTGCAAGTTTTCACGTTCATCATAGACTGAAATATATTGATTGTTCACAGTATGATTAGATCTTCAAGTCACAGTTGGAATCACATTACAGTTTAATCAAATCTTGTAATAACAGACATATTGATGAAAATCTAATTTCTCTTTCTAATGTATTCGGTCTCATGCTATTGCTGCTTGAAAGTGTGTAATCCAGAGAAAGGAATGCTGTATTTCATGGTTTACAAATTCACTACGATATCCCCGCTAATTGTGGCCTGATACATCCACATTCGGCATGCCTTTATATCACTTTGACCCATGTGATTGATTGGTCAACTTCACCCCTAAACTTAGTTAATCGTATCTTATTACGTGCATGGAAGTTCACATTGTTCTACTCTTTGATCATCCTTCAGATCTCGGCACCACAAAGGTGGAAGTATAAATTTTATTTGCATGGAATGCGTCCACTTTTGAAAATCATAATTTCAAAATTATTGCTACTGTTGTGCTATAAAGAAAACAAACCAGGATAATATAATATAATATGTTGGCCAAACGGTTTTATGAAAAAGAAAACACAAGACACACGACCAGTGGCGTACATAGGGTAAGTGCTGCCCGGTGCGATGAAGATTTTGATGGTATATTTTGATGGGCCTTGTATATCTTCAGCACCTGACTTCAACACTTGCATGACTTCAGCACCCGTGCTTGCTTGAGCAGAACTGTGGTCCTACATGATATTGGAGATTGCCCGACAAATCATAGTTTCCAGCCTCTGTTGGCTGGACAAAGGGTCATCCGCACATCCACGGGAAGTTGGCCTTGTAGGAGGCAAAATACATAAAAATCTACATTTTTCTTATTTCCGCTTTATCCCTTTGTGCACTGCAGTATCAGGGGCAGAAAACATCTCTGGATTCGGTATTTTTTGGAGCTAGATATATGTTTGTTTCTGAGGCTTCTGGTATTTCTGTAATCCATATTTTTCATGGCTAACCTCTTGCTGTTGTGTATACATTGAATCAGCATAGTATTTCTCTGTGGGAGAATGCTATCTGAAGGTGGTCTGCAAACCATTTTAGCATTTTGTCTTTTGATGTGATCCAGAATTGGCATTGTGTTAGTCTCCTGGTATCACTTTATTTTCAAGTGGTGTAGGCAAATACACATGTATTAAAATTATACTGAAAGAATTGAGGAACGACGCGCTCGAACACAAGCGAAACACATCTAAAGCAAAGATCAATGAAAAGCATCAGTAACTGATTAATTCTACAAATAACACTACCAAAACACACGTACCTGCTAAATAACCTCAAACAGACGGAAAAAATGTCACGTATATATAGTAAATTATGCATATCATGTGAAAGACATTAGTTTATAAAATATTTTTTGAATTTTTAGGATCCACTAATACATCCAGTCACATCGCCTGTATAATAGAGACGGTCAGCTTTTTAACTACGAGCAAGTTAAATCGACCTGTATTATCTGAGAATGTCTATGCATAAGCCAATCAATCAATCAAAATGCCATGCCGAATGGCGTAGGTGATCATGCTTTTCCACGACTCTGTCTCTTGTTTTGTCAATAAGCACGGTTGGTGAACATCTACCGTGCCACAATACTAGTCTATTTAGCAATATCTCTCTTTGTCGTCTTTTGTCTCTTCTCCCCTTGATCTTTCCAGCGGTTATTAAGTGTTCAAGCTGTGTTCTTCTCGGTACATACCTTAGAAACCTTGACTGTCTGCCCCTAATGTTTGATATGATTGATCAAGGATACGATCCTTGATCGTGTGACAAGGGCCAATAGGTGTTATATATGTATATATGTATATATGTTATCCATGTTTACAAGAAGACCTATTGGCCCTTGTAGAACTAATACGCATGATATATGTTATATATTTGTTGTTACTGAGGATACTTCAATACATGTTCGTTGTTGTTGTGATATTCCTTGTCTCGATTGGTTCGTTCAGTGTCTTGAGTGCACAGTTTGAATGTCTTGACAAAATCGCATCTTTTTTTTTATAGATGCGGTTAATCAAGTACGGAAGAACCCGTGTACGAGAGCTGCTAGGCGATTTGGTGCCTTTGAACGGACTGGTTCAATTCCGTTTGTCTCAATAATTTTTAGCTGTCCGTGGTATTTTCATTATTTTTCTCAGAAACCAGATCTCTGAATGCATAAATAGCTACACATTATTATCCTTAATACGGCTTAGAGTGTTTTTAGATTGAGACCATCATTTATGGTGAATCACCGATTCCGCATAATTTTTTCTGAACTTTTTTGTACCAACAGAACTATATTATTTCCTGTTAACGTGTTCCCATATTATTATACCGTGACAACACAATTTATTATCTTCAGTTATTATTTTTCTAGTCTTCTATTATCGTTTTCAGCATATCACGTCATTTAAAATGTTGTTCTCTTTTTTGCAGTCTTCTTGTTATTGAATGCCTATTTTCTGTTGTGAAAACGGATATATTTTACCGAACTATGCAAATACTGCAGCCTAGCTATAAACTATGATACAGAGTATTATTCTGGTCACTGGATTACATCCTGCTAATCTTAAGGATTGTGAGAACGAAAGCAGTTACTCATTTGAGCAGTTCTATTATTTCTATGTTTTCCTCCTTATCTTTTATTCATCTTGATAAGAACAGTATGGTCGAAACGTCGATTCATTCTAATTGTGAATTAACTTACTATTCTACAGCGATACAGTCCGTTTTGTTATTTTTACTATTCCTAGTGATTCAATTTGTTTGGTTAACTGCCTATTCTCTGCGATACAGTCCGTTTTGTAAATTGTTAACCTTACTCTGCCTTGTGAGCTTTTTGTGTTTTGTGAGCTGTAAATCTTAATATTCAAAGTTTTCTATGTCTCTACCTATCGATAAACGGTTTTACTACAGTCTCAATCATTATCGATCGCGTTTCATCTGCAAATTAATTCTCAAAATGCCTCTCAAAATAGGTCTCTACTCGCCGCCTTTCGACAGTATCACTCATAGCACGTAACTCCGTAGCGTCAAATGGTAATCCCAAGAGATCTCAAAAACATCCACCTTATGAACAAGATGCTTTAAAAAAATGTTCTAGAAATCTAGGTAGCCTGGAGGTTATATCCACTAAGAAATATTTGTACTAGTAGGGTAGAGATTTCGATACCAGTATCGTGTGTGTGATATAAAAGTAACATTACTAAAATAGATATATGGATATTCTAATGTAAATGCATGTATAGGTGGTACGTAACGATTTTTTAATATCTAGGGTCAATCATCAACACTACAGGAGATTACTCGGCAGAGATGAGAAGAAGATTAGAAATGGCACTACAAAAAACATCCTAGATGAAAAAATACATGGCAAGGAGCAAACATAAAAACAGTTACAGCTGCTAAGAAGCTACATCTTTCCAGTGGCAACATACAGTTGTGAGAAGTGGGCAATGACATCGACAATGGAAAAGAAATTATCATGGACAGAAAATTATCATAGAATATCATGGACAGAAAAAAGTACTACCGCAGATGTCCGCCGAGATTTGAACATAGAGGAAAACTGGCTCCTCAAAACTATCCCCCCCCCCAAAAAAAAACCCCCCAAAAAAACCCAAACGTAAATATTGCGGACATATAAAAAGATACAATGGTTTAGAAAGATTAATCATGGAGGGGACAGTTTAAGAAAATAGAACAATAGGCATACTACGACTACGACTACGACTACGATGGACACATGACATTGATGACCTTTGGACATGACACTGGAAGATGCTGAGCATCTTGCACATAACAGTGAGGATTACAGAGTTGCAGTAAGGACAACGCTCTGCAACGGAGACGTCACATAGAGAGAGACAGAGAGAGAGGTGCAAATATATTTAATATAAATATATTAAACAGATTTCTAACTCGCATATTTAAAATATACTATGACATAATTTTCCATACACTAATTATCACTTTTATCTTGGCCATATCTAACTATTTTCGTAGAATGTCCCATTCAGCGGTAAAGGAAAATATCATTACACTTGTAAACACACATAGATCCCTATGCGATGTGTATTTACAGAAGATTAGGGAGAACTTCATGGAAAGAGAAAAAAACAAGCATCTTTGTTCTAACAACACAGCCTATGAAAAAAAAATTACGGGAAAAAGCAATTAAAATATTTTGAACACAGTATAAAACATGACACCTTGTTGAAGTCCTTACTTAAAGGCAAAGTCGAGGGAAGGAGAACAAAAGGTAGACAGAGATACAAATTGGGGGGGGGGGGGTGACAAATATCATGAGATGGACAACCAATTTAATGAAAAGAAATGAGATTTACTTCAGATATATACATTGAAATGTGTCTATAGTTGAGATTGAATTCAGATGTATACATTGAAATGTGCTTATATCTGAGATTGAATTCAGATGTATACATTGAAATGTGTCTATATCTGAGATTGAATTCAGATGTATACATTGAAATGTGCTTATATCTGAGATTGAATTCAGATGTATACATTGAAATGTGTCTATATCTGAGATTGAATTCAGATGTATACATTGAAATGTGTCTATAGTTGAGATTGATTGAATTCAGATGTATACATTGAAATGTGTCTATAGTTGAGATTGATTGAATTCAGATGTATACATTGAAATGTGTCTATAGTTGAGATTGAATTCAGATGTATACATTGAAATGTGCTTATATCTGAGATTGAATTCAGATGTATACATTGAAATGTGTCTATAGTTGAGATTGATTGAATTCAGATGTATACATTGAAATGTGTCTATATCTGAGATTGAATTCAGATGTATACATTGAAATGTGTCTATATCTGAGATTGAATTCAGATGTATACATTGAAATGTGTCTATAGTTGAGATTGATTGAATTCAGATGTATACATTGAAATGTGTCTATAGTTGAGATTGATTGAATTCAGATGTATACATTGAAATGTGTCTATATCTGAGATTGAATTCAGATGTATACATTGAAATGTGCTTATATCTGAGATTGAATTCAGATGTATACATTGAAATGTGCTTATATCTGAGATTGAATTCAGATGTATACATTGAAATGTGCTTATATCTGAGATTGAATTCAGATGTATACTTGGAAAGGTGTCTATAGCTGAGAGTACTGGCATATACTGCTGTGTGGTTTACTTTTTTAAGATCGTGGTTTCTTAAATAAAATCTTAGTATCTAGAATTATCTTTTAAACTTGGTTTTTTTTTTTAAATTGAGTGGTAGCTTAGAGACAGCCATTATCGACCGACCAAGAATTCTGATTCAACTGCAGCTGTATTCACTTAGGTATCTCAAACATTCATTAAGCAACAGCATCGTAGATATTCTCTACAAAATCACAACTCTCAAAAAATTATAGTCTAACTGCGTCAGGACGGGAATGTTCCACCAACAACTGTCATATGATGAATGGTAACGCTTTAAGTAACTAAGTCAAAGAGAAAATACAATACTTGCAATTTATTAGATCGTTTGTTTATGGATAAATATTAATTAATAACAACAAACTATAGGCATATCTGAGACATTAAGAACAATAAATCCAAACTTTGTATTAGGTAATTGGACAAAACTTTCAAAACAGTGCTACATCATTAAAAATAATATAGTTAGAAAGCCCGTGAAAATTTCAAATTAACGATACCTCCACAAATCTGTACGTCATCCCACAAAAAGTTATGAATTATGTTCGAATTAATTTGGCATCAAAATAATTTACGTCAAACATTTCATTATCATAAAGCGTCGTCTCCGCAACGAAGGTTAGCTGCAACAGACCTCCAATATCCCCTGTGTTTTGTTTTGGTGGTGCACTCTGCTAGACCTTTCCATGTTGTAATGTTACTCTCCTACTTGTATCTCTGCATACATCTTGCTCGCCTCCTCTGAACTTTACCCTCCAGTAAGATATTAAAGTCATCAGCCTTTTAATGTGTCCAAAATATTTTATTTTGCTGATCTTTATTTCCTTTAATAATTCTTTCTTCATATTAAGTGTTGTTAGAACCCATTTGTTTGTTTTCATCCCTTTCCATAATGTTCTCGCCCTATTCTTCTATATATCCACATCTCAAAGGCATTAATTCGGTCTTCTAATTGTGTGTGTATTGTCCATGTTTCATGGCTATACATTAATATGGAATAGATGTAGCGTTTTATAATTCTCATTTTTAGCTTGTTTGTGATTTGTTTAGATGTTTTATTTTCCTCATGTCATTTAAAGTACTTTTAGCCATCTCTCTTCTCCTTTTAACTTGTTTCACATCTGACATTTTTGTGATTATGTGTCCAAGATATTGATACAGTTCTACTTGTAGTTTATTTTCTCTTGTATTTTTATGTATTTTTATGTATTTTTATGGTTAGCACCGTGTGACTTTGCTGATCGTCATGGTTTTAAAAAAACAAAATATGTTTATATATCGAGTCTATATTCTTTACTTGATTTACCGACTTGACCTATTACAAATATATCAACAAATACTTGAGATAAATGTACCTAGTAAATAAAATGTGAACAATTATTCCGAGGCCAAGATGATAATATTACAGGAATTTAGACTCCAGAATTGTCTAGGGTAACACTTCTGTTATAATCAGGCTGAATTTTTATTACGACGGTTGCGTTTTACTCTGTCACATTTTTATTACGACTTGGTCGTGATATTTTGTCACATTTTTATTACGACTTGGTTGTGATATTTTGTCACATTTTTGTTACGACTTGTACATGTTACTCTGTCACATGTTTGTTACAACTGGTACATGTTACTCTGTCACATGTTTGTTATGTCTTGTACATATTTCTCTGTCACAGTTTTGACTCTTGTTAAACGATATATTTGTTTGCTATGTTGTCTTATCTACAGAAATTCTCCTTAAAATCTGAGCTCTATTCACTATCGTTTAAATACATGTCTTCATTATTCTTGTGGTGCGTCCATCACAAATGATGATTCACAATTTCTCAAATATACTTCTTAAAATTACGTTCAATGTATACCCTTGTGGGTTCATAGATTACTAATAATCTCAATGGGATTATTGAGAATGCCAAAGAATGCCAAAGTGGGGAATGTGATTATTTACATTGATGGATCTGTGATTAGACATCTTCGCAGTGCTTGGGCCTTCACAGCTCAGTGTGCAGGTAAAACGACGAAAGAGAAGATTGGCGTCTTTGTTGTGACTACAAGTAGAATGACCATTGCTCAAAAAGTAAATTGAACTAAGTTTGGATTGGAACTATTAGTTTAGAGTTGAACTAAGTTTGGATTGGAACTATTAGTTGAGAGTTGAACTAAGGTTGGATTGGAAGATATCGCTCACCGACATCGTGAACAACTCGGCCAAGTTTGAGCTTCCATCTACATTTTCTTCGTGGTAGACAGGTCTATGTTGAGAGATTGGGACTTCGTTGACACTTTAAATTTTTTCTTACACAACGTTTCCTTCTATCGCATATCCCAATCTCATGGGACATTAAATCGAGGTTATCTACAGTACTACTATAATGAGGGATTAAACCGAGGTTATCGAAAGTACTACTATAATGAGAGATTAAACCGAGGTTATCGAAAGTACTACTATAATGAGGGATTAAACCGAGGTTATCGACAGTACTACTATAATGAGGGATTAAACCGAGGTTATCGAAAGTACTACTATAATGAGAGATTAAACCGAGGTTATCGAAAGTACTACTATAATGAGAGATTAAACCGAGGTTATCGAAAGTACTACTATAATGAGAGATTAAACCGAGGTTATCGAAAGTACTACTATAATGAGAGATTAAACCGAGGTTATCGAAAGTACTACTATAATGAGGGATTAAACCGAGGTTATCGACAGTAGTACTATAATGTGGGATTAATTCGAGATTATCGACAGTACTACTATACGGAGGGATTATATCGAGATTATCGACAGTACTACTATACTACTATACTGTCAAACAATATTTATCCATTTATATCACAGTTGCATCTATCTATAACAATGTAGCCCATCAGTATCGTACCACGTTGGTTTCTTCACCCAAGATAACTACATAGATTTCTATCTTCAATGATGCTGACGAGTGCGGAAAAATCTTTCCTGTCGTTGATGTTGTCTGTCCATGTTTCTCTTTGTCCACCTCTGCTTCTTCCAGCTTTGACATCTCCATCTAGTATTGTTTTTGACAAGGAATCATGTTGGCATGCATATCCATGCAAGTTTTTGTCGTTTCATCGTTGAAAGCAATGGTTCCTGTGGACCTGCATATATCTCTATTTTATTTCATACGTACACATTTACTTTATGCTTTCTATATGATATTTGTAGAATTCATCTGTAACATTTGTAGAATTCATCTGTAACATTTGTAGAATTCATCTGTAACATTTGTATTAGAAGACCTGTAGTGGTCTATCTATGTTCGCAATGAGTGTCCAACTTTCACAACCATATAGCACTATAGAAAGCACAAGTGAGATATACAATTTTATTTTCACTCTAGCCCTGATGTTACACTTCCAAATTAAATTGTGTATGTTACTTAGAAGTTTAAAGTCATCATCAGCCTGATCTTTAATTGTGATTTACATTTTCCATCGCTGCATATGCTAGATTCACTATTACAATTATTATCAAAGTTACTATCACGGCAATTTCTATTACAATTATTATCATAACAACTTATATTACAATCACTACAGCTACAATTTCATCAATTTCTAATACATTTACTTTCACAGCAATTTATATTACAACTACTATCACTATAATTTAATTACAATTATTATCAGAATAATTTCAAAACTATCTACCACAATCAATGCCCCAGCAGTTTCTATTACAATTACAATCGGAGCAAATTATATTTCAATTACTATCGCAATATTTTCATAAATTTCTATTATATTTACTATCAAAATAATTTGTATAATTACTATCACAACAATTTATATTTCAAATATTATTGTAGCAATCGTATCGATTTTTATATAATTAATATCCAACAATTTCTATTACAATTACTATAGCAAAAATTTCTACAAAATTATTATCGCTACAATTTCTATTACAACTACTATTGATACATGTTGTATTACAATTACTCTCGTAACAATTTCATTACAATTACCATTGCAACAATTTCTATTAAAATTTTATCGAAACATTTCTATTACAATTACTATCTTAATTAGTAAAAGAAATTCTTTTACAATAATTTCGCATCCATTTCTAGTACGATTACTATCACATCATTTTTAAAAATTAAAAGTATTACTATTGCACAAATCTCCATCACAAATTACTATGTCATCAAAAATGTGCTACAAATATTACCATCACATCAATTTATATTACACTTATTACTTTCGCACTAGTTTTTGTTAGAAATATTACTATCAACTGGACTGCTGCTGTGTAACAAACAATTTTTTTGGAAACAAGATCAGTCGTATGTGAAGTGATCGCATAGACGAAGCTGAGTTTTTTTGGTGCTCTGTACAATATATTTCTTCATATGCAATACAAGTCAACAACACAAATTCGTGATTTAGTATAAGCCGTTTATAAGAATATTTAACTTTCACAAGACACTGTGAAAAGTTGCAGAAGTCACTTTCAAACGGGAGACAGTTATTCAAGATGAACCAAAAAAAACGAAAACTCTTCCATTGTGTATGCTGCAAGAAAAATTTTAATAACCCTCTCTTGCAGATTTGAAGCCATGCAGCCACATAGACTGTGTGCTCAAAAGTGGTCAATATTTGAAGCCGTGCAGTCATATAGACAGTGTGGTCAACAGCAGTCAATATTCGAAGCCGTGCAGGCATATAGACTGTGTGTTCAGCAGTAGTCAATATTGATAGATGAAACTTTCGTATAGTGAAATAACTGATACTGGAAATTCGAGGACGGAGTACCACGGGCCAAATGTAACAATGAACAGAAATAGGTGTATGTGGTACAAATATTTTTTTTTTAATTATTAACAACGAGAAAGCGGCAGACAACGTTTCGACTAAACAGCCTTCATCAGGACGGACAACAAACACACACAAACAATATACTCAACATCAGAAAGTACATATTGAATGTAGGTAGATATGATGAGGGTAGGAGGGAGAGATTATCGAAGTATCGTATGAAATACATCATGGGAAAGAGAAGAATCAAATCTGGAAGAATCCAGCAAGATGAGAGGAGATAAGAATAGCATCTTGACACTGGTGATGTAGAGAATGGTTTAGTAAGGGATGAGATATAAGATGCAACAAAAATAGAAACGAATAAAATGAAGCGGGTTTATTTCAGAATATGCTGGGATCCGGCTTGGAGACCAACAAAAATCAGAAGAGCGCACCACAGACCGGATCAATGTTTAATGTGTCAAAGGTCACGTCGACATGAGAAGATCGAAAGTAGAAAAAAGGCAAAGACCGAAGTCGGAACATAAAAATAACATCTCGTCGAGTACACAAAGGACATTAAAGAATTGTAGTGTGAAGGCAATCCAGATAGAAACGAGTACAAAAAAGGGCAGGGCGTAAGTAGCAAAACCCACAAAGGGTCAAAATGACTCAGAGAATACGATCGGTTAGGAAGAGGGACGAATGCGGTCATATCGAAAGACGCAGTTATCACGATTAAGCAAACCAAACATGACAGAACTTAGACACGTAAAAGAAAAGTGGTGATGATGAACGGGCATGAAGACACCATGGAGACCTAAATGTAGGTATATTTGAAGACATCACAGAGACATAAGGATAGGTATATTTGACGACATCATAGAGACATATCGGTAGGTATATTTGAATACATCATACATAAGGGCATGAATATTTTGAAGACATCATAGAGATATAAAGGTAGGTATTTTTTCAATATTGATACCACAAAATCTGTGCAGGTTTTGGTATTATTAAAAGTCTGCACACAAATGGAGGAAATAAGAAAATATATTTCCTTGCATACATAAATAGATGCCCTCTGGAGAGAAGACATTTTCTCATGGCGTTGTATACCACTTATAATTGACATTGTCTAGGTGGGAAACGGTTTTCTGAAGAAAAATCAGTTTGCACATAGAAACAAGAGCTTCGTCACATGCAATTCCTGGAGATCAATTAAACAGGTTTTCTCAGGGAGGGACAAAACTGTGGTTAAAAAACGGCGATTGATTTGTGAGTGTGCCAGGGGATCATATTGAAGTGTTTTGGGTTAATTTGTACGTGTACATTACATCATTACCGTTTTCTACCTGCAGACCCACCATTGCACATCTCTATTGTACACTTTCATAGCACACGCACTTTTGTGCATTCAATCAATCAATCAATAAACCCATAACCCTTCAGGGTCGTAGGGGTACCACATTGTTTGTGCATTATACGACGTTTAATAATAATCACATCACAATATTTGCAGTCATCTGCACCAACCAGGACCATGTGTTCCTTACGCCGAACCCTCCATCACTGATCAAGGTAAAAAAAACTCCGCAATACAGACACGTTTGTCTGTATCTCGGCAGCTTTTTGTCAAATACCATAATAATTGAAGTGGATGTTGCCATGCTCTCGTTAGTGCAGCGTTTGCTTATTTTCTTGTCGATATCTGGACCCCGCGTGGTCTGAGCAAGGAAACCAAGCTGATGGCATACCATAGAGTATGCAGCTAAATCCTGGACAGTCTACCCGTATGTCTATGCATGGAATTGGCATGCGAGGCAACTTCATTCTTTTCATAATCGGTGACCGAGAACGCTTCTTGGTGCACGATGGCAGGATCACATCCCTGACAGATCCTTGATAGGTCTAATATGGAGAGGTTCCACGCATGGTTGATCAGGTCTCAACTTTATTGGGACGGTCACGCCATGCTCGTGCCAGACGAGCGTCTTCCAAAGAGACTGATCTATGGTGAACTGTGTTTTGGTAAGCGCTCAAGCTCAGGCCAGAAAATACGTTTCAAAGACTGCTTGAAGACCTCTCTGAAACATAGCTGGATTGACCTAATCTTTTTGGAAACCAAAGCTCTTGACCAACCAGCCTGAAATGTTCAGATCAGTGCGAGTATTAGAGGTTAGTTTTAAACAGCGTAGAACACTGCAAGGGATTCAAAAGAGACATCAAAAGTGAAAAGAGAGACATGATGTGCTCTCCCTCATCGTCAAGATTTACGTCAATCTTGCTCACAGTACAACAGATATTTCACAACCTGAATTAGGCTCATCAGTCATCTGACGACACAAGTAAACCTAACTTTACCCATTTTCAGTGCCCTGCTCATATTTACTTGCGATGGAGGAACAATAACATCATCATCTGAGTATAAGACCTCTTCTCAAAACATTGCACACAGTTAAAGTTAATCTTCTGAATATGAAATAAATTCTGGAGACCCCCCCCGCCCCAAATCATTTGAAACAAAATGTTACAGACGAAACCTTAGAATGCCATATACTAAAAATATCAGCAATATTTGACAGCATACAGGACAGTCTATATGACAGCATACATGATAGTCTACATGACAGCATACATGACAGCATACATGACCGCATATATGACAGCATATATGACAGCATACATGACAACATACATGACAGCATACATGACCGCATATATGACAGCATATATGACAGCATATATGACAGTCTACATGACAGCATACATGACAGCATATATGACAGCATACATGACAGCATACATGACATCATACATGACAGTCTACATGACAGTCTACATGACAGCATACATGACAGCATACATGACAGCATACATGACAGTCTACATGACAGCATACATGACAGTCTACATGACAGCATACATGACAGTCTACATGACAGCATACATGACAGCATACATGACAGTCTACATGACATCATATATGACAGCATACATGACAGCATACATGACAGCATACATGACAGCATACATGACAGTCTACATGACAGTCTACATGACAGCATACATCACAGTCTACATGACAGCATACATGACAGCATACATGACATCATACATGACAGTCTACATGACAGCATACATCACATTCTACATGACAGCATACATCACAGTCTACATGACAGCATACATCACAGCCTACATGACAGCATACGTGACAGTATACATGACAGCATACATCACCGTCTAAATGACAGCATACATCACAGTCTACATGACAGCATACATGACATCATACATGACAGTCTACATGACAGCATACATCACATTCTACATGACAGCATACATCACAGTCTACATGACAGCATACATCACAGCCTACATGACAGCATACGTGACAGTATACATGACAGCATACATCACAGTCTAAATGACAGCATACATCACAGTCTACATGGCAGCATATATCACAGTCTACATGACAGCATACATCACAGTCTACATGACAGCATATATCACAGTCTACATGACAGCATACATCACAGTCTACATGACAGCATACATGATATCATACATGACAGCATACATGACATCATGCATGACAGCATACATGACAGCATAATTGACAGTCTACATGACAGCATACATGACAGCCTACATTGAAGCCTAGGAAAGACCATAGGGAATGATGCCAGTGTACGAAACGAAGGTATACCACCAAGAAGATGGACGCAAGATAGCCCTGATCACCTGAACATTACACTCACAGAAGCAGGAAAATTAGCTCATGACTCAAGTCCACTACGAGTTTCAATGGGATGTGTTAACTGCTACATCTTGTCCAGGATATGCTACCTTATGATATGTGTGTGTGTGTGTGTGTGCGTACGTGCGTGTGTGGTTGTGCAAGAAAAAATATATACTAAAAGTATTCTTATTTGATAAAAAGTGCATACCGGTATATTTTCTAATTATGAGAATATACTTTGATCTAGCATGCCTATCCCTTCTGTAGCAATTCAGCACATGATAATACACTCACGAAATATTTATAATTCAACAAACAGTAAATACACAAAATTATAATAGAGTATTGAGCTAGATTGCAAGTGGATGAAGAGTTTGTATGTTCGTTTCCAAGAAATTATGAGTAATGTAGCTTTTGAATCCTTTTTGCCATGGGAAGATTTCTTTCGATATTTATTTAATATTCAGAAGTTCTCCCCCCTGTCCAACTTTCAGCGGGCCCCAACTTTCAGCTGGCCTCAACTCGCAGATTTATGCGGTGCTATAAGAAGTAAACTTTAAGAAGCCTCCTACTCAGGTAAATAGATACCTGTATAGAAGTAGTAATGTGAGGTTTCCTTAAGAGGAAAGTTTTCACATGTGAATATAGAGTAAAAATGTGGAAGATGATGGTGAGAACAGACAATGTGAAAGAATGAAAACTGTTATTACAAGTAGAGAAGACATCAGATGAATGTTTAGTACCGTTTACCAGCGATATAACTCAAGTACAAGCAGGTGAAGCAAGACGTATTCACGGTGCTAAATCATCATCATCAAGTACCGTCATCGCAACGAAGGTTGGATGCAACAGATTTCCAAACCCCCTGTCTCTTATCTTGGTGGTGCACTCTGCCCTATCTATCTTTTTATGTTACTATCCCACGTTGTATCTGTCTACCTCTTGCTTGCTTCTCTTTGACTTTACCCGCAAGTAGAGTCTTCAATAAGGTGTCATGTCTTTTAATGTGTCCAAAATATTTTTTTACCTGATCTTTATTTTTCATATTCTTTCTTCATATTTAGTGTTTTAGAACATCTTTGTTTTCTTCTTTTACCATGATGTTATTCCTATTCTTCTACATACTCACATCTCAAAGACATCAATTCTGTCTTCTAATTGTTTATTTAGTGTCCATGTTTCTTAGCCATACATTAATATAGAATAGATGTAGCATTTTATCATTCTCATTTTTAACTTATTTGTAATTTGTTTAGATGTTACTATTTGGTGCTACATAAAGCACCTGAATATTAAGCTTTATTTTTTATTTTTTTTACGATCTACCAGTCTCCGTGTTTCTAAAGATGTTTTCTTCTCTAGCGATCAACCTGTCTGCATGCTTCTCAAGAGTTTGTTTTTTCAGAAACAATACGATTTGTGGAATTAATTGCACAAAATAATATGAATAACTCAAGGTTGAAATATTTGCTATATACTAATACACATTAAATCGCACCACTATTACAAATAAGTTCAGACGGTGTACGTTCGAGAACAGTGGCTGGATGCAGTGAAGAATTCCTATGTGCGTACATTGACTTTTATTTTTGTGCCGGGACACGCGGGAGTCCGGGGTAATGAAAGAGCAGATAGGTTGGCCGCCCACGCTGCTACTACGGCTGTTGGTGGAGCGATGGATCGGGCAAACATTTTGAATGCCCTACGTGAAAACGCACGAACAAATGACTGTACAAGTGACGATGACTCTTGTTCCATGATTAGAATAAAGGAACTTGGTTTGAAATGTGGTGTCGCTAGAAAGGAGAGTTTTCGTGGGCGAACAATAATGATGGTCAATCAACAATGTACTGGGACTGTGAGTCAACGTGTAATGGCGGATACACTCAAGGAAAGATCTGAGCACCTATGGACTAGTCCGGAGTGCAATGACGATGATCCAACGACTAACTAACTGACTAACTAACTAACTATTACAAATACTTCTTCTTCTTCTTCGTCGTACGCCTTGCGGCGGACCCTCTGAAAGCATTCCGCTGACCGTCCTGAGAAGGACGTATGAGGGTGATCTGCGTTGTGTCATGTTTTACAGCAAGCTGCGTTATCTGCGCCTTTCGACCTGACACATCCGTCTTCAGCCAGCATTTTTTTGGGCCTGGTTGGCATTCCCGTATCTTCGATCCCTAGTACTTGGCCAGGCTACAGCAGGATTGCTGCACTCCTGTTTCCAGGCCCACTGCGTGGAAGTGTACTGAGGGTCTTGGCCAGCTGTGGTTCGCTGACCCTGATGCTCGACCAGCTATGTAGCGCCGGCCTGTGCACTCTGGTGTGCATGACATCTCTGGGCCCTTACAAATACTGATACTGAGACAGTGATAGGGAAAAGTGTGGGAATTCCACATGCTTGTAGTGAGGTATAGAAGATTTCTGAAAAGATGGAACATGCTTAATGTAACCCGCGATATTGTTTCAAGAGTGCATGAAAATAGTTACACTTGATGTCATCACTTCTAACAGATATGAGCCTGAAAAAGCGTAGGCACTTCTCAGTATACTGAGTATAAAAAGACCGTTGAGACAAAAGGTACATGTACTTGCAATGCCACGACTATTTGAAAACGATCGCCACCAAATCATTTGTATGGTGGTGGCAGAAATGAGCGTGCCGGCCATTGCCAGAAGGACGAATTGCCATCACGACACTATTGTGCGTTCCTATGAACGTTATCGGACCACTGTCAATGCTCGGGGTAGACTTCCGAATCGTTAACCACGGGTGACTACAGCCGCACAAGATCGCCATATTGTGCTGTCACTTAATTCGTCGTTCCCTTTCGACAAGCCACACAGAACAAGCAATAGTAAGTAACCTTGGGCAAGTCTCTCAAATGACATTCATACGACGACTGAGAGAAATAGGCGTACTGCAAGATGCGACATATTGGGCCACACCTGACGCAGAGACATCGTCAACAGCGCGTGAAATGGGCACAGCAACATGTCAAGTAAACTAGAATTCAGTGTAGTTATGGCCTATTTACACACGAGAGCAGATCGTGTTCCTATTCACAAAAGAGAATCAACATATTCTTTGCTGATGAACGTGTATGCGGAAATTGCGTCGGTGTGTACAACGCTCTTCAGATTGTTGTGCTCTTCTGCGCAATTCATTTGGTGGTGGCGGTATGCCCATTTACGGAGGACTCAGTTTTCACATTCGTTTACCCCTTCATGTCTTCCTTGGAAATGTTCATGCCATGATATACCAAGATGAAGCTCTTGGATGAATTTGTTGCTCCAGCATTCACACATCATTTAAACTTGCAGTTTTCCCAGCACGATAACGCATATGAACACTCCGTACACATTTCTCAACAATATCTACAACAGCAGAACATTGTGGCCATTGATTGGCCTGCCCTATCACCAGACACGTCTCCTATAGAACATCTGTGGGACGAGCTAGGGCGCAGACTACATGCAATGGTCTTTAGCTAATCTGTAACGGCTTGAATATGATCTTACACGTGAGTGCAACTAGATTTCACTGAATTTCTTGCAGTATTTGTGCATTCCATGCGTAGCTGCTGGCAAGCTTGTGTACAAGAACACTGTGGACATGTGAGATACTGATGTTAGTGTACAATTCTGCATTATTGTTATTACTATTATTAGATGCATGTTTGGTTGACTAAGTATTGGTTGACTATGTTTGGTTGACTAAGTATTGGTTGACTATGTTTGGTTGACTAAGTATTGCAAAGAAATTAAATGTACAAAAAATGACCAAGATGAATTAATAGGAAAATGAATAACGATTCCGAAAATGTATACGTGTACACACTTATATTTCATACTATGTTCCTGGATTATTATAGTGGTGCGTTTCTGCTGTGTGTCAGTATAGCTTGTTATATGATTTGAATCCGGCTTTGTGGCTTCGTGGTACATGACGAGTCTGTAATGTTCATGGTACTTGGTTCAAATTTCAACGAAGGAAATCGTGTATCTGAACTGTCCAGAAAGCAATAACAAATTACTGAACGTATTATTGTTTGTATACTGCTTATAAAATAAATCACTACAGCCAAAAAGTGCTGGGTTGAAGGCAACGTCCTGAAGAAGCTATGCTACTAATTTGATATAACTTGAAGCGAAACTATAGACAGCATACATGTTTTTATAAGAATGTTGGGGCATGTACACTGAAAAATGTGTTCGCACACAGGCACACACACAAACAAACACACACACACGTGCGGGCGGGCAGCACACACACACACACACATACACACACACACAAAGATATATATATACGAATAAATCGACATTTGAAACTAAATGTTTTAGAAAGTCCTAATAATATTATGGACAGGGAGACGCTTGCAAAGATCTGAATATGGAAGAAGACTGACTCCTCAATACAAAATCAACGAACAAAGCGGACATATTTTGAACATATACTAAAGACATACAACAGACATAGTGGTTTAGAAAGAGGAATCATGGAGGGAAATTCTTCAGGAAAGAGAGCAAGAGACCGACCATGACGACGATGGATACAGGATATCGAAGACCTGAAACATAACACTGGAAGAGGCTTAACAGCTTGCACAGAACCGAAAGCCCTGTACAGAGTTGCAGTGGCGACAACGTTCTGCAAAGAACAAGTCGCATAGATAATGATAATATAGTGAGGACAGTGGAAAAGAAGAAGAACACATTAAATTGTGTTGATAAATGACTTATACAAACGAAGAAAAAAGTGTTCAGGTAAGCATAGCTTGAAACTTACAGTATTTTGAGAACTGTCTTCTAATATTAAGAACAAACTTTATTTTATTTTATTTGCAATTGGATGTCTGTAACCAGTAATGTTTATAACCCGTGATAATGTTATCACAAACAAAAACAGCTAATTCTTGAGATCGACATTTCCGACATTCAGAAAACAAGAAAAACTCATTTCTTCTGCTGTATCATAAAAGGGGAGACGAATCTATTATATTTTTCCAGACAGTTCAGAGTTATGCTAACTTGGATCGTAGTCATGAAGCGTTAATGACGTCTGAAGGCGTCCACTATTAACTTTCTTTTAACTTTCGGAATACCTTCTGAGATAAATTATTTTAGTCGTGCTTTATTTCGTGAAGGGAGTGAATCCATTTTCTAGAAAACGATTATGCTTAATAAATCCAAAAATAATGACAGAAGATCAAACGTCAGTGTGGATAATGCACACAGAGAAATATTTATATTCGTAAGAACATACATATTTTAGGTTATAGTTTTTGTAAAATCGTTATAGAAATAGATATTTCTACGGAACTAATGATTAGTTTGTGTAACGGCTGTTGCTGATGCGGAGAAGTATTTTGTGATGTTCTGTAAATATTCTAGGAACTTGACGTAGAACAATTTAGCTGAATCTTGTCACGTGGTTGTCTGATCACTTTTTTTTATAGTTTATGAAGCAGCTAATGTATTCATATTTTAGTTACCTTCTCCTGTGTTCGCTATGAGAATCCTGTAGATCAGGGATGGGCAAACTTTTTGTGCAGAGGGCCGCATTGAAAATTGTAAAGCTATTAAAGGGCCGCATATGATATTATGTATGTTTTTGTTTAAAATTCTCGGTAAGTAATCAATTAAATATTTTTATTGTAAAGAAAGGTAGTTTTACATAATGTAGATAACTCTGAAATAAATTACATTTCTAACAGAGTTACACTATAACAGTATATTTTCTAATATGGATAAAAGGTTTTGCAAATATTTTAACAATGTTCGTGTATTTAAAAATGTGTTTGAGGGCCGCAAAATATTCAATGGCGGGCCGCATGCGGCCCGCGAGCCGTAGTTTGCCCACCCCTGCTGTAGATTATCAGGATGTAGTGCAGATAACAAAGTGTGTTGTGTCATTGTTTTATAGTTTGGCTATGATTTCTGATACTTTTGTCATGACACACAACACTTCAGAAATGCTTCTGTGTCACTTTGACACTCTATGGAACAATCCATTCCACCCCCAAGATATCGCCTCTTAGCACATGCATTGCATGTTACAGTGTGGTTATTCTCTGCTTCCCTTTGGAGCCCTGACAATACACGAGCGACAGTCTAGTTATAGAAGTGGTGAAGTCGTAAGAGCGAAGTAGATAGTGCACAATTTCAACAGTTTGTTCGTTCGTTCCTTTCGTGCCACAGATGGCACATAGGGCAGAGGTTTTAATTCTCCGTGCGATGCGGTCCGCTGCCTGTACTTATTTCAAGTCTACAAGTCAAATTCGATTTTCAATTGCGGGCTTAGCAAAATCTACACAAATCCTATGCTAACAATTAGCCAAGTAGTTTATGACTATAGAAATTTTCTTCACAATATTTACAATGATTGAGTTGCCATTGCTTTCTCGCAGTAAAAACACTACCAAAGACTTATCAGCCAAAACTTTAACTGAACTACTATTTGCTGACGATCAGTGCTTACTCAACAGTTCAAGTGAAGAGCTTCAAGATCATATAAATCTACTGAACGAAAGCTGTATCAATCACAACCTGAAGATCAATACAGAAAAAATGAAGTAATATCTATCGGCAGAGAATCCAAAACTATCAACATAAAGATAAATGATAAATTACTGAAACAAGTGCATGCAGGAATTTAAATGTCATGTGATCATTTTTACAGATGACGCACGAATTGACAGAGTAGATAAGGATAAGAATTCAAAAATTATCTATGTAAATTATGAATTTACACTAATTTTGAAACACGAATCTATGCTGATGGAAAGAAAAGGAACATTATAAATGCAATGTTCATACCAATATTGTGTTATAACTGTCGGATAAGGACACTAAAGAACAAGAGAGAACGCTTACTGTGTGTGAAATGAGATATCCAAGAGAAAAAAAACATCAATCAGAACAAGAAAAGATCATGTGAGGAATTAAGAGGTCACAATAACTGTTGGAACAACGTCTGTGGGAATATATATTGAAAAACAGAGACTGAAATGTTTCAGTCACTTAATGAGAATAAATCCTTCAGGGCTGTGGAATTGTCCATCATAGATGCTTCAGATGTTCATAGTTTTTTTTCTTGTCGTGTAGTACAGTGGGCAGCTATGTGAAATATTAGTACAATAACAGATAATATGTTGTGTGTTTTCTGGATATTGTCCACAGGGCCACATATCGGTGCCAAAACTTCCCGTACAGGTGTTTTATTAGTCTGTTATGGCCTGGTCTCAATCTAGTTTGTTCCTTTTTCCCAAGCTTGAAGATAGGATCATCTTTTTGGCAGCATGGGTGAGTTGAATTTCATTCCATATGAGCTGAGCTTTTGAAGATTGATTTTATTTCTCCCCGTCGACGACTGATGTGTCGAGCCATTGGCACAAAATAAAACGGCGACACAACGCATTTCCATTCTCTGGACTACGTCCTGCTAGAAATTCAGTAGGACCATTGTCCTGTTACAAGAGAGATTCAGTGGTAATTTTACAATGGACGTTAGGAAGAGGAGGATTTCATTTCTGGAAATTATACTAAATCTTCTATTAGTTGCTGTTGGTGGTTCCTACCAGTTTTGTATATCTTGTCTGCTATCTCATTTACCTCTTATTTGTGCAACAACAAAAGCCAGGAGGAAGTTAGCTATCCTGAGAAAACTAAGTGTAACCACATGGGGAGCCAGTGGGAATATACTCAGTAAAGTTTACCAGCAAGGCATAAGACCACACCTGGAATATGGTTCAGCTGCGTGGTGTCCTGCATCAAACACCACATTACAAGATCTAGATAAAGTGCAAAACCAGGCACTTAGAATAATGTTGGGAGCAATGAAATCAACACCCATAGCAGAGATGCAGAAAATGGGAAGAATGCAAACACTTGGCGAACGCAGAGACACAAAAGTACTAATTCAAGCGGAAAAGTTTCAGTGTATGCCAAGTCATCCAATGAAGGAAAGATTCCAAAACTTAGCAATGGGGCGACTGAAAAGAAGCAGCTTTATCCATCAAGCTAAACGACTCCGTAGACAACTTACAGACCTACCTGAAGTTGACAGCCCCTTAAGGTCTGTACCAGAACAAACCCCATGGAGTGAAAGGCATGGAATGCCAATATACATTCAGACCCATGTGAAAGGAATACTAAGCGAGGACGAACAGAACAGTGTGCAGCGGAGGACAGTCACCCTCAGTTTCCTGGACGAGGAATATCCACAAGATATATGGGTCAGAGTATACACAGATGGGTCAGCACAGAATGCTGTGAGGAATGGAGGTGCAGGTGTATATATAGAATATCCTCACAAGCCTAGAGATACAATCAGAACACCGACAGGAAAATTCTGCAATAATTATGATGCAGAAATCCAGGCAATTACTGTGGCAGCTAAAAAACTGCTGAACTCCAACTCTGACCTACAGCCTGTGGTATTCCTGACAGATGCAAGGTCAGTGCTTCAAGCTCTCCAGTCTGGAAAACTAACAGACTTGAAACAACTACTTAGCGAATTGTCTTACCAGTATAGGGTAACCATGCAGTGGATACCCTCTCACTGTGGAATACCAGGAAATGAAAAAGCAGACCAACTGGCTAAGGAAGGTGCTGCCGAAGATCAACCAGATATACCAATCACCTACCATCAGAAAAAACAGATGATCAAGTCAATAAGAAAGCCACAAACACCAACACAAGATGACTATCACATTATGAACAGATCAGAACAAGTTATAATTCTACGTCTCAGAACAGGACACAACCGACTCCGCAGTCACATGTATACAAAGTTCAAGATTGGCAACACGGCCATGTGTACAGGCAGTACAGAGTGCCAAACATATACTTCAAGAGTGTTCTGAGCATGAAACGCTGAGGCAGACATATTGGCCAGAGGAAACAACACTGGAATCAAAGCTCTATGGGACACTGTATGAACTACAAAAGACAGTGAGTTTTATTAAGGAGACAGAATTGCAGATATAGACATGTTTCAAGTGAACGAAAGAAGAAGAAGAAGAAAACCTCTTATTTGTGAGTTCACCCTTTAATTCAGTGTGGGGAATACTACTTTTCCGTGAGTTATTTGTGATGTTACGTCATTCTTGTGGAATGTTCTTGTGTTCTGGAGGACCTGGAAAGCAGATGTGACATCGGCCAGAATCACTATGCCTTCTTCATCCAGGTGGGATATAACCAGCATCAAAAGAGTTGTTTCCTTGATTGTTTCACACTCTGAAACACCAGAACATCGACATGATCACCGAAAGAACGTTAATAAACACAGTATTCATGCCGACACTGTGCTACCAATGCCGACCTGGAACTTGACAAAGAAACTAAAACAAACAATTGCTGTATGCGAAATGAAGTGTCTTGGGGTAATATAACGTGATAGAATAAACAATGGCACTATTAAGAAATCTGGTGAAACCATTATCGTGCAAAGAATACATAGACATACACAATGGATCAGCCGCTTAATCAGAATGGAACCAGATCGCATTCCATCGATAGACTTAAATAAAAGATCATCTGAAAATAGAAATAGGGGAAGACCCAGACGAAGATGGATAGATGACATCAGAGAAATACTAGAATATCAAGTCTGCACTATAGCAGCGACATCACAGTTAGATAAAGAACAAAGACTTCGGCTCCCCATGACGCCTAGCGGCACACATAAATATGACAAAACAAGACACTCTGTCTTGGAATTTATAGTTAATACCTATGGATATTGATTTTTCACGTTTGTTTACATTAGGTCTCTCTATAATAATTCTACCACCATTTCTCACTTGCCATATTCGCTGAGCCATCTGTATATACTCATATCCTGGTTTTTTTCAAGTAGTCATTTTGGAACATCTTCAATACTATTTGTTTCAGTTAGGAAACTTAGATATTGATCACATTTTGTCTTTACATTATTGCATAGTCGTATATTCTTGGCAAGAGTTTTTGACATAACAAGGACATGGAATATATGGGTGTTTTTGAAAGGGGACATGGAATATATGTTTTTGAAGGGTGACATGAGATATATGTATGTTTTTGAAGGGGATATGGGTTATATGGGTGTTTTGAAAGGGTTACATAGGATATATGGGTATTTATGAAGTGGACATGGGATATATGGGTGTTTTTGAAGGGTGACATGGGATATATATTTTTTAAGGGGGGACATGGTATATATGTTTTTGAAGGGGGACGTGATATATGGGTGTTTTTGCAGGGGGACGGATATATGGATGTTTTTGAAGGGGACATGGGATATATAAGTGTTTTTGAACAAGGACATGGCACTTATAAATGTTTTTGAAGGGGGACATTGGATATATCGATGTTTTTGAAGTAGACGTGGAATATATGGGTGTTTTTGAAGGGAGACGTAAGATATATAGGTCTTTTTGAAAGGAGACGGGATTATCGATGTTTTTGAAGGGTGACATGGAATATATAGGTGCTTGAATGGTTACATGGGATATATGGGTATTTTTGAATGGGCACACGGGATATATGGGTGTTTTTGAAGGGGCACATGGGATATATTGGTGTTTTTGAAGGGGCACATGGGATATATGGGTGCTTTTGAAGGGGCACATGGGATATATGGGTGTTTTTGAAAGGAGACGTGGGATATATGGGTGTTTTTGAAGGGGCACATGGGATATATGGGTGTTTTTGAAGGGGCACATGGGATATATGGGTGTTTTTGAAAGGAGACGTGGGATATATGGGTGTTTTTGAAGGGGGACATGGGATATATGGGTGTTTTTGAAGGGGCACATGGGATATATGGGTGTTTTTGAAGGGGCACATGGGATATATGGGTGTTTTTGAAAGGAGACGTGGGATATATGGGTTTTTTTGAAGGGGCACATGGGATATATGGGTGTTTTTGAAGGGGCACATGGGATATATGGGTGTTTTTGAAAGGAGACGTGGGATATATGGGTATTTTTGAAGGGGGACATGGGATATATAGATGTTTTAAAGGGGGGGGGTGGGATTTGTTAGTTTTAGTTTCCGGTTCACAAAGCTAGTTCTTTTAAGTTTATTTTTTTGAGCAGGGATTATTTACTTTGTAGCTTAGAGGGTGGTTGCACTGTTTAAGTTGAGAAGAATATGTAGGTACATCACAATTTCGTCTAAAAGATACACTGGACAACTTAAAAAAAATAGTCCAAAGAAGGCCGATATGTTAAGATGCACAACAGAAACCATACACCATATTTTTTCCATCAACAAATCTCTAATAGGTAAAATTCCTCAAAATGGAACCCACTATTTTTAAAAAAACAGACTTATCGCCCTCTCATGGAATCACCTTTGATCCCAGATTGATTTGGAATCGAAATCAGATTTTTTTTAAATCAAAAGAAAAGCATGAAACGATTGGGCCTGATGAAGAAATTACTTCGAACCGACTGAGCCGACTGAGAGGCGGGCGTGGGTGGTGGGAGGGCGTACCTCTTGATCCTGAAGAAAAGTACACAATTTAGGAGTGCCTTAGAATATGATAGTGAATCATGGGAAACAGCAGCAAGGCACAATCTTCAAACACAAGCTATGTTAGGAGTGCCTTGGAATATGGTAGTGGATCATCGGGGAAAGCAGCAATGAGCGATCTTTCAAAAGGAGAAACACTTAATAAATTTAGGAATGTAATTGATGACGTGTACCATGTGATCTACCCAAATAATAGCAACTGAAAGTTTGATTTGCTGACATTCCATGCAAGGAAATAATAGATACCAACATTCTGAATCTGTCAGATAGTCTTTAGAAAACAATGCTGGTCTCGTTACCATATATAAATAACCAAATGGTCAGAGGGTGTCCGACAAAGTGGATGGTGCCGCAGTAACCTAATGAACAAATAGTCAAGCAAAATGAATTAAACAGGTTACTAAAACACTTACCTTGCCTATTAATAAAAATATATAAAAAAGTATATATAAAACACATACAATAAAACTAAACAGGACAATTCTCCACGTATCGGCTCAAATTGAACCTTTTTCAAGAGACAAACAGAAAACAACACAATAAAAAACAAAATAGATGACTAGATTTCATCAAGCCCCGTCTCCATAACGCAGGGATCTCGTTACCATGAAGCGTGGAATTCAAACCACGGTTGAAACTGTGTCTTTTTGATGTACAATTATAGAATCCTTTTGTCGATGTCGTGGCCCAACGTTATGGCAATTATTATATGAGGACTTTATTTCCAGTACCCATTGAAAGCCTCCTTGTAGTAAATGACAGGAAAACATGTAGTGGTGAAAGTATATAAAACATAAATGTACCATTTCTTTCTACGTAGTCACCATTGTTTTCAATAAAAATCCTACAACGCTAATAAAGTGCTTGGACTCATTTATTAACCCTTAGCCCACAAGGGTCCTGTTCTGTGACGAAGTGCTACAGATCGCGTCTGTGACGTTCAAAATACCGAGTTCGATCTCCTCCAAGGCATTTGAGCAATCGGACCGTTCAGAAAGTAATAGCAAACTACTAAAGTATTTAAATTGCTTAGAAAATCACCACAGCGAATAAATGCTGTGTTGATGGCTACGTCCTGAATAGGATACACTACCTATTTTTCTTTTTATTTTAGCCCACAAGTGCCAAAACCCCATGTTCACGCTTTTCAACATTTTCGACCTTTTCAAAGGAAAATGTGATATCAAAGCTCGATCATTATTGGTAAACGGTGTGGTCAGAACCATTTCGGCAAAAAATAAAAAGAAGAACATCTAAGATGAAACAGGTGTTAGAAATGGTAAAAAGGGAACCTTAACTGAATTTTAATTTAATACAATTCCTACATCCCATAAGAATTTAAAGTAAAATTAAAATTAACGCTTAAAGCTAATCACTTAGTTTTTGAGTATTTCCATGACCATTTCTTGGCAAAACCGAAGTTTGGTGACGATGGGTGTGTCCTACCTTGAGTATATTCTCAGTATCCAGTGCCACCCTAGACTTTTTTAATGGATGGTGTTAAAGCTTCCTTTATATCGGAGCCTTGAGATATGGCCACTCCATGGTCATTATATGAAGTACCATAAATTGCAGCTGCTGCCACTGAGAAATTCCAGCTTGTAGTCCGTGGAAGAACAAACATTTTTCAACAAAACTAAAACATGAAAGAAATGATCAATCACATAATAAAAAGGTGAAGAAATAACAAGACGAAATATTATATACATAAGTGTTGATGTGTTAACAAAAAAATACTCCTTTCTCGGAAACAATAACGATACAATAATAACTAAAAAGAATAAAATAACAATAAAAATGTTGTTACATTTATAATGATATATGATATTGATATGATAATTATAATGATATTTATAATGTATATATATATATATATATATATATATATATATATATATATATATATATATATATATATATATATATATATATATATATATATATATATGAAAAGGAGAAAGAAGACAGTAGTTGCAAATTTTATAAAATTTGAATTTTAGCGGCGGAAGGAAATGTAAATGTAATAGGGAGGAAAAACGTATCACTTTCTTGTGAAATTCAGAAATAAAATCACATGGTGCAACCATTAACTAACTAAGCACACTTACTGTCTTACAGTTTTAATTAAATTGTAACTATTTCTGTGCACGTGGTGCTTAACTCCAGGAGCAAAATAAACCCTTCTTTATGACCAGCGCAGCCGCAGAAACGTGCTTCGGTCACACTTAAGACGGGTATCCACAGACATGTGTTCACGTTATGTTATGCTAACACATATATTTTCTATCTAATACTTGCAGTAAATGTTTGGAATTTATGAGAACTGTCAATGTTTATGTGCGGACATAACAGGGATGTTGTCTTGATTGATGCTAACCTAAGGAGAAACACTTGACGTTTCTGTAGTTGAGACAGTCTGTTTTCATGAAACATGAGAAAAGTTTCCAGTGAATCCTTCTCCATTATGATAACATACGAACTAACACACACTTCGACCTGCTAAAATTCTTTCTAAAATGTTAAGGAAGAGTATAATCACGTGATTCGTAATTGCACTAGGGACATAATGTAAGTTTGACTTACATGAACCTAAGTATATATTATAATAATGATTTGAGTACTATCCTCCATCTCTGGAATGTAAGTGTAGGGTAGACTAGGCACAACACAGTTCCTTATAGAAATAACCAGGTTTAGCCAACTATCATCCTAATCATTGTGGCGCTCTGGGAAAACTCACTCCATGCTCTCTTTATGTAATCTAAATTCATTTCAGCTGTGATGCTGATTATTGCTTCTGGCGATTTCGCCCTAATCAAGTTTCGATGATAATCTTAGACATAAAGATGTAATCATATGATTAAGATTCAAAAATGCATAAGACCATACATTAGTACTGTTCCTTTTGTATATTTGTTAGTAGTAATACGTCGGTACAAATGGAGTACTCGTAATTTTAGACAAGAAAGCAAGATCTGTAAAGGACTTCTGGAGTATATCAGACAAAGTTCTACTAGTTAAATTAGAAGGCAGCCCATTAATATAACTATTATTCAAATATACGTACCATCATCAGAAAGTTCAGATGACGACAAACAGAAATTCTTAAAAAAGATTTAAACACAACTATGAGACAACGCAAGCATCAGGAGGTAAATATTATGATGGGAGATTTGAACGTAAACGTAGGGCAAGAGTATATTGATTTCACTGGTAGATTTGACGTAGATATCAGAAATGAAAGAGATGAAATATTAGTGGAGTGGACTAGAAGTAATAATGGTTCTACCAACACTGATTTATGCTGAGTTATCCCGGAATGTCTATGTGAGACACGATCAACATATTAACTTCATCTTCGGTGCCTAAGAAACCTCACATGAGAACGTTCTCATGTGAGAAATGCTCAAATGTTCTATAAGCAAGTTATCAATTGTCTGTTGATCATGTTGCAACTCCGCTGGAATGGCCACATTGTCCGTATGGCAGACAAGCGCATTCCAAAGAGATTATTCTACGGAGAGTTGTGTGCTTGTATTGGTTCAAGTAAAAGGCAGAATAAGAGCTTCAATGATGATTTAAAGAACTTTCTCAAGCACTGCAGCATCGATCCTAACCCCAAGGAGACTACAGCCCTTAGTGGCTCAGCTTGCACACCCAGATCGCTGCCGACATCACTAAATTTGAAAAAGAAAGAACACTGCAGAAATTTACAAGAGACGTAAGAGGAAGGAAAATGATAACTCTCCAACTCGGGACCCTCTGCACTTCTGAACGCACTGCAATAGATGCTTCCTGGCACAAATCGGACTCATTGGACATTTAAAAACTCGCAAACCAATTCCAAATTAGGCAACAACAAATGATTTATTTTCTACCTGTTCACCACATTTTTATTGGGTTTATTTTTCATGCCATGCTCATCTTCACTTGAGAAGGAGCATTGTCATCATGTTAACTATGAATTGGTTTTACTTTGCAATATCCTGATACATACCTTGGACCCGTTACATTTAAAGGTGGAAACTTTGAATTAAGTCGGATATAAGTTGGAATATAATGTTGGATACTAAGTTGGATACTAGCTGAAATGAATTTAGTCTATATAAAGAGAGCATGGGGTGAGTTTTCCCAGAGCGCCAAAATGTTTAGAATGATAGTTGGCTAAACCTGGTTATTTCTATAAGGAACTATGTTGTGCCTAGTCTACCCTACACTTATATTCCAGAGATGGAGGATAGTACTCAAATCATTACTATAGTATATACTTAGGTTCATGTAAGCCAAACCTATACCCTGTCCCAAGTACAATGGACAGTTCGAGATGCAAGCTAGAAATTGTGCCGCCCTAGGCAAGCTGCTAAGTTCATTTTTGATTTTGATATAAACAAATGACGTTTGAAGACGCTTAAAGCGTCTGCTGATGAAATATGAAGTCAGAAAAGTATTCCCTGTCTAGTTTCGATGCCAAACAGTATTTTGTATTTATTTGCCAGCATTTTGCTCGTTGACATGGGTACTACGTCATTTTGACTTAATATGATAGACGTTCTGAACCTGGTGCTCTCGTAAGGACATGTGCATGCGAGTTTAAAAGTGTCCGCGAACACTAACTATTACATGTGTGTGGTGCCCGCCGAAATGAAAAGACTGAGACCATCTCCGCACCTAGAACCTTAGTAATCGCTCTTACAGACATATCTCAGTGCTGAGATGTTGATTATTCGTTTAATATCATTTATATGTATCCATGAATTCAGTCTGCACATCGGTTAAATCGTCATCGAAGTTAGTTTTTACACTATTGATCACTATCTATGATATCCGTTTTCGGTAATTAATGATATTAATAGTTTTATAGTTCTGAAACATTTGTATGTACAATTTTGAAATCCATTCGTACAAAAATTTACGACGCAACTATGCCTCATAAAATGTCACGCAATAATTAATAATTAAATTACCGCAAATTACATTCTCAAAAGAATTATAATTAGAATAAACATAACAGAAAAGTGTCGCAAGACAACCTGCAGAATTTTAAATTATAACATAATCATCATCATCATTAAGTGCCGTCTCCGCAACGAAGGTTGGCTGCAACGTATCTCCAACATCTCCAATCTCTTGTCTTGGTGGCGCTATAATGATCTTATAAAATAATAAGATCATTTGAAATGTAAAATCACATGCACAAATCCGTGTTAGTTTGATTATTGTTTATTGAGATATTAAATGGCGTTTGATGACAAGCATTTTGAAACACACTATAGTATGTTTTATTTATTCATATTGATAACACTTATATCGAGTGTCTACAAAGTTACTGCGTACTCACGCACATTGGTGGTGACACTACGTCATATTAACAGTGATTATTTAGTGTGGATCTGTGTGACGTCAGTGCACATCGACTTTATAGACACTCTAAACCTCTTTCTTTCCAGATCTGTTTCCCCCACCCTCCCCCAGTGTAGTGTTTATGTTTGCTCCCGACATTAACTACAATAACTATTATCTTGATCTCTAGTTCAGTCAGTGTCATTTTGTTTCAGGTGTGGTTTCAAAATCGTCGAGCCAAGTGGCGAAAGCGGGAACGTTTTGGTCAGCTTCACTCCATGAGGGCTATGGCGTCAGCTGCCAACCAGGGATACGATATGCACCTGGCACCGCGACATGATGCTTACTCTCACGTACAGGTAAGAAACGAACAATTCCATTTATTAGTATCTTAATTATTGTTTTAACCTATGTCAACCTCTGTTTTTCTTCTGTCTTTTCTCTGGAATGTGTTATCTGCAAATGTGTCTTAACTATAAAATTATTATACACGAGTTTTAACGTTCAAAATTAGCTCCTCTTTGCGCCTTAGGCCTTAACAGTCACATTTGGCAGCGTGCATAGTGTAACAGGGAGAAAAAGGAGGAATCGATAGACTGGCCTTGCTTGGTTTTAAGTAGCATGACGGACAGCCCATTCTTTAACCTTTCACTTGTGAGTGAATAAATACGGTGTTTGTTTGTGGTCATTGTAATTGACAGGAAAATTAGCACCTACAGAGGTAGCGCAGATAGCTACTATGCGGATGGCCAGTGTTATCACAGATGAATAGCAAGACCACCACCTATCAAGACAATTAGGAACCACTTATTTTGAGTTGAAGCGGTGACAATCGTATAGGCATACATATATATCTATCTAGATCGCCATAAAGAAAATCATGGGTAGACGATATCAAAGACTGATCAGGTAAAGATGTGTCCACACTCATCCACATCGCTGAGACAATAACTCGCTGGAAGACTGTGTGTTGACGCATACAACATAGTGCCCCAACGATCTTGATCTGTTATTAGTTCATAGATGATTCCTCAATAAGCTTCAGATGCCTAAGAAAATGGAACTTGATGTGCCTTCATTCGCTGCTACATATTTTGTATTGTGTATGTGAGCGTATTCCTCAATGTGCTGATGTATTGTGTATGTGAGCGTATTCCTCAATGTGCTAATGTATTGTGTATGTGAGCGTATTCCTCAATGTGCTGATGTATTGTGTATGTGAGCGTATTCCTCAATGTGCTAATGTATTGTGTATGTGAGCGTATTCCTCAATGTGCTGATGTATTGTGTATGTGACCGTATTCCTCAATGTGCTGATGTATTGTGTATGTGAGCGTATTTTCCAATGTGCTTATGTGTTCTTGTGTAAACGACACAAAATTAACACACGTTGAAAAAGTGAAATATCTTGGCACCCTGTTAACATCAGAAGGTAGATGCTCAAGTGAGGTAAAGTGACGAACAGCACAAGCCAAATCACAATTCCAAAACATGAGAACCATTTTGTGCACTGGAAGACTATCAATGCAGACCCGAATTTGAGTGCTGAGATGTTATATCGAACCTATTCTTTTTTATGGATGTGAAACATGGAATGTAAACAATAACATTCAAAGCGGGGATTTAGAGGCTACAGAAATGTCGTTTCTGCGAAGAATAATGAAAATACCATGGACAGCTAATAAAACGAATGCAGAGGTTATCATTGATGTTGGCGTAAAAGGATCAATCATATCAAACATTAGGGGCAGACAGTCAAGATTTATACGGCATATGCTGAGAAAAACACAGCTTGAAAGCTTGAACACTAAATAAAACCACTGGAAAGATCAAGGGAGGAAGAGATAGGGGATGACAAAGAGAAAAGTTGTTAGATGGACTTGCATTGTGGCACGGTAGAAGTTCACCAACCGAGCTTATTGACAACGCAAGAGACAGAGAGTCGTGGAGAAACATGATCGCCTACGCCATTCGGCATGGCACTTGATTTATTGATGTATTCTGTATGTGAGCGTATTTTCCAATGTGCTGATTTTTTGTGTTTGTTTGCGTGTATTGCTCAATGTGTTGATGTGGTGTGTATGTGAATGTGTATTTCTTAATGTGCTTCTTCTTCTTCTTCTTCTGCGTTCAGCATCTGTGGTCATGCTATACCGTCAGGCCTCTCGTCAAGACGAAGCCCACTGTCTTCTCCAGGTCAGAGCGTTATAGCTTTGGGGCATGACTGCCCCATCGCTTTTACCTCAAGTCTGTATCCCCTGGCCAGGTCTGCTGTCTCTGCTCTTTGTATGTTGGGCAGTCCTGAAGTATGTGTTCCGGGGTCTTGGTTCCGGATACACATGGACATTCATCTTAATGTGCTGATGTATTGTGTATGTGGACGTGAATTTTCCGATGCGCTGATGTGTTGTGTATGCAAGCGTGTATTTTCCAATGTGTTGATGCATTGTGTATGTGAGCGTGTACCCCATGTGCTGATGGTCATATATTTCATTATGAACTTAGTGATAAATTCTCTTTAATATAACTTAATTTCTGGTTTTAGAGCTGTTATTTAGGGAAGTGTTTCAGCATAGTTGTGTGGGTGGAGTGGAATGGGGGAGGGGAGTGGTGATATCGTTCTGTTATTGAAGAATGTAGAAGAGGGGAGTGGTGATATTGTTCTGTTATTGAAGGATGTAGAATCAAGTGATGAAGAATCTGAGATCCTTCTATCCTTAAGAAGACTCAGGAACACGGCAATGACATAAGGTATGTCAGGTACAAGGACTAGTCACAGGTCCGCCCCTAACAAATGCGGGTCCCTATGCGAAACGGATTGCATGGGGCCCAGTCTGGGTAGGGAAGAGGATAATAAAATAAATTCTAATATGAATTTATGAAAGTGCGGGCCCCACTGCGGCCGCATAGGTTGCAATGGCCTAAGACCGGCCCTGACTAGTCATATTGGAAATGTATAACAATTCAGAGTTCCTGTGTACAATAAACACAAATCAGAATCAGCACTGACTCTATTGAAAATCAAAAAGGTAAGATGAAAAAGTTCTCCAGGTAAAAAATAGTAATAGTAATAATTTAAATAAAACTTAGCATAGATGTGATTCAATCAGAACACGAATTCTGTGTGGATTCTTGCATGTTCTACAGTGTTAATTCTCTGTTTATAGCATTGATATATTGTGCTACAGTGTTCATTCTCTGTTTATAGTATTGATATATTGTGCTACAGTGTTCATTCTCTGTTTATAGCATTGATATATTGTGCTACAGTGTTCATTCTCTGTTTATAGCATTGATATATTGTGCTACAGTGTTCATTCTCTGTTTATAGCATTGATATATTGTGCTACAGTGTTCATTCTCTGTTTATAGCATTGATATATTGTGCTACAGTGTTCATTCTCTGTTTATAGCATTGATATATGTAAGATGTGAATCGGACTGCTCATAGCTATTAGCCGTAAGTGCAATGATATTTGTAGCAAAATCAACATAGGTGCCATAAATAATATGCTTGTGTATTCATAGGATCGGAATAATGTAGTTACTCTGTGTATTGATGGTACCTGAATAATACAGTTACTCTCATTGTGTATTGATGATACCTGAATAATACAGTTACTCTCATTGTGTATTGATGATACCTGAATAATACAGTTACTCACTCTGCTGAGTATTGCTGGGACCTGAAATGAAAGAAACTAAAAGTCATGCATGTCTTAGGAGGCGATCACGAATGTTTTGCGATGCGGTTGATTGCTCCCGCTAAATTTGGATGTTTCAGAATGAACGGGCGCAGATACCACAGAAAAACTGTAAAACACGGTACAAAGTGAGGGGAGAAGAGTGTGGTACAAAGTGAGGGGAGAATAGTGTGGATACATGACGTGATTCCCTCCTATTCTAATATGGTCCTAGGGTCCCGCTTTCGTCCCGTGTCTCGAAAATGTGATGACTGCTACATCCACACTCCCCCTGCCCATATTCACAAAGTTGTTTCAGCTGTAAACACAAGTTATACAAAACACGTTATAGCACAAAGCATTCCGTTCTCCAGATTACATCCAGCTGATCTGCAAGAGTTTGAGAAAACTCGCAGAAGAAGAAGATATAGCTACTCATCATTATATTTCTTCTCGACTTTCTTCTTGTCTTTATTTCATATTGCATTGCATGTAAATTTTCAGAATTCTGATCCCTCTATGATGTGGATGGAAATGTACAATCACTATGGAAACAATGTATGGAGTCCTGTATCCGCCATAAAAGGTTACCACTTAACAATGGGTATGTACTGGTATTTACAAATGCAGCAGCGCAGCCATATGTTTTTCATTTGTATCAAAATCTTTGACGCGATAGCCAACTTTTTTTTGACTTCTTCATAGCAGTCACCGTTACTTTTGATAAGAGAACCAAGGTATTCAAAACTGCTGACTCTTTCTAATTCGATGTTGCTGATACTGATTGAGAACTTGCTAGTGGTTTTATCGATTGTCATAATATTGGTCTTGTTTCCATTAAGAAATAGGTTTTGTTTTTCACTATGTTCTTTAATGAAGTTTTTAGGTGTTCGAGGCCTGCCTGATTGTGTGCCAATCATATTGTATCATCAGCATATCTTAGTTCTGGTATCCTGTGACCTCCGATGTTGAGCGGGTCGAAGTTATTTCTCTGTTTGGTCATTACTTACATTCCTCATTATGTTGTGTGCATAAATATTGAAAAGATATGGTGATATAACACATTCTTGTCTGACTTCTTTTTACACGCTGAACCAATCAGATATTTCACTATGTACTCTTACGGATGTTTGCTGATAATGTTTCTATGAGGCAGATTAGGTGTAGCGGGAGATGGCTTTCGCCCTCATAGAGCCACTGAAATGTGAGATCGCTAACATCTCACACCCATACGGCGTTAATAAATTATTTGGGTTAACTTTATTTTACTTGTATACATCTCATTTCACACGTAGTAAGCTTCCTCTCTTGTTCTTTATTTAGTATCAACGTTGGTCATTGATAATACAATATTGGTATGAAGATTGAATTTATGATTTCCTTTTAGGTTTTGATTTGGATTAGATGGTGTATCCAAGTTAGTTAAATTTGTGTAAGCGACATATATTTGAAAGCTTGTTAAATGCACCGGCTGTCAGATCTATGAGGGATGATATTTTTTGTTTATATCACCATCTTGTAAGGACTTGTTTCTAAAATACACTAGTAACACTGGAAACATATAGTTATTGATTAAAGAAAACCTTCTGACTTGAGGCAGTATACCGTAAACTATGTTAATGCTACACTATAAAAGTTAGCTGCAACTAATGTAATATTTAGTGTGGTAATGTTACCTATACAAAATAATCATTAAATAAACGCAATAAAGCTGGACATTCATGTAAGCATGCCATCCGAGTAAGAAATATTGTTGTTTATTTTTCTTGATTTTCATTTTCTAATGTTATTTGGCTTTAAGTGAAAATTTAAATTTGGCAACCCTTCGAGTTGAAAATATTAGATTGCTTAATAAACAAAGAATTTGACGATAGAATTGACAGAATTGAGTGTTCTATTGATGCCTTCGAGATATGGATATATAGAAGAATATGGAGAAAAATCATGGGAAGTTCTTATTAACACTCTTTATGAAGAAAGAATTATTGAAGGAAATAAGGATGAAACAAATAAAATATTTTGGCCATAAAAGACATGACACATTGTTGAAGACTTTTCTTGATGATGAAGTCGAGGGGATGCGAGCAAGAGGGAATCAGAAATACAAGTGGGAGCGTAATATCACGAGACGGACATGTTACAGTCTAGCAAAGTTCACCACCAGTACAAGAGACAGGGAATGTTGGACTTATGTTGCTGCCAACCTTCGCTGTGGAGATGGCACTTAATGATGATGATGAGTTAGCCATTACGCTAGGGAAACTGATCATATCTCTTCAATATCAAAATATGCGTTTTGTATCTTTTAACATGATTCATAAAGTGTGTTTTGTAATTGTATCGTACCATCCTTACAGCCAAGATGTATGTTTGTTACATTATCGCACCATCCTTACAGCCAAGATGTATGTTTGCTACATTATCTTACGATCCTTACAGCCAAGATGTATGTTTGCTACATTATCTTACGATCCTTACAGCCAAGATGTATGTTTGCTACATTATCGTACGATCCTTACAGCCAAGATGTATGTTTGCTACATTATCTTACGATCCTTACAGCCAAGATGTATGTTTGCTACATTATCTTACGATCCTTACAGCCAAGATGTATGTTTGCTACATTATCGTACGGTCCTTACAGCCAAGATGTATGTTTGCTTCATTATCGTACGGTCCTTACAGACAAGATGTATGTTTGCTACATTATCATACGGTCCTTACAGACAAGATGTATGTTTGCTACATTATCATACGGTCCTTACAGACAATATGTATGTTTGGTACTTTATCGTGCGATAACTACAGCCAAGATGTATATTTATTACTTTATCTTACGATCACTACAGTCAAGAAGTGTGAATTCAAGATGAAATCGGTAACTCTTTGCAAGAATGTGTTGCTACACTGTATAAGCCTTCTCGTACACACGTTTTTCCGTTGTATCCGCCAATGTAACACAAATAGAACCAGGTTATTGTTATTGTAATACCCTTTGGTGTTCTTTTCCCCAGATGCCGCGCAATCCTTAAGCAGCAAGTGGCCCCCTGCTGTGCCGCCTATGTACCCTTCCTGGAACGACTCCCAACCTCTGTACCCGTCAACGCAACATCAACATCCGTCACCGGAAACATGCGTACCACTACAAAGACATGACTTCAGTTCCATGTACTCTCCTAACAATAACTTTCAGCAGTGCTCTGCCGGACTGGGTGGTCCTTGAAAGTGTTCTATCGTTGAGCATTTATATTTGGTTCTGCATAATTTTATGTTTGTGGTATTTCTTATGTTTGATACTTTATGTTTCTCATGTAACAGTTTTTTTTTGTTACATCCTATATTATCTCATTTCTGATAACTGTTTAATTGTATACAAGTATTTTAATGTGCTCTTATTTTTGAACGTGATAAATAAGAGGTTATATTTGAACGTGATAAACAAGAGGTTTTCAAACTTACGTAGAGTGGTAGATTGTGATCAATGCCTCATAATGTTGGAATGTTGGTATATCTACAATCTACAATTTCTCAGATTGTACATAATCTATACTTCCTCACAGTTGATTTTACGTTACAGATTATTAATAAGACTTGACAACAAGTAGTTCTGTTTCAACACAGTATTCATGTCATCAAGAAACTTTGTATACATCAAAAGTATTAAAAATTAACAAAAAGAGAACTGAATATCTTCGTGTCCTAAAACACATGTCGTGTCACCAGGGGATGTCAGTAAATTACATACACAATTCAGGAGGAGGGTCTAAAGAAGTAACCAGTCTGACAGTTATTGACTAGGTGGAAGAGGGTTTGAGAGCACACGTCGAGGTCAACACAATTAGTTTTTTTATAAACCAGTTAAATTTTTGGAATTTGACACTTTTTTTCGAACAAAAATTAATAAAATCGTGTTTTTAGTTTTTCTGTTAAACAATGTATTTCTGTAAGTTAACATATTCGACATTATTAAGCAGGGTGGTCTCTGATGTCTTGACAATTTGTTGACGCGGGGGGGGGGGGATTATTGACGTAATTTGTGGACAGTTTCTAGATAGCAAAACAGACATATATAGTAGACCATATGCATATAGCAAAACAGACATATATAGTACAACATAACCATATAGAAGACAGGCATATATAGTACAACATAGACATATAGCAAAACAGACATATATAGTAGAACATATGCATATAGCAAAACAGTTAAGGAAATGTTTATGAAAGATTGCACTCTCAAAATGCTTCCTATTATTTTTATTCGAGAAAAATAACGCTTGGGAGAGAGCTGAAGTGTCTCATGGATGGCCTGCTAAACAAATACCATTCAACAGCATTTAGCATATTATACCAACAGCATTTACCGCATGGATAGCCCGCTAGACCAATAGCATTCAATAGCAAAGTTTTTTGTTTTTTTAACTGCTTTCCCAGTGAAAATTTCATCATTTTAAGGTTCTCAAACGGTTCGTCTGTACAGTCAGTTTTTACTATCTCTGATGTCGGGCCTTTGATGGAAATGGTAACACAGCGCATCTGTATTCTCTGAACAAGATTCTGCTGTAGTTCTGCTGGAGATCCAGCAAAAGTTTGAGAACTAACACCAAAAGAAAAAGCTACCTCAGCAAATGAGGATTCTTATCAAAGCATTGTACACCGCTGAAAGTTGTAGTCGTCTGCATGTGAAATAAAACTGGAGAAACCTTTTCACTGCAGCATATATAATGCAGGATATACATCGCTGCATAAACATTGTAGAATATACATTACAGGATATACATTGCAGGATATACATTGCAGGATATACATTGCAGGATATGCATGCAGGACATGCATTGCAGGATACTACAGCGCTGTTGCTCGTAATTACCAGGGTTCAAAACAAACAAACAAAGTAGTACACTCACTAATTATTTGTTGTTGTTTGGTTGGTTGTTTTTGGTTGGTTGTTTTTTATTGGTTGTTTGTTTGTTGTTGTTTGGCTGTTTATTGCTGCTTTATTGTTTGTTGTTAGTTGGCTGTTTGTTGTTGGGTGATTGTTTGCTGTTGATTATTTATTGGTGGGTGGTTGTTTGTTGTTGTTTTTGTATTGTTATTTGTTATTGGTTGTTTTTTGTTGGTTCTTATGTTGTTGTTTGTTTTCTGTTGTGTGTTGTTTATTATTGTTTGTTGGTTATTTGTCATTGGTTGTTTGTTGTTACTTGATGTTGTGTGTTGTTAGCTGTTTTTTACTTGCTGTTAGTTATCTGTTGGTTATTGTTGGTTGTTAAATTGTTGGCCTAGTCCGTATGTGATTTTACTATCATTTTCAATGTATTTTTTATGTTTGTCCTGTTTGTTTTTCTTGATAAAGACCTTATGGTTGAAACGTTGATTTAGTTTGCCTTGTATACTGTTATGTATAAATTTTTGTACCTGTCAGTCAATTACTCTGTTTACGCTCAGTAAATTGCCACGACCTTGAGTTTTGTGTAAGTAATTGTTGTTATATAGTTTCACTGCAGTCTCACTTATTATCGATTGTGTATGAGAACACCAGAGCAGAGATGTGAGCCCTCAGTGCCCTAGATAAGAAGAGTAGAACAGAGATGTGAGCCCTCAGGGCCCTAGATAAGAAGAGTATAACAGAGATGTGAGCCCTCAGCGCCCTAGATAAGAAGAGTAGAACAGAGATGTGAGCCATCAGCGCCCTAGATAAGAAAAGTAGAACAGAGATGTGAGCCCTCAGGGCCCTAGATAAGAAGAGTAGAACAGAGATGTGAGCCCTCAGCGCCCTAGATAAGAAGAGTAGAACATAGATGTAAGCTTCCCATGACCCTAGGTAAAGAGAGTAGAACAGAGATGTGAGCCTCCCAGGGCCCTAGATAAGAAGAGTAGAACAGAGATGTGAGCCCTCAGGGCCCTAGATAAGAAGAGTAGAACAGAGATGTAAGCTTCCCATGACCCTAGGTAAAGAGAGTAGAACAGAGATGTGAGCCTCCCAGGGCCCTAGATAAGAAGAGTGGAGCAGAGATGTGAGCCGTCTAGGGTCCTAGATAAGAAGAGTGGAGCAGAGATGTGAGCCTCCTAGGGCCCTCTATAAGAAGAGTGGAACAGAGATGTGAGCCTCCTAGGGCTCACTATAAGAAGAGTGGAACAGAGATGTTAGCCTCCTAGGGCCATCTATAAGAAGAGTGGAACAGAGATTCGTGCATCCCAGGGCCATCTATAAGAAGAGTGGAACAGAGATGTGAGCCTCCTAGGGCCCTCTATAAGAAGAGTGGAACAGAGATTCGTGCATCCCAGGGCCCTAGATAGGAAGCTAGATATTACTAGCTTGCCAGTGCTAAATGTCATGTTCTATTGTTCCTAAAGGAGGGATGGGTGGTTACTACAACCCTCCCCCATCCCTATACTACGAGCCTGATCCTTTCCCTTCTAGCTAAAGGAAAAACGGTTAGACAGAGACAGTCAACTTCGTAAAACACATCAATTTGATCATTTAAGCCATTGATGAGAATGAAGCAGGTCGACCGCTAGTACTGTTGACAGATAGCACTGTTTACAGGTAGAACTGTTGACAGCACTGTGACAGATATAAATGTGGACAGGTAGCGTTATTGAAAGTTAGCACTGTTGGAAGGGTGCACTGTTGACAATTGCCACTGTTGATAGGCAATACTGTTGAAGCACTATTGACAGATATTACAGTTGGCAGGTAGCATTGTTGGCAGAAATCACTGTTTACAGGTAGCACTGCTCGCAATTAGCACTGTTTACATGTAGCACTGTTTACGTCTAGCACTGTGACAGGTAGCACTGTTGACAGCTAGCATTGTCGACAGGTAGCACTGTTGACAGTGATCACTGTTGACAGATATAAATGTAGACAGGTAGCACTGTTGACAGCTAGCATTGTCGACAGGTATCACTGTTGACAGTGATTACTGTTGTCAGATAAAACTGTTGACAGATAGCACGGTTGGCAGCACAGTTTACAGCGAGCACTACTGCCAGTTAACAATGTTGACAGGAAGCATTGTGGACAGGAAACACTGTTAATAGTGTAAAGTGATATATGATTTTATCATTTGGGCACCATTCACGTTCAATGATTATCCTGCAGGGCACAGCTGAGAATAAATGAGAAGACGTGGACAAAGAGAATCTTTAATTGACAACATCAGTGCGTAATATTTTAAAATTTGCTATATACCCGGGGATAGGGATATTTTAGCAGGCTTTTTGTGTTGCTGGCTCCAATGTGGCACCCCTGCCAATTAAACGGGTTACGGGTTTTAGCATAATTACTATTATTTATTAATACTATTACTAGTATTATTACTATTAGTACTATTACTACTACTTTTATTACTATTATTACTATTACTATTATTGCTTTTGGTATTATTATTATTATTATTATTATTACACTTTCTACTAATGTCACAAATTGTTTTTGATACGCATGTATTTCTGTTAATTTGCATTCAAATATGTTATAGAGATGGTTTCAATTATAGAAAGACGATTCGGTTGCATTCTTCATATAATAGTGTGACTGCGCCAACACAAAATGCATATTTTATCATATTTATAATATTCTGGGTTCGATGGTAGTAGAGTGGACCGGCCATACAAAAACAGTTCAATTGAACTTGCTCAAAGTTCGATACTTACTGGCGATACGATTGGATGTGTTTTGTGGTTCCTATAAATTAACAATAGCTGAATAGCGATGTTCTATATAGACTATGTTTCGTATTTTATTTTAACTCAATTGTGTACAGTAATAAAATATGCATTTGTTCAATGCTGAAACTAATGACATCATATGTACTAACATTTAATTTGTTTCACTGCTGAAATTATGTCTGCTGTAATATAGCTTTCTATCTATTGTCTTTTTCTCTGTGTTTGTTGTAAGTCGTCGCAGGATAGAATGACGATCGGCTTTTGGGCTATGGCACGTTTTGTCGCTTGACATGAAGTAATATTGTGACGTCTCATAATGTCGACAACTCTTTCAAACCACATACTTCTTGGTCTTCTTCTATATCTTACTGTTTCCATTTTCATGTTGCATGCTCCTGCCGCTGGCCAATAATAGTTCATTCTCAGTGGGGCCTAAACATTTCACTCTCTAATTTTCAATATATTTCACCTCTTTAGATGTTGTTCCAACAGTTCGTGTACTCTCTTTATTACTCACATGATGTCTTCTTGTTCTGTTTGCTGCTTTTCTTAGACATCTCGTTTCACAAGTAGTAAACCTTCTCTCGTGTTCCTTTGTTAGTGTCCATGTCTGACATTGATAACACAATACTGGTATGAAAATTGAATATAAGCTGACATTGATAACATAATGGTGGTACGAGGATTACATTTTTGATTTGTCTTTTAGTTTTCATCGGGATAGACTTGTGTTCCACATTTGGTGTAATGTGACTTTTAATTGCAGAAATGAATGCCATTTTTCACTCTAAACTATATAGTTGCTAGAATGAAGGTGTTATGACCTCGAGAATATCTTAAAATTAGTGTCGATACATTTCATCCATTACATCCTGATCTCAATAAAGTAAAGGTTAGGCAGATAATAAAGGGGCAGATCGTAAATGGGACAGACAGAAGATATTTTCACAAATGTATGTCAACCTATTTGCGTTGTTTCTGGCGAGGATTGAATAACCACTCAGTCTGCATTACTATGTAGTCATCACACTCGACAGAGATTGGATAACCCATCAGGTTGCATTACATGCTACCTTCTCTGTAGTCATCACACTCGACAGAGATTGGATAACCCATCAGGTTGCATTACATGGTACCTTCTCTGTAGTCATCACACTCGACAGAGATTGGATAACCCCTCAGGTTGCATTACATGGTACCTTCTCTGTAGTCATCACACTCGACAGAGATTGGATAACCCCTCAGGTTGCATTACATGGTACCTTCTCTGTAGTCATCACACTCGACAGAGATTGCAGGAAAAATTATCTCGTGGCGTTGGGTGCAGAAGTCTTGGCGTTCATTGACGATAATACTGCAGAAAATGATATAATTTCAACTTTGATGGACCAGTCATTCTTCATTAACCTTTAGGCCTTTTATTCACGGCCTGGTGGGAGAACTGTTAGGATTTCAACCACTATCAGTCTATATAAAAGTTGTGACGAAGACAGTGTCGTGGATGGTGTCACAGAACTGTTATCGTGCATGCATTCTTAGTGAGAAATGTATAAGAAATCTTCTAATCACTTAGTGGAGCAATGAGGTCTGAACCATCAGAGGTGTGCAACAATTTGGAATTTATCGCACATGCTCATGTATGAACTCTATCGCTTTGCTAAATGGATGTAAGATATACTGAGTGTGTATGTGTGGATAGGTGTGCGTGGAAAGGAGGTAGGAGTAGGTTAGACGTAGATTGTGCTTCATTCTCAGTTGCATGACGCTTCAGTCAACAAAGTTATTTTTTTAAATTCTTTTAACAGTCTGGTGTAGAAGGTTGTGTCTCCATAGTCGTCTTATATACCTAGAAAACTGGTATAGAAGAATACGTTTTTATAGTCATTTTATATACCTGTTATAGAAGACTGTGTTTCTATATATGATAAATTAATTGATTTTAATCAGAAAATGTTTGTTGAATCACACCTTTCTTCAGAATATTAGGGCTTTCTGATTGATCACACCCATTAGTTGACTTTCATTGGTCCGTGATTTTAATTTGCGGGCATTACAGAATATACGCAGTGACTAATGGCAATAACTGGATCAGCCAGGATAAATGACGTAGGTCCCCATAGCAGTTCAGCCGTATATACGCTGAAGTACGGTCTTGTTTGAATACATTCTATTATTTCTATCATGGTGATAAGAAGCAAAGGGGTAAACATTCACAATAACATTCAAATCATTCACCTTCTGTAAAGAGACACGGGCAGCCATATTTGTATTAATCTTGTATAGTTGTATTTACTCGTGTATCAAGTGTTCTCCTATTGATGAGTTCATACAGAAATATTTTATGTGAGATGATATTTGTAGTCTATATAATCCTAGCCGTTTCCTTCTAAAAGCTTGACAATGTACTTCTTTCTTTGTTCATTACTGCTTCTATTCTCACTTAAAACTGTCTTTGTCTCAATTTTCTTTCACATATCACTTCATGCATCATACGCTAGTATATAAACATATACTAACATTTGTTTATCTTCATATATATATATATATATATATATATATATATATATATATATATATATATATATATATATATACACATTTTCCTTTTGCGCTGAAGTTAGCGCATAGGGCAGAGGTCAGATCTCTTCAATTCTGTCTGTTCAAAGCTATTCTGTGCAGTTCTTGAATAGGATGAATATTGGTTGTTTTACTTTCTCTAAGTATTGTTCTTCTGGGTGTCTCCAGAAACTGCTCTCCTGTTCGAGTGAATTTAAGTAGGAAGCCAGAGGACAATTTGTAAAACTTCTTGAGACTAACGGGAATTGAACCAGTCCGTTCAACGGCACCAAATCACCTAGCAACTATTGCACACGCGTTCTTCTGTACTTGACCAACCGCATCTCCAAATAATAAGATGCGATTTCGTCAAGACATTCAAACCGTGCACACAAAGTCACCCGAACGGACCAATCGAGACAAGGACTATTACAACAACAACAACAAACATCCCGTACAGGTATTGAAATATCCTCAGTATCAACAAACATATAACATTTCATATCCTTATTATTATTATTATTAATAGTTCGAGTGACGAAGTTGCTTTGTTTAATTTTTACATTTTGTTGAAACCCATAAGTCATACCATCTTCGATAGTTGTTCTATGAAGAGATTCTTATCTCCTTCGTCTCTATCTTACCATATGGTATATATTTCAATGTTTACAATGGCAGTATATTATCATTCTATTTAAATAAATGAACATACATGATTGTGAGTATATTTTATTGTGATTTATATAATTGTTATCGTGTCATATCATGACTTTTTTGGATACACACTGAACACCTGATTATAATATAATTATGTCATAATTTAATAAATATTTTTTTTATATTACCTCAATGATTGCGAAGACTGATTACCAGAACAGCAGCTTACACTATTTTTAATGATTGTAAAAACTATAATATGACTAAATTAGACTAATGTCCACGGTTGAAAGAAGCGTACATCACCATAAGAATAACATTTTACATAACAAGAAAAAATATGTATTTTCTAGATTAGATAGTTAGAGAATAGCGAAAGTTAAACATCTAACAAGAAGTTACTGGTAGATTTTGTTAATGTTATGTTATTCGAAGAACGAATTGCAAAATATAGGCCAGCAGTACGGAGACATCATCACGCCACATAAGTTTCACAACATATTTACTGCAGTACAGTAGTATCGTCTATGAAAGTGTAATAGAACAGCGCAGTTAAGTTCTATAACAATAGAACAAGACAAGGGAAATAATCCAATAAAAGATATATGGCATCTAGTACGTGCAGGGTTATGTCCATAAATAATTAGGAGTAATGAGAAAGTTTATTGACACAGGGGAAAAGTATTTCAGAAAAGGTAAATTCAGCAATACTTTTTATTTTTTTTTACACCAATTGAAATATGTGAATTGGAAGAATAAAAATTGTCTTCAGATACGATATACGTCGGTAGTTTATTCGTCCTATTTTCTGGTTAAAAATTAATTTTGGGGGAGGGCGGGATTTTTTGACATAATTAAACAGAGGCTCCCTGAATTCTTGGCATTTGTTGACAAGGAAAGGGGGGGGGGTCAATAAATTAATCAAGTGCCATGCCGTGTGGCGTAGGCGTTGATGCTTCTCCACTACTCTCTGCCTCTTGTGTTGTGAATAAATTCAGTTAGTGATTTCTTTTTGGGCCACAGTGACATCTCATCCAGAAATTTCTCTGTTTATCAACCTCTGCTTCTTTTCCCCACGATCTTTCCGGTGGTTACTGAATGTTCAAGTTGTACTTTTCTCATTACATGCCGTAAAATAGTAAAATAAAATTTGGTACAAAAGTTTTGACATAATTATGGACAGCCCCTAGGTTGTTGTGATAAGTTACACATAGCATTTAACTGCCGTAGGGTTACCGTTGTGATAAGTCAACACATATAATAATAAAAATTAAAAATTGTAGATATATCTTTTAATTTTCATCTTTATTTTTGGGTGGAGAAGTAATGGTGAAAGCCGCTAATAACTGTATAGCAAGGAAAACAGTTATATGATTATGATCAATATTCTTTCCTGTTTACTTAAGTTTGCAAAATGCGTTGTCTTTGTTGAACATGCGCTCTTCTAATCAAAATAAGAACTAGTTCAGTTGAAATGTTCTCGTCTTCATACGTGATACATTTGTTCATTGTTCTAGACAAGTATTTATGGGAGTGTGTTGTGCTGAATAGAATGTACGAACTTACCATTAATAAAAGTATTATATTGTGAGAAGTTTCTTTTTATTTTGTCTTTTATTTTGCTACTAATTTATTATTATTTGTTCATTATTAATGTTATGTCCGGCTCCGTGGCTGAAAGAGGCAGATCGTGTCTAGGTCTTCAGCGATATCTGGTTTATTTTTAAAGCAGACATTTGTGAATCCAGACTGTTCAGAGAGTAATAGCAACCTCACTAAACGTAAACATTTACTTAGAAGAAAATCACTAGAAATAAAATGCTGAATTGTTTGCTTCTTCCTTCTTAGGAAATGCTCTACTAACTATGAATGTGATGACATTAATTGTTAGTATACTTATCTGTATATTCATGTGTATCTCATATATTTAAAATGTCATATGTCATTTTATAACGTGTTATAAACATACTGTTATTGACTAAACCACTTTTTAATGGATGTACCGATATGTGATACTAAAGTAGACCTGACTTTTAAAATGGGTCTATATGGGTTTCTGTAAAATGAGTTGGTAAAGCGTTGATGACGTATTTCCCCCATGACGTTTTTTTTTTATGCTGGGTCAAATTAAAGGATGATAAATTATTTCAATAGACAACTAGTTTATTAATATAAAGAATTGCATTGAAGACTTTTTTTTTCATCAACGTAACACTATCAACGCATGGATGTGAAAACAAAATCATAAACATTGTAACATTGTCAATAATTCGTCATAATTCAGGATCCTAATGGAATGTGAATAGAAGCACTACATCACGTTTCATCAGCTTTGCCCAAATTTCAAATTATGTATCTTCAGCAAATATATAACGCCTTTAACTAAAATATTTTGTGTGAATTGAAAATGGTATAGACCATATAAATCAATTATTTTATTAAATTGCATTCACTAGTTTCGATTTTCGCTTATTTCCGATATAGATTGAAATTCTACTTGTCACCACATATCTCACGTGCAAAAATTAGGGTGTTTACTATCACTTATATGACGTCATTTACACATGATTTATTTACAACACATTTGGCATTATTAATTTAAGCCAGAAATGTGACTATTTTGTACTCTCGAACACAAGACAGACGTCTTGTGTTCAAGAGTACAAAATTGAACTAAGATTGTATTCGGTGCAATGTCAGAAGTAAAATTTCTTTTCTCGACACACAATATATAGTATGCCGTCAAAGATCAAAGGATTTGATTCGTGCACAAAAGCTGGACATGATGCACAAATATAACGTATAAATTTGTTGGTACTAATCAAAAATAACATCGTATACACAAAAAATGGTATAAATACGTTGGACGGTTTCTCAGATAATTACATAGTTGTTGTTTTTTTTAGAACAATACTTTTGAAACGCACTATAGATGTGTTTACAATTGTCGTAAAACTGACACAGAAAATAATGGTGTATGCGTATTAAGAGTACCCACGCTTTTATTCTGGGTATTCATGCCAATAACAACGATTTCTACAACTCTTAGCACTACGGAAACCCATGTAGACACATTTTCATGGTTGATAATTTAAGATAAACTACCGATGTACTTTGACTACATTGAATATATAGCTAATCTTATTGTTTACTTAAGAGCAAGGTTATTCAAGATTTCACATTTCATTTTGTAATGTTTTTAACATTATATCTTTAATATTTTACAAATAGATCGGTTTAATTAAAATAGAAACGGACAGTATCACTACAATACGTAATATGATTCACTTGTGTACATCAGAGTTGTTGAGATAAGTCTGGTATAATAACAGGAATTGGAGTTGACATAGTTAAACTAGACGAGACAAGGGAAGTAATCCAATAATAGAATAGTGGCGTGTAATTTACCACATTTGTTTTTTCATGTTTTCCTGGTAAGAATTGCATGAATGATTTAACTGTGGCAATAAAGATATATTTCCCAAAGAATTGGCCACGACGTGTACATGTTCAATTTTTACTTTAAATTAAATAGGTTAAAGTAAAATCAAAACCGTATTGTGAACTACGGCCTTCGGTCGGGTTTGTGAGACCAGCAACCTAATAATTCGACCACATGCTACTATAGTTACCAAAACACAATTCATTGTATATATTTACGTTATATACTAATGTATCTACTATTTAATTAAAGATGAAAACCTTAACGCTGTAATATCTCACCAACAATGTTCTCTATGTACTTATTGTCATGATTTATTTGCAATAATTCATGCTTGAAGTTGAAGAGCAAATTTATTATTGCTTTTCTAAACATGCCTTCCTCCCCCACCCCCCTCCAACCTTTTTTCTTTCCTTTTTTAACTTAATTATGAACCTTAGCTGCAGCTGCTTTTTACGATGTCAGACCTCAAAATTGTTTATCTTTTCGCTATTAAAATGTGTTCATATGGAAAACAATATTGTCCACAAATTGTGTCATTAAACCGAATCAAAAGAATTATTTTATATAGATAAATTTTAAAAAGTGCTGAAGATGTGCTAATGACTGGAAACACACACGCTAACATACAGAACTCAATGTTTCCACTAAAAGACCTTTATTAAGAATACATTCCCAACAAAATACGACGAGAAAGAAAATCACGTGCATATGACAGAGTCAAATATAAATACACACCGGACTTATATTTGATATAACTTCACACAAGAGCAAGAAATAATGAAAGAAAAGCCTACATTACAATTCGATAGTGCATAACAAGGACGGTTGGCATGAAGGAAAAGCCTACCTTACAATTCGATAGTGCATAACAAGGTCGGTTGGCATGAAGGAAAAGCCTACATTACAATTCGATAGTGCATAACAAGGTCGGTTGGCATGAAGGAAAAGCCTACATTACAATTCGATAGCTGCACTGTGTACAAATATACGCATTTATCGCCTGTACCACTGTGTTGTTTCTGTATCTGATATTTACAACTAGCTAACTAGCTAAAGTGCGCAGAAATAACTGTTAGGGCAAACTGACCACAAAGATTCCGTCTTTCTATTTCCATCAGCTGGACGCATGAATGACAATGTAAACTCACATTAGCTTCGACTCTTTGAAACACCAGATACCTCAATAACTTTATATACAATATTTTAGATGGGAATATCTAAGTTGACATAATATATTCTATAGTTGTAAACTCCTTTAGCCATACAAGGACTCAGAGGATCAACTTTCAGCCACACGCCATCTGAAGAACATCTTCTCGCCACACACCATTAGAGAATATCTGTTTGTTGATACTTTTGTCGTTAATAATTGATCAGAACCTGATCTGTATAAGAAATTATTTGGATACTTCGATACTTATAATAATTTATGTGGACGTGCAATCAAATTTGAAAACTAATACTACAGCAAGTTTTGGCATATTATATTGCGCAAATCATGTAGGAAACTGTTGGAAATGTATATATTTTTCAAATGAACAGGCTGACATGGGTCAGAAAACAACACATTGATGATGATGATGTGAATACCGCGAGCTATAAAATAAATAATACGTTTGTAGAATTTACACCACAATATTCCCCGAAGTTGGATGTGTCGGGTCATTGATGATAAAAAAGCGGCAACACAGTGCATCTTCTTTACCTGGGCTGCTTCCTGCTAGAAATTTAGTAGGAACATTGTCCTGCTACAAGAGACACTCAGTCGGAGTGTGAAAATAAGAAAACAATCTGAAAGCCAGAAAAGAAACAACCAGATTTCATCAGATGGAAAGCTTTGTAGGCCTATGTTTTACCGATTGAAGTAAGCCGAAAGCTGAAGTCTCCTGGGTATGGAAGCTTCGAAAACCCTCCTGATTGCACATAGGAGGTAAGATCTAATCACCCGAAATTCCTGGGGTTGGAAAGAAATAAAGAAAAGAAAACCCCACTACGCTCTGCTCGAGGTGTGTTATCGACAAGTCTTCTCTCAAGTAGTCTTTCACGCAGATCCCTAACTATTTCACTTATCTTGGCTCATCCCAAACTATTTCACTTATCTTGGCTGATGCCAAACTATTTCACTTATCTTGACTGATGCAAAACTATTTCACTTATCTTGACTCATCCCACATAATGTAACTTATCTTGACTGATGCCAAACTATTTCACTTATCGAGACTGATGCCAAACTATTTCACTTATCTTGACTGATGCCAAACTATTTCACTTATCTTGACTGATGCCAAACTATTTCACTTATCTTGACTGATGCAAAACTATTTCACTTATCTTGACTGATGCCAAACTATTTCACTTATCTTGACTCATCCCACATAATGTAACTTATCTTGGCTGATGCCAAACTATTTCACTTATCTTGACTGATGCCAAACTATTTCACTTATCTTGACTGATGCCAAACTATTTCACTTATCTTGACTGATGCCAAACTATTTCACTTATCTTGACTGATGCCAAACTATTTCACTTATCTTGACTGATGCAAAACTATTTCACTTATCTTGACTGATGCCAAACTATTTCACTTATCTTGACTCATCCCACATAATGTAACTTATCTTGGCTGATGCCAAACTATTTCACTTATCTTGACTGATGCCAAACTATTTCACTTATCTTGACTGATGCCAAACTATTTCACTTATCTTGACTGATGCCAAACTATTTCACTTATCTTGACTGATGCCAAACTATTTCACTTATCTTGACTCATCCCACATAATGTAACTTATCTTGGCTGATTTCAAACTATTTCACTTATCTTGACTGATGTCAAACTATTTCACTTATCTTGACTGATGCCACACTATTTCACTTATCTTGACTGATGCCAAACTATTTCACTTATCTTGACTGATGCCAAACTATTTCACTTATCGAGACTGATGTCAAACTATTTCACTTATCTTGACTGATGCCAAACTATTTCACTTATCTTGACTGATGCCAAACTATTTCACTTATCTTGACTCATCCCACATAATGTAACTTATCTTGACTGATGCCAAATTATTTCACTATCTTGACTGATGCCAAACTATTTCACTTATCTTGACTGATGCCAAACTATTTCGCTTATCTTGACTGATGCCAAACTATTTCACTTATCTTGACTCATCCCACATAATGTAACTTATCTTGGCTGATGCCAAACTATTTCACTTATCTTGACTGATGCCAAACTATTTCACTTATCTTGACTGATGCCAAACTATTTCGCTTATCTTGGCTGATGCCAAACTATTTCACTTATCTTGACTGATGCCAAACTATTTCACTTATCTTGACTGATGCCAAACTATTTCACTTATCTTGACTGATGCCAAACTATTTCACTTATCTTGACTGATGCCAAACTATTTCACTTATCTTGACTGATGCCAAACTATTTCACTTATCTTGACTGATGCCAAACTATTTCACTTATCTTGACTGATGCCAAACTATTTCACTTATCTTGACTCATCCCACATAATGTAACTTATCTTGGCTGATGCCAAACTATTTCACTTATCTTGACTGATGCCAAACTATTTCAGTTATCTTGACTGATGCCAAACTATTTCACTTATCTTGACTGATGCCAAACTATTTCACTTATCTTGACTGATGCCAAACTATTTCACTTATCTTGACTCATCCCACATAATGTAACTTATCTTGGCTGATTTCAAACTATTTCACTTATCTTGACTGATGCCAAACTATTTCACTTATCTTGACTGATGCCACACTATTTCACTTATCTTGACTGATGCCAAACTATTTCACTTATCTTGACTGATGCCAAACTCTTTCACTTATCTTGACTGATGTCAAACTATTTCACTTATCTTAACTGATGCCAAACTATTTCACTTATCTTGACTGATGCCAAACTATTTCACTTATCTTGACTCATCCCACATAATGTAACTTATCTTGACTGATGCCAAATTATTTCACTTATCTTGACTGATGCCAAACTATTTCACTTATCTTGACTGATGCCAAACTATTTCACTTATCTTGACTGATGCCAAACTATTTCACTTATCTTGACTCATCCCACATAATGTAACTTATCTTGACTGATGCCAAACTATTTCACTTATCTTGACTGATGCCAAACTATTTCACTTATCTTGACTGATGCCAAACTATTTCACTTATCTTGACTGATGCCAAACTATTTCACTTATCTTGACTGATGCCAAACTATTTCACTTATCTTGACTGATGCCAAACTATTTCACTTATCTTGACTGATGCCAAACTATTTCACTTATCTTGACTGATGCCAAACTATTTCACTTATCATGACTGATGCCAAACTATTTCACTTATCTTGGCTGATGCCACACTATTTCACTTATCTTGGCTGATGCTACTGATCATTCTCACTACTCAATGTGCAGATTATATTGTTGTTGGTGTAAATTCCGGGCTTACTATTATTGGATGAGTATTTCATCCAATAAAACCTAATGTCTGCTTTGAAAAAGAAAATGTTAACAAATGAATTAAATATATTGGGCCAACCTTCTACGGCATTATTGTTTCTTAGTAGTTGATTCGTGACACGCTTGTGTTGTTTGCAAAGATTAACTGGAGATCGAGGCTGCGAACGGCGATCACAAAGAAACCGTCCAATGTAAGAATCTTCGAAGTAATGGATGTGGAAACCTAGACCTAAGAAACTATCAATAATGGTCAGTTGTTCAAAAACAGTAAATGGCATAAATCTGGTACGAAGCCAAAGCCATTATTTGTTTGGCTTGTCTTGTATAATTTTCATCAGAGATGTGCAACATTGTTTTACACTCAAATTGTAGTTTTCGCCAAACGTTTTGTTCAACGTGAAAATAATATCCTGATACTTGATCTAGTGGAAATGCACTTTCAAAAGCTTTAATTGCAGCTAATTCGAAATCAATAACAAGAGAAGGTAGAACTGAATTTCAGTTCTTTCCAAGGTATATTATTTGCTGAAGCAGGCGGCGGTATATTACTTCACTACGCACAGACACAAGTGCATACACACGTGGGATTATTTAACCATTCTCAAATGCATGGATCGTATCGAATTGATGGATCGTATCAAATGCATGGATCGTATCGAATTGATGGATCGTATCAAATGCATGGATCGTATCGAATTGATCGAATCCCACTGGGATGACTCTGAATGTTCCATCAGCAAACCAATGTCTGCTCTAAAAAAGAAATCAATTTTGATGTGCTGCAAATAAAATAAAATCTGATTCTTTCACACGCAGAAAGAGACTGCCGCAGACTATTTCTGGCATTTGTTGATCATAGATTCCATTTTGCTGCCAATGTCTACAAACATCAATAGTTAAAAGTTATTTTAGTCAGAATATGTGCATGCTGAATTGATACTTGTATTAAAGCATATTGAGAAATGTGCCTTCTTCTGTGTTTCCAGCACATTGCGACATGTTTTCTCGAGCAGTTGCTACAGCAACTTTACCTCGAACAGGTGCTTATTCATGTTCACCATGCTCCAAAATTACATGATCATCAAGAGTGTCAACTCTAGCTTGATATGCATGATATCACACTTCCATATTTCCTTCCCGCCAACTCCAGATCTGTGCTTCAAAAACATAAACTCTCCTAAAACAAATTTCCTACAACCTTTCTGCGATGTAATAAAAGTTGCCATCTTCATAGAAAATATTCACAAAAACTTAAAGCAAAAAATTTCCAATGTACCAGAACCTCTTAAGCGCATACTCACTCAAACGGCAACCTCTGGCGACTACAGACATATAATAGTATTTTTTAAACAACCTGTAATAAAAGTCTGTAGTCGATCAAGTTTGAGTCTCTGTCTTACTTTGCAACAAACCCCTTGCAACTTACCACTAACTATCATGGACAAAGTCATTAGCAAATAAATAATCCTAAATCAAAACGAATTTACAACATACGAATGGCTTGGAAGTCATTCGAGTCGCTCAACTAAAACATTCACTTAAACCTCCACTATAAATCTCTCAACTGAAAGACTGCTCGACTAAATGGACTAAAAAGTTGATCGCATTCAGGGCGTAGCTATCAACCTAGCATTTTTTGACTGTAGTAATTTTCTTTGCAATATAAATACGTTCAGTAGTTTGTCATTGCATTCTGAGTGGACTACTGTTCTGAAAAATAAACCTCTGAATTAGACTCTAGTACCAGGACTTATCTTCTTTATGTCTTAAGCCTGTATCATTCATCACGTAAGTCCACGTAATTTCCTGAACATGGTCAAGTCATTTGTTGTACAAGTCCTGAAACACGCGCATTGAATATCTCATTAGCACGCACTGACAACACAACTGGTCAGGTATTACGTTTACATAGAAGATTAAGTTAGTCTAGTAACAATTCTCAGTCCAGCCTGTCTTCGTTATTTTCCTGTTCTAATTTGTTGAAACACAACAGATGTGCCATGTCTACCATAAGCGATATCTTCATAAGTGACTAACTTACTCTAGTGACACTTCTCAATCCAACTTATCTTTATTATTTGACTTTTCTAGTTTGTCGAAACACAAAAAGGTATCATGTGCCTGTCAGCCTTTTAGGGAAACACCTAAAGTGTCACTAGCCTTTGTCACTTCATATCTCTCCATCTTATGTTTGTATAAAACATGTCATTCTTCCTACGGAATGTCCATAAATTACGTCAACAATTTTTCTGTTACTATTATTACTACTTTTTTCTACTTTTTGTTTACATTGAGATATTCTGTGTGGGGATATTTTGTCTGGAGATATTTTGTCTGAAGATATTTTGTCTGGAGATATGTTGTCTTGAGATATTTTGTCTGTGAATATTTTGTCAAACAACCATGGGACTTGGCGACAAGGAGCACGCCACGATTGGGAATGTTTATACTGACTCTTGCTGTGATGTCACATAGTCCGTAGAGTATACTTATATCTAGAGATTCATAATTTGGCTCATAGAGCACATACAGAAAATAATCTCAAATATAGATGAACATGGTGGTCTTGAACCAATATTTTGGACTTAACGGACATTTGGTTTTAAAAATCTAAGATATGAAAATGAACTCTATCGATTTAAATCAGTGAATATACGAAGTGACGCACTGAAATCGTGGGCAAGGAGTCGTTTTATTATTGCTATAAACACCTGGTTATTTTACCGTTCGACATAACTTTTATTGTGGAACACGCTTCCACAATAAATAAAAATGTTTCACAATAAAATTAATGACAGTTCATCACAGAGATTTGGACACTGGTTCTGTATCATAAAAACTGAAACTAACAGACTATATAAAACCGTCTTTCAGAAAAGAAAAATCTAATAACGATAAAGCTACATCTAGTTCTCTCTCTCTATATCTCTCTCTCTCTCTAAATTGCCCAACGCTTACTGGTCTAGTAAGTCTCAGCAAGAACCAGAGGGATCACTACTGGGCCCGCCTTAAGGCTCAAAAGTAGGCCAGAAACTTCTTGAATGAAGTGATTGAGCGTCACGCAGAAGAAAAAAAATGCGCATTTAGGGAAGCCATATATATATATATATATATATATATATATATATATATATATATATATATATATATATATATATATATATATATATATATATATATATATATATATATATATATTGAACAGTTCACAAAAGGTCGACGTCTAAACTTATTTTGACATCTTTCTATGTTTTGTGCCCTTTGCAGAACGATGTCAGCACTGTCATTCTGTAAACCTCTCGGTTCTGTGCTAGCTGTTCAGCCTCATCCAATGTTATGTTCAGAAGGTCTTCAATATATTGTGCCCATCGTAGTCTTGGTCTTCCTCTTGTTCTGTGTCCGGTGGATTATCCCTCCATGATTACACTTTCTAAAGCATTATGTCTTTTTATATGTCTACCATATTTTAGCTTGCATTTTTTATAGGTTTTAGGAGCCATCTTCTATGTTCAGACCTGTATGGAATTATGTGATTTCGTCTTTCTGTCCATGATATTCTATAACATTTCATTTCAAATACCGATATTCTCTTTTCCATTGCAGATATTCGTTGCCTAGATATTCATGTAATACTAGGGATGAAGAAGCAATGACATTTAGTACTATGGAGGAAGCTACAATGACATGCAGTACTAGGGAGGAAGCAACAATGACATGTAGTAGTAAGGAGGAAGCAACAATGACATGTAGTACTTGGGAGGAAACAGCAATAACATGTAATACTAGTGATGGCGCAACAATGACATGTTGTACTAGGGAGGAAGCAACAATGACATGTTGTACTAGGGAGGAAGCAACAATGACATGTACTACTAGGAAGTAGACAACAATGACATGTTGTACTAGGGAGGAAGCAACAATATCGTGTAGTACTAGTGAGAAAGAAACAATGACATGAAATACTACCTATGAGGCAACAATGACATGTAGTACTAGGGAGGAAACAATAAAGACATTTAGCGCTAGAGAGGAAACAACAATCGTGTACATCTCCTTCCACTCTGCACTCTTTGTAATGTTCCAAAAATTGTCACCAGCATCTCACGAAAATGAAAAAATTGTGCACTGAAGGAGGAAATTATCTTTTCTTCTTAGTAAACCCCCGCCCCCCCCCCAACTTTTTTTTAGACATATCTACAACCCTGAGAAGAGCACGGTACCTTAGTTGCTAATGAGCTAGCTTGCTATCACCTGGTTTCAGTGTGCCAGGTTCGAAACCATGCCCGGACAAAAAATTTCGGGTTGTGATTTCTCGCTTGACACGACCACTCCTCCAGTCGACTCTATAATTGAAGAGTTGAGTACCTGACGCATGGGTTTGGGAAGATACAGACAGCAAGAAAGAGAACTGGCCACCCCACCTATTAATTGGTTCAACTTAGTACATGAAGAGTTATCTTCATCTCCGACGGCAGGCTGCTGCCAAGGGACATACCTTTACATTGTACGACCCTGTATCCGTCAAAGAACGTGAGGACCTAATTGATATAATGAACGTGTATACCTCCCTCTGGTCTCTTGGTTCATATAATATGTTCATTTTCTTACCTTCGTGTCTGGAGCAAGGGTGACGACAAATCTCATCGAGAGGTCAGACGGGTTATCATTCACACGTTCTGATTTCTGTTACAATAACATGTGCCCAATAATCATGGAAAGTCGACTTAAAAAATATATATTAAAAATTGTGCAAAGTGGCATGAATGTTGCCTTATTGATCAGTTCTCTATTTCAGGTGCCAGTTGAATGGTGAATATAAATGTTGTTAGCAAGTTCAATGAGGTTAACGTGTATTTTCTGTTTGACGTGTTATATCATAACTTTTTTGTTGTAGAAGTATTCGAACACGGACATCTAGATACAAGCAAAGATCTAAGTACCTAATTTTCCACGTCACTGAAGCAGGCGGTTGTAAACAAACACTACCGACAGTTTCTTTACAATACTATTAGTTCTGTATACGTTTTGAAAATTACTAAGGAAAAAATTTCAAACTGGGAATCACTTTCTTGAAATGGTGTACCATATACTGTAAAGGAAATTCCCACGATAATTGGTAACAACCCCATGCTGTGACGTCGAAAATATCGTAGTCAGTACTTGCTTATGTCCTGACGCCTGTGGTCAAATAGAGAGAGAGAAAGTTAATGAGAGAGAGAGAGGTGGTAAATATAAGCATTAAAACAAACAAAATTGCGTACAAATATGCAATTGGTTATTAGGAACCAACGACATTGCACTTCTTTAAACTTATAGGTCTTTTGTCTCTTCAAGCACATGCAGAAAGGTATGTAACTAGTGAATAATAATGTCTTACTATTACAAGTGATTATGACTGTTTTTTAACGTTTTAAAATTCAATTGTTGATGTTGCTGTTCTCGATATCCAAGTGTTGATGTTGCTGTTCTCGATATCCAATTGCTGATGTTGCTGTCCTCGATATCCAATTGCTGATGTTGCTGTTCTCGGTATCCAAGATGTTGCTGTTCTCGATATCAAATGTGTTGCTGTCCTCGATATCCAATTGTTGATGTTGCTGTTCTCGATATCCAAGATGTTGCTGTTCTCGATATCCAATTGTTGAGGCTGCAGTTCTCGATATCCAATATGTTGCTGTTCTCGATATCCAATTATTGATGTTGCTTTTCTCAATATCCAAGATGTTGCTGTTTTCGATATCCAATTGTTGATGTTGCTGTTCTCGATATCCAATATGTTGCTGTTCTCGATATCCAATTGTTGATGTTGCTGTTCTCGATATCCAATTGTTGATGTTGCTGTTCTCGATATCCAATTGTTGATATTGTTATCGATATCCAATTGTTGATGTGGTAGATTGTCACAGGTGGATTGTCTTTCAAATACAGAAGACTCTTTGGACAGAGTGTCAAAGTATCATCTCTGTAGTATCTGATTATGCTTGATTTGCGTATGCTTCTCTAGTTAGTTCCTGCTGACGTGTTGTGTTTCTAGATATTTTAGTGGATGATGTGATATTTCTTTATATCTGAGCAACATGCAGCTTTGTTCTTCTCATCATCTTTCCATGTATCCTAGTTTATACTACAATCTCTCAGTGATAGATGCTTGTCATATATACTAGAACTATAGTTTATACTACAATATATCAGTGATGTTATATGTTATGTTATAATGTGGTATTATATATGTTATATATATACTAGAACTATAGTTTATACTACAATATTTCAGTGATAGATGTATGTTATATATACTAGAACTATAACGCTTCCTTTTATCTCAATGGCAGCGTATGTTCCTCCAGATTTTACAAAATAGAAGTATATTTGACAGCTTGTGTTCTGCCACACATAGCCGGACAAACGCTCTGTCATACATACCAGGACAAACTTTCTGTCACACATAGCCGGACAAACGTTCTGTCACAAATAGCCGGACAAACGTTTTGTCACACATACCCAAACAAACGTTATGTCACACATAGCCGGACAAACGTTCTGCAACACATAACCGGACAAACGTTTTGCCACACATAGCCAGACAAACATTCTGTCACACATAGAAGGACAAACATTCTGTCACACATAGCCGGACAAACGTTCTGCCACACATAACCGGACAAACGTTTTGCCAGCCATAGTCGAACAAACGTTCTGCTACACACAACCGTACAAACAATCGACCACATATTGCCAGATAGCTAATTAATTAATTAACATAAACGCAAAATATAGGTCAAAGTTTAACAGTAGGTAAACGTATATAGTTGATATCAGTGGTTTAACGGTTGATATATACCTTGTTTTCATGGGGGTCAAAGATTCCAAATCGGGCGTCGGTGCCTTGCTTACATGTGAATTTTGAAGACCTCTAGAGATTATCTCTTGAAACTACGAAACTACTGAGCTATAGCATGCTGCTCGATTGAAAGAAACAGAGTTCATATGCTAAACAATGAAGTCAATCCTCTAAATCTTATTAGATCATTGAACGTAAATGCTAGATTGACAGATAAGTAGACACACAAAGAGTTGGGCATATTTAAAAATGTTAGATATAGTAGATTGGCCTAGAAGTTAGAACCGTTGGTTTCAGAGCCATGAAGTTCAGGTTTCGGCTCCAGATTAGGACTTTGTTCTTTTTCTATGGAAGGTTACATTTTTTTAAATCACCGTTTTATATGACTGACCATGAAAACTAGCTTGGTTCGGACATGTATGAAGGCACGATTCCTTGTCAAAAACAATACTGCAGGGAACTGTCGAGGGTGGAAGAAGCAGAGGAGGACACATAAAGGCATGGACAGACAACATCAAGGAATGGACAGGGCAAGATATTTCCACACTCATCCGCATCGCTGAGGATAGAATTCGCTGGAAGACTGTGTGCTGAAGCATCCAATGTGGTACCCCTACGACCCTGAAGGGTTACGGGTTTATTGATTGATTGATGACTGACTCGGCGGCAGGAAGGACACACGACCTGTATCATACAAGCCACACACGAGCGTCCTTGCCGAAAGCATCATATTAATAACAGTTTATTGTTATAGATAAATAATTTGTTGGTATGTTTGAAGAGAACATACATACACTTAGTGTACCCAGTACACTTAGACACGATATCTTGATATTACGTAGGGCGACAGTAGGAATAGGCACCATTAAGAGACGCATACAGACGCACAGACAACCAGTTATGGATTGTAAAAAGTAAAGTAAAGGTAACCCATAGCATTTAACTGCCGTAGGGGTATGAGATGTTAGCGATTTCATATTTCAGAGACTGCTATATAAGCATTGTAGCTATCTCCTCTCCCTCGCTCAAATGTAAGTTTCATTAACCAGGGTCTTTGTTAAATCAAATGTTAGTTAATTAGTTAGTCTTTGGATCATCGTTACTGCACTCCAGACAAGTCCATATGTGCTCAGATCTCTCCTTGAGTGTAGCCGCCATTACACGTTGACTGACGGTCCAAGTACGCAGTAGATTGACCATCATTCTTTCTTGTCCACAAAACCGCTCCTTTCTAGCGACACCACATTTCAAACCAAATTCCTTTATTCTAGTCATGGAACAAGAGTCATCGTCGCTTATATAGTCATTTGCTCGTGCGTTTTTCCGTAGGGCGTTCAAAATGTCTGCTCGATCCATCGCTTCAACAACAGCCGTAGTAGCAGCGTGTGCGGCCAACCTATCTGCTTTCTCACTACCCCAGATTCCCGCATGTTCAGGAACAAAAATGAAAGTCACTTTACGCATACAGGAATTCTTCACTGCATCCAGCCACTGTTCCCGAATGTATCCCGCCTGAACTTTCACAATCATGCTCATCGAGTCACTGAGTATGCAGGCATGCTCGCAGATAGACTGTGAGCAGACCCATTGCAAAGTTGACCTATTGTCATGCTGCTTGTCGTCTGAGCGAAAGCACAACTTTACTCTCTGATGCTGTCTTCCCACCTTTCAGCCGTGAAGGCCCAGGCACTTCTAATGTGTCTCTCAGTAGACCCATCTGTATATACAATTATATCACCTTCCGTAGAATTTTCACCGATTAGAGCGAGTACCTCCTACTCCACCACTGTCGGACACAATTCCCTGCATTCTCTACTGAGTGTTATTATTACTTTGTTACCTCTAATATTTTATGGTAGTGCGTCCTGATATAACCTAATTGGACAATGTATCCGCTGGTTGAAAGGGGCGCACCTCTACAATAGAGAGGATAACTCATTATTAGCTACCTACCTCTTCCTCGCACTCTTTACTTCCCGGACTGATCCGGTACCCAAATTAAGCCTGGGTCAGTGAAATACAAGTAGAGAGGAAGATAAATGGTTAGTTGAATTCACAATAACAATGCTGTTAGGTGGGGGGGGTGAAGGCAAGGTGTCAAAATGCAGAGAAGCAGATGGACCCACGTATTAAGACAATCAGACATATAGATAGACAGACAGGCAAAAGAATAGATATGTAGACAGAATAAATAGATAAACATACATTGATTTATTGATCTTTCGCATATTTTTTTATCCCTACAGGGATGAATGGATTGTTAACAAATAGAGAAATAATACATGCCCTCGTAAAGTTTGTTCATACAGTTTGCTGATACGTATGTAATTTGATTGAATCCAATTCGTTATAAGCTGTTTGCGACGTTCAATTTAGCTTTCTACCAAGGTGCCGGCTTGTAAGTAGTTCTTTCAACACGTAACATTTCACACTAGCACTTAAATTTGAGCATTCAAATGTCCTGATCGTTATTAGAGTGTACCTTGCTGCCTCTCATGGTTGGATGCATTCCAAATCGCTTATTTCAGTGTGTGACAAGCTGTTGTACATGTCTCTAGAAAATCTTAGGATTGCAAGGTTTCTTTTGCTTAGTATGTTGGTGTTCAATATATAAAAGGTACGATACGTGTCTCTGTATATTTGTTTACTTGTAGACATTCGTTTTGTTTACTGTAGTTTTCTCTAGATACTAATGTATTCTTTATTTCTTCCTCTACTGAGTTAATTCTCAAACCCCTGTTAGATAACATGATGTACCCCAGACAATGGTGTCTTATAGTTTACAGCTTGATTGCGATATCTGCATCTTTCCACCAGATACATACGATTTCATCGTGACTTTTGTGATACCTTTTACCTATTGAATGGAGCAATCAACACCACCCCCAAACCTCATTAGTCGCTTCTTACGATATGCATGGCAAGCCACATTACTGTTATGTTTATTCCTCCTTCGACCCTGAACACAAACACAAAAAATGTCTACGTTAGCTACTTCTGTCTTTTTTCTTTTCTGTTATTTCTCAAACTCCCACCAGTTAGCAGGGTATAATCAGAGGCCATTATCTGTTGTAGTTTACAGCCTTACAGCGTTATTTACCACTTTCCGGTCCATGCATCCGACTTCGACATGTTAGTAATTAGTAATTAACCTACTACACCAAGGGTGGGCAAACTTTTTGTGCCGAGGGCCACATTGAAAATTGTAAAGCTATTGGAGGGCCGCATATAATATTATGTATATTTTTGTTTAAAATTCTCGGTAAATAATCAATTAAATATTTTTATTCTAAAGAAAGGTTGTTTTAAATAATGTAGATAACTTCTGACATAAATTACATTTCTAACAGACTTACACTATAAATTATATTTTCTAATATAGATAAAAGGTTTTGCAAATATTTTAACAATATTTGAAAAATATTATTTTGCATACAGTTACAATATGGGTTCATATCAATAGTTTTAATGAAGATTTAAAAAAACACCATACACATACAGTCACAACAGTTACAACTTTATTGATATTATTAATTTCTAATGAGATGTATGTAATTGCTTGTAAGATTTTAAATTTTCCTTTGAAATCTGGAACAAGTTTACTTGTAGACATTTGCATGACTGCATTTAAGTTGCAATCAGATAATAAAGACCTATTCTTAGATTTGTTGATTTTTAAGCAAGAAAATGCCTGTTCACAAATATATATAGATCCAAATAATGACAAAAATTTAGCTGCAAAGTTGTTTAAGTTTTGGAATGATTGATCAGGCAAAGAACCATAGAAATCCAACAAACATTCATTCTTAATTTTTTCCTTCAGGTAAAGATTGGCTTGTAATTCAAGCAACTCCAACTGTATGTGCTCTGGGGCTTTATCAGCTTCTGCTCTGAGAGGAGAACTGATAACATTGAAGTGCTGCTCCAAGTTCTTGAAATCTTGGAATCTTCTTCCAAATTCTTCAACCAATACATCTAACTGAGCTTTGAATTTTTTACTCATTTCATCAGAAATAGTTTCTTGTTTCAGCAAAGGGAAGTGACAAAACATGTTTTCACTTGCTTGTCTGGAAAACAGTGAGAGTTTGGCTTGAAATGATTTTACATGAACATACATTTCATGTACAAACAAACCAATTCCCTGAAGTTTAACATTCAGTTCATTTAACTTTTCCCTTAATTCAATGGCAAATATAAAGTCAAGCTTCCACTCTGCATCAACAATATTAGCATTTAAGTCACATTCTATGCCCTTCATCTTTAGAAACATTACTATTTCTTCTTTAAGATCTTATACTCTCCTTAAAAACTTTCCGAGACTCAACCATCGAACAGTACTGTGGTACAGGACATCAAAATGTTCAGTTTCTAGATCGTCTAGTAATGCTCTGAACTGCATGTGATTGAGTCCTCTTGATCTGATGAGTTTATGACACTGACAACTAGGTCAATAACATGCTTAATGTTTGAAACAGATTTACACATACTTTCATGATGAATCACACAGTGAAGTGGTAATATTACGTGGTCATGATACTCTGACTTAATCCTATCATTGATCAACTTTATCAGTACTATATTTTTTCCAGTTAAAGCACGAGCACCGTCAGTTGTAATACTGGCCATCTTGTTCCACATTAACCCAGCTATTTCAATACAGCTACTAACAGCATTGCATATATCGAGGTCAGAGGTAGTGTCGACTCAATACTCAGTAACTCTTCAAAGAGTTTTTTTTAATTGTTTATTCCACGTATAAAAACTAATAATTGAGCAGTATCCTGTACATCAGTACTCTATCCAATGCAAGAGAGTACCACAAAAAATGCTTACTTGCATCAAGAAGTTGAAGGGTAAAATCTTCACTTACCTTTTCAACACGTCTGACCACAGTTCTTCTGGATAATGCAATACTGTCAAATTTGTTGTTTTGTTCTGGGCACAGAATGTTTGTTGCATCTAGTAGACATTCCTTAATAAATTCACCTTCAGAAAATGACTTGCTGTATTTCACAATTTTGTGTGACAACACCAAACTGGCCTCTGTTGCGGCATCTTGAATTGAAGACTGTTTTGTAAATACAGTTTGTTGTTTCTCCAGACTTTTTTTTACCAACTCCACGCATTTTTCCCCCTTTCTTCAGATGTTATATTGTGTCCGAAATTGAGATGATTTGTCTGGTAATGTCTTTTTAATTTATATTTTTTTTAACAGCCACTGATACGTGAAACAACAAGCAAACACATTTGTTGCCAACTTGCATAAAATAATATTTGGTAATCTATTCGTCTTTGAAAACCCGACACTCGTCTTCAATCTTACGTTTTTTGGATGCAATCATTATAATAAAAATATCTTAAAATGTTGTACAATTAACTAAAAACAAATGTGCTTCCGGCTGCGCGAATATAATTATTTATATTTAGAAAATTCGGTTGCAATATAAATACGGAAATTTGAGAATGGAAACTACAAACGTCATGGTTATTAAGACACACCGGGAATTCCCCAGGCACTGCCCGGCTTAAATGATTGCAAATCTAATATTTGCGCATTCCATTTGCATGATATTAGGGGGGAGGGAGAGAGAGTTATTTCTGACGATACATTATTGTTGTAACGATGTATTATTAATTATAACAGCTTTTAGCGATATTCTATTTTGTATGAAACATCTTTTTAACATAAACTAAACATACATCCCGACATAATGCTTAAAAGTTAAAAAGAATTAATTATAATTTGAAAGGCAATTTTCAACCTTTATAAAATTATATCGTCCAAGTACTTATAATCATTGAGAAACATTCAGCCAATCAAATTACGTCAATTCTAGTATAGTAAATTACTCAATATTAAACAATCATATTAAACATAGTAAAGTTTCATTGACGATATATATATATATATATATATATATATATATATATATATATATATATATATATATATATATATATATATATATATATATATATATATCAATATAAATATTTAAATGATGTCAAATTGGGGAAAAAAATATTGTATATTTAATATATAAGAAAGTCGAATTAAAATTACAATCGATTTCTGCGTAATATTAATGGAAAAAATAATTTGTGACGATCGTTCGTTTATTTAAAAATGTGTTTGAGGGCCGCAAAATATCCAATGGCGGGCCGCATGCGTTCTGCGGGCCATAGTTTGCCCATCCCTGTACTACGAGATGGACTAGGCAACACATCACACTACCTTTTTGAGTCTCCTCCTGCGACATCTATTGTAGATCAGATTATACTTCTCTTGACTTCCTGTTCCAACCATGTTGGCATCTGTGGAAGAGCTGTTATCGAATTATTTTTTGAACCCCGATTCGCCAGGACTAGCTCGAAGTGTGTTTGTGCATACACAATCTATAATAATTCATATTTGAATGTGACTTGCTTCAGACTTGTCAAAGACAGTTGTTCTATACTGCTACCATTACTTCAGTTGTTTTGTTCTATTCAGACTGAAGTTCTTTTTTTTTTTTACCATATCAGTAAATGGCATCTCAGTGGTTAGCGCTCTGGCTTCCTAGCCAAGGTGGTCAAATGTCCAATTTTAGTTGAATTGTTTAATTTACACTATAAATATTTGTTTAAATCACTTACAGCTCCCAGGTCTACCCTAAGAAAATGGGTACCATATATTCCAGGATAGTTAAAATAGTTTGCGTGATAATGACCACATCATCCCGTGATATGTTTTTGGTCTATGAAAAATACGGTTCTAGCACCGTATTCCCCAATAGTATCAGTATACTAGCATTATATCACTAAATCTGTTAGGGCTTGTAGTTCTGATGTAGAACGGTACCTCAATACATATGCGTCTGCGTTTTCTCCTACCGTCTACGCTGCTGAATAGTGTATAGAATGCAAGTCATGTACATTTCTGTATGTTGTTAATCCATGGTTTTCTCTTATTCCTCACTGTTTCTTGGCTATTATATTGTTCCCTCCGAGATGTTTTAGATAGTGACTTGTGCCCGAACCCTCTCAGAGTTATTCCTATAACTGTTGATATCGTATTCTTGCGTACATCATGATGCGTACATCATCGTGCAGACATCATCGTGCGTACAACATCGTGCGTACAACATCGTGCGTACAACATCGTGCGTACAACATCGTGCGTACAACATCGTGCGTACAACATCGTGCGTACAACATCGTGCGTACATGTAATTTCAAAATTGTCAATGGTAGGAGAAAAATTATGAGTATCCTAATGCTGTAGGATTGATGAGTATCATAGTGTTGTAGGATTGATGAGCAGTATATTGTTGTAGGATTGAGGAGTAGCATATTGTTGTAGGATTGATGAGTAGCATAGTGTTGTAGGATTGATGAGTAGCATATTGTTGTAGGATTGATGAATTGCTTATTGTTATAAGATTGGTGACATCTTAATTAAACACTGTGTTGGATTGGCTGACAAGTGTTTCAATTTATTTCTCTGGTCGTCCATTCGATGTGAATAAGCTCTTTGGCATTTAAATTATTTTGAGATAGATTCACATAATCTGATATCCATACAATCCTTATTGAAAGGAAATATACTCCATCAAAGAAACATGTAAAAAAGGAATACAATTAATCAGAATTGTATACAGATGAAGTATAAAAAGACGACCAAGTAGTTAGTGTGAGAAGATAAATTAAACAAAGTAGCACATTACGGACAAGAACTAGGGGGAATAACGAGCTTCAGAACAAAGATCATGTACAGACAAGTCAGATGAGATATTCTATCTACAGAATGGATCCGAGGGCATGAGTACATCTGCATGGCTTGCTACAACAATACGTCTTTATATCTTGCTACAATGCGTCTTTATAGTTTTCTACAACAATACGTCTTTATAGTTTGCTACAATGCGTCTTTATAGCTTGCCACAACATTACGTCTTTATAGCTTTCTGCAATAATATGTCTTCATTGCTTGCTACAATAATATATCTTTGTAGTTTGCTTCACTACAACAATGTGCCTTTATAGCTATCTACAATTGTACGTAATTATAGCGTGCTACAGCAATACATCTGTGTGGCTTGCTACAACAATATATCTGCGTGGCTTGCTACAACAATACATCTGCGTGGCTTGCTACAACAATATATCTGTGTGGCTTGCTACAACAATACGCTTTATAGCTTGCTATAACAATACGTCTTATAGTTTGTTCCAACAATACATTTACGTGGCTTGCTACAACAATACATCTGCACAGCTTGCTATAACAATACATCTGCATGACTTACTACAATACGCCTTTATAGTTTGTTACATATGCATGCTACAACAATACATGGACATGGAAGAACATGGAAGAAAATATTCTGCATACATGCTACAACAATACTTCTCTATACCTTTATTACAACAATACATCTCGATAGCTTGCTACAACAATACATCTCGATAGCTTGCTACAACAATACATCTCGATAGCTTGCTACAACAATACATCCCGATAGCTTGCTACAACAATACATCTCGATAGCTTGCTACAACAATACATCTCGATAGCTTGCTACAATAGTACGTCTCTATAGTTTTCTACAACAGTACGTCTTCAAGGCCTGTCACATCAGCACTTCTCCATGGTTTGATCAGGATCTGGCGGCATGTAGAAACAGCACTGTATATATTATTAGCAAAATAATGTGTACATTTTTAACAATATTTTTAATACTTTAGTGTTCTTCGTCGTTTTATTTTCTGCGACTTGTTTATATATCATCTCCAAATTGTATTTGAAATGTCAACCTCTATTTGTTAAATTTTTATTGTATTTATATTGCCCTCTTTCATTTCAGATTCTGATCCAATGTCGACAAGAGAGGATAGAGTGTCCAAACAAACTCCAATTGTATTTGCCATTTTTCCACATGGAATCCAGAAAGAGGAAACAACCAAAGAGAACAATAAAAACTTTACAAAACAAATTGACGGTAAAAATGTATCAAAAAATGAACTTCGAGCACAGCACTGCACGATTAAGTTGCCGGTGATTTCAGAACCTCATAAGATAGATAACATCAAAGCAGACAACAAAAAGAATGGCAATATCATATTTTTACAATGGTCAGTATCAGACGAAAGAATAGCTAACAAAAGTAAGCGAAATAGAAAGCGCCAACTCAATGCACGAAATACTCCAAGATACACCGTTGATGTTTATGACTTGTATTCAAACACGGCCATGAATCACTGCATTGGTAAACCTAATGGACATTACAAAATGTCCAAAGAGATCGGATATGCTACTCTTGTCCACAAGAACCTGACAGAACAGTATGAGTCATTCGCATGTTTCTATAAACCAGCTGAACGCTTAAAGGTTTGCAATTGTTGTTGTGGTCATTTATATGTATTAGTGAGGTTTTTATTTTGCCTCATGAGGGAAACGACCTTCTTCTTCCTTTGCCAAGATATACAAAAATAGGTAGGTGTGTTACCAAAATATAACATAAAACAACTTAACATCGAGATACAGAGATAGACGACGTTTCGACTATAAAGCCTTCATCAGGACAAACAAATGACCACAATAAAGCAAATCTTACATGGAGACAAATAGGGTTATAATGAGGAGGACAATAGCAGATAGGTAATGAGGGAAGAAAAGCTGTGGAAGCATGACAGGTGAGAAAAACGTATGGGGAGAAGTTAATAGTAAGTAGGGAGGAGAAAGTAGACTGAAGAAAGTGAGATGAACAAAGGAAAACATATGGTAGCAAGTAAATTATAAGTACATTAAAAATACTCACCTCAAAAGAGGCAACAGAGAATGAAAGCTACAAACAAGCAATCATGATATAAGGGAAGAGCAAAATAAGATGGTACGAGGGATCGGGTGTTAGAGAGAGAAAAAGGGGAGAGAGAAAGATGCCAAAAAAGGCAGGAACAGAAGAGAAAGAGCGAACAGCAGGAAGAGAATATGAGCAGATAATGGTTATATATGAGAATGAAATAGTAAAATAAATTAACTGATGCAGCGACTGGTGTACGTTCCTTCCAAATGAATGAGTACACACATAATGGCAACAAAGTAAAAAATGGACAGTGAAAGTCAGATTTTTATCAAGGGTCATGATAGCACGTATTTGTACAGGTTAGAAAGATAAAGACATGTCACAGTAATAGACGGTACCCGAGACACCGAATTGAAAAGAAAACACACCCGCGAAAGGGAGAACAATGGAAAAGACAATCGCCTGGTTGGAAAAAAGAGACACATCGAATACCAACTGATGAGAGTACAGGGGCGTAAGTCGAACAATTAAGAGGGAGAGGGGTTGGTTGTTAACCATGACTACACCCAAATAGCCATAGAGAAGGATGACAGAGTATAAGAAAAATGCAAAGGTAGAAAATAAAAGAGGGAAAAGAAACGGAAGAAAAAGAAAAGAGAAACAACAAATAAAGGATGTGATGGATCGACGAAAGCCCTTAGACGGAGATACGTCATGCAAGAAAGTAAAGTGCGGGTGGGAGGGAGCCCAGAGGACACAGGGAGGGTACAACAGGGGAGGGTAAGAGACTATCGCGGGGAAGCATGTCGTGAGATGGTATCAGGCTGATAGAGCGAGACATAGGAAGAGGGTGCCGGAGAGAAGGGCGCTAGAGAAGATAGGGACTAAGGAGACAAGAAAAGAAGACCATAGTGGGAGGAGGCAGACCCGGAGCTACAGCCAATGCATGTGTGGAAGGGGAGGGTCGTAGCGTCGTAGGTGACGAAGTAAGGGTCATATGTGCACAATGTCGTAGTAAGAGGAGGTCGGTGTAGCAGAGGTCCCAATAAAATGTGACGGAAGATGGACCAAGGTCACAACCACAACGAAAAGTGCCTTGTAGGCCAGGTGTTGGGAAATGAGACCAGTCGCATAAACCGAAGATGATAAATGAATGAGTTAGCCGCACGTCGCAACCCCTATGTGGGTATTGCTCGCACTGTACACTAGCTCATCTATGGGAACAATGATCAAAGGACAGAGACTCTGGCCACGATACACGATCCCTTGGTTTGGGGCATGCACCGTGAGTAGGGAAGTGTCCGATGAAACGAGGTTCGCATCTGTGTGAGACCAACCGTACGTTGCAACCCGTTTGGGGGCGTTGCCCGTACTGCACGCTGGCTCCATGAATATATATGGGGGAACCACTGCATCCGAGCCATCCAAGTCGTGTAAGGCAGGAAGCCTGTAGGCGCTGCAAAGTCTATTTTTTTAAACGCTGTCAGTCATCAAACAGTCACCACATGCCACATGCTACGTAACTGTATGGGTAGCCGCCCCAATAGAGCAAAAAAGGGGGGCAGCCAGTAAGTGGCCAGAAGAAATATGATAATAGCTACGTGGTGTCGCCCACCGGCCACTGAGAATTACACAAGAGAAAGAGCGGACATAGCCCTAAGCAATGGAAATGGAGAAAGTAGACAGAGTAGGACGAAGAATCTAATGGAGAAGAGGAGAATGAAGCCTGGGTAAAACAACCCGTAGAAAGAAAGTAGAGTGGGTTAGCGAGGGATACAGATCAACCATCAAACCGACGTACCTAACCGCAACAGGCCCACCCCGGATGAAGCTGCACCGGCCCCAGTCCCAAGGCGTAACAACCCACAAACACACCAATCGCAACGTGTCATGTCACCGTAGCCCCAAACCCTGGGTTGGGGCCCAGGCCGAGCCACCACAATAGAGAGCAACATTATTAAGGAGATGAGCAGGAAGAAATAAGGATAAGGGAAAGGCAGAGGGAAAGACTGTAGGAGCAGCAGGGAGGCAGAACAGGGGGACAAAGGGGGGGGGGGTAAGAGATTATTGAAAGTATAACTGGTCATTGATGCCATGGGGCTTAAGAGTGCCAAGATTGAGAATAAGGCGGTTCTCTAATGAGAAACGTTGCCAGTCACCTGAGTGGCAAGAGAATAGGCCAGTGACCTGAATGCCCTGTGCCCCCCGGTGAGAATTGCTGTTGAAGTGGAGGGCCACCGGAGAAGATCCACAGTTACGGATATCCCGTAAGTGTTCGGCAAACCTAGTGGCTAAGAATCTACCCGTGTCACCAATGTACATCAGGTTACAACGTTTGCAAGTGATCACGTACACGACGTTACGGGAGACACAGAAAAAAGTGTGGTGGATATGGAATACCGACTTAGGAAATCGGATAGAGGAGGTCAGGTAGACAAACGGGCATGTGAGGCACGGGCGGTGGCACGGGCGGTGGCACGGGGAGGTACCGGTAGGAGGTCCCTCCGGCCGGAGATGAGAGTGAACCAGAGTGTCCCGTAGGTTCCTATCTCGACGGAAAGCCACAAGAGGTGGTTGTGGAAACGCCTCTTTGGTAAGGCGATCAGATAAGAGGATAGAGAAGTCTCGTAGGAGGATCTTGAGAGATGGAATATTGTACGGGTGGAAAGTCCACATCTCTGTAGCCTCTATTTCGCTTTGAATATTTTTGTTTACAGTCCATGCTTCACATCCATAAAAAAGAATTGGTTCATAACATCTCAGCACTCGGAATTCGGATCTGCATTAATATTCTTCCATTCCACAAAATGATTCTCATTATTTGAAATGCTGATTTGGCTTGTGCTGTTCGGCTCTTTATCTCACTTGAGCATCTACCTTCAGATATTAACAGGGTGCCAAGATATTTCACTTTGTCAACTTGTGTTTATTTTGTGTCATTACCTATTGTGTTGCATCTTGGAGGTGTATGTCTATTCGATACAACCATTATTTCTGTTCTCTTGTTGTTTAAACTGATGCCTTTGTTTTTACTTTCTTTCACTAATTTATCTAACAGGTCTTTTAGTTCTAGTTCGTTTCCTATCATATTGTGTCGTCAGCGTATCTCAAGTTATTTATATTGCGTTCTCCCACTTTTAGTATACAGTTGTGATAAGGTAAGCTATTACTGATAATATGTACTTAAAGCGCAAAACTGCAATCCGACAGGTAAAACCAGGGATAGGACAATGAAGCTTTGCTAATTACTAAAGACACACATAATAACACACACACACATCGATGTTTCAACCAAAAGACATTTATCAAGACACAAATTAAAACAAAATTAAAACATACAACAGAAAACGGGCAGTAAGGTATAGACGTTCACATTGGCATATGTAATATAGATTGACTTACCTGAGGTGACATTGTCTAATTTCATCAACTTTTTCAACGATTTTAACCCTGCTGTTCAATTCACGTCCAACATCTCTACTATTTCTGTCAACTTTCTTGACATAACTTTCACAATTCATTCCTCTTATATTACTTATATTTTATTAAAAGGATTTGTATTATTTTGGTTGTAAGTGTGGTTAGATTAGTAAACATCAGATGTCCGGAGGGTTTTTCGTGACCTATCGACAGACATTTGATTATTGTCTTGCTATCCGTTGGTCACTATATACTTGGAGTTGCCCGCCATAAAATAGCCAAGGCAGACCAATTAAACTCACAGAAATAATCAAAAGACTGGAAAACCGGCCTTCTGGGTCTTGAGCTCTGTAGTACTCTGCCGACGGCTTCGGGGAGACACTGCTAGAGGCTATCCGTGCAGTTCATTGGCTGAGGACACGTGAATAATCTCTCGCAGTCAGATTGCATGTTTATTTGGATATGTTACAACACGGCCTCTGGAGAGCGGATGTTTACCTTTATCTGCATGCTGCTGTCGAAGCAGCAAGTTGTATTGCATTGCGTATTGGCTACTGTTGTCACAAATGTTAATTTCGTCTTTACTCCAAACTGTTCAATCACAGCATCACTCATCATAAAGTTTATTGACAACACAAGAGACAGAGTCGTGGAGAAACATAATGGCCTACGTCATTCGGCAATGGTCAATTTCTGGACAGTGCAATAAATCAAGTACCATGCCGAGTGACGTAGGCGATCATGTTTCTTCACAACTCCATAACACAACTCCATAACTTGTGTTGTTAGTAAGTTCAGTTTGTGACATCTTTCTGTGCCACAGTGATAACCCATCCAGAAATTTCTCTCTTTCTCGTCCTTTCTCCCCTTGATTTTTCCGGTGGTTACTAAATGTTCGTTCAAGTTTTACTTTTCTCATCACATTCCCTAAAAATCTTGACTGTCTGCTTCTAATTTTTTTATAATTTATCTTTTTACTCCAGCAACCTCTACAATAGTTTTCTTGGCTGTCAAGAAAACAAATTCATAAGAAAACAATAGTTATCTTGAATTTTCATCGTTTTTCTGAAAAACCGAATCTCAATTACCTTCAGAACAGTGCGACGTTTTTCTTGCGCTGTACTAGTCCCAAAGGTTATGCACGGTGATTCTATTCAATTACAGGTATTTCCCCAATGACCTTTTGACACCAACATTCCCACTAGCACAGGTAACCATAACGAACAAGCAACAATAGAAACAAATACAACAACAATAAACCATGAGCAATGCTGTCATATGTTTACTATTTATTACATTTTTCTACACGATCTAATCGTGCCAATTCTACAATACCATTCACGATAACAATCCACTACAATGTCTATAGAAATGGATCCAAGAAACGTGTAAGACAAGACTACTTCAATGGGAAGCAATAGACATGCACAACAACGAAATGATATCCCCCAGAGATTTCCGTTTATCTGCATCAGAAACTAATGGCCTTTCATCAATGGAACATCAGAATTCGCTTCCAAATGCTTCGAGGTAAGTTCAAGAGGTTTTGTAGATCAATTAGTTGGCAAATAAAAATATTTATTATCTCGATAGAGCCGAGCAAGGTGTCGTCTTCTGTACCAGGACAGGCCACACAGAAGATTAAACATCCACTTAAATAGACTAAGACTGGTTCTTCTATCACCTTTGTGTTCATGTCGGCAACCAGCACGTGCTCAAGAACATATTCTACAAGGCTGCTCTAAACCACTAAACCTATTAAGGGAGGAGCACTGCCCTAAAGAGACAAAAATCCGCGGAAAGATGTATGGTGACTTTCGGGGGGGGGGGCTTCCTAATATAGTAACATTTCTCTAGAAAATCGGACTTGCTGTGTGAATATGTTCAACTGCAAACGAGAAGAATAAGAAATAAAAACATCATTCTAGATGTAAAATTAACGTAAAATTAATTCATAGCATTTATTAATGGCGTAGAAGTGTGAGATGTTAGCAATCTCACATTTCAGTGGCTTGGCTATGTAGGGGCAGTAGCCATCTCCTCTCCCTCGCAGTCTTTGTTTCCCGGATTAATTCAGTACCCAATTAAGACTGGGTCGACCCGGGAGCCGTTGCGATCTGATAAACATTTCCATCTCAACTGGGGAATGAGCTCAGGAACACTCATATGCAAAGCCAGTGCGTTAACCAATGCGCTACGAGGTCCCAATTCGTGATGTGTAGTTTGTGCTCATTCAAGAATTAAACAGTGATGATGCTAAGCTAATTTTGTTCCCGATAAATCAGGATGCCTGTTCTCATGTCCATAGATGTGAAGTTTTGATGTGTCTAATCCCCTCATAGATGTGAAGTTTTGATGTGTCTAATCCCCTCATAGATGTGAAGTTTTGATGTGTCTAATTCCCTCATAGATGTGAAGTTTTGATGTGTCTAATTCCCTCATAGATGTGAAGTTTTGATGTGTCTAATCCCCAGCATGGTCCATGGGACATATTTTTCTGTCCCATCCCATCCCATGGCAATTTATGCCTGTCCCATCCCATCCCATGGGATTACTATTATAATATTAATATGGAATACATTTAAAATAAAATTATGAAATTTATGAAAGTTTAGGTTTAGTGTCTAGTAATAGGACTACATATAAAAAGAGACATGCAAAACGACAAAATTTATTAACTTTATGACAATTCAGTATCATTCTGACACTCTCATTTTATTAGACCATTTCTGAGTCACTCTCTGCTCATTCAACACATTATCAATTTCCCGCTGATCGACAGCTTCTACTAATTCAGTTAATTCGGGTAATCCGTGAACCATTTCCACAATGTTCATCTTACATGCAAATCTGATGTACACAGAGTTTATAACGAGAGCTGGTGACATCAGTTTTCGTAACTTACTCAACAACAATCCGGCCATGGGAAATACAAATATGTGATGTCCCATCCCATGGGACGTTTCCCATGGGAACAACATTCCTATGGACAAGCTTACTAATCCCCTCATAGATGTGAAATTTTGATGTGTCTAATCCCCTTCATAGATGTGAAGTTTTGATGTGTCTAATCCCCTCATAGATGTGAAGTTTTGATGTGTCTAATCCCCTCGTAGATGTGAAGTTTTGAATTGTCTAATTCCCTCATAGATGTGAAGTTTTGATGTGTCTAATCCCCTCATAGATGTGAAGTTTTGATGTGTCTAATTCCCTCATAGATGTGAAGTTTTGATGTGTCTAATCCCCTCATAGATGTGAAGTTTTGATGTGTCTAATTCCCTCATAGATGTGAAGTTTTGATGTGTCTAATCCCCTCATAGATGTGAAGTTTTGATGTGTCTAATCCCCTCATAGATGTGAAGTGTTGATGTGTCTAATCCCCTCATAGATGTGAAGGTTTTTGTGTCACAAACACTTCCTTTTTTAGGAAAATATTTAGCAAAACAATTCATGTGAAATTACGACCTCCCCCCCCCCCCCACCCCCCCCCCCCCCCCGTTTAAAACAATACTAATGGAAATTATTTTCTATTTTATGTTTTTCTAAAAAACAACAATGAATTTATGGAACACTCCTCCCCCCCCCCCCCCTTACGTTTAGCAAAAAAAAAATTACCTACAGCCCTGCGAGTTGATCCACAATTCCACACTGTATGTAATATGTGTATGTGTGTGTGTGTGTGTGTGTGTGTGCGCGCGCGCGCGCGCACTATGTACTCGATCCAAGATGGTGATGTCATCAAATGTTTTCTAAAGACTTGGTGCAAAGTAAACATTCTTGTTTCTATGGCTGTATCCAAAGCAAAACATGCAGTTTTCTCTGATTAGTTCCAGTAGCGTGTAATTGTGTCAACCTAATGTTTTATACAAATGTCATTATGACTTCTAAGTGATATAATGACGTCAAATATGTGTGATGAGTCACGGACATCTAGAAACCAGCAAGGCCAATTTATTGGTGTCACACTAGCAGGCGGATGTCAACAATCATTTCCCGTATAGTTAACATGAAATTTGTAGAGAATAGTCTACCTATAATCTCACACAGGACCACTCATCTTGGCTAATTTATCCTCTGGCTTCCTTCTTGAATTTTCTTGGCTAATGAGCTGATCATTGGTCGCTTGTCGTATACGTTTTGTCACCAGCATATAAAAAGGAAGGAAAAAGACGGATAAGTCAAGATAAGTTACGATGCGTGAAATCAGCACGCGGGACTATTTTGGAGAAGTTAATATAAACAAGGCTCTTTTTTTTTTTTAAATCACTGATATAAAAACAAAATATGTAAATAACTAGAGATCAATCATGCAAAATATTGATTACATAATTCTTTTGTAATTACAACCGGAATAAACATATAAGCACAAAAAATGCCTTCTCCATAGAACTCTTCTACCCCTCACGCTGCAAGGCATAAAGTGATAAAACAGATAGATACATTTTATAGTTTTCCGTTCTTCCTCTTTTATTCCGCCTTATCCCTTTGTATCATCTTGAAAAGTAGAAGACCGTCTGTCAAGACGAATAAGGTCATGTATAGTATTTTGTTGGTGCTTTGTGTTTATTTTCAGGCGCAATTCTGTGATCAGACTACGGAGGAGGAGCTCTGTATTTTTGGTTCCTATTGAAAATATCATGGAAAATAAGGTAATGATTTGATCATCTTAATTGAAACACTTTTGCGGATAACAGAATAATATTACTTCACCCAAAGTTCAAGATGGAAATTTAAAAAAAACAAGATAATATCTACAATTGTTATACCAACACTCTGCTACCATTGTCAAACGCGGTCCTTTTAACAGCCTCACAGCAGAGGGAAATGGCTACATGTGTAATGAATTATCTGAGAAAAGCAAAATGGTTACTAAACTGGATAAAATAAGAAATTAAGAAATTATGAAAAGAGTTGGTATAATATCATGTATTGAGCATATTGAAAGACAGCTAGTAAATGGTTCGGTCACATGAGAATGACCCCATACAGAATGCCAATAAGAGCATATAACAAAAGACTATCTGGTCGCAAAGCGGTAGACCAAGAAAACTGTTGAAAGAAAACATCAAGCTTGGACTAAATGCAACCACGGCGACACATATGGCCTTGGCTCCCACCCCTACGCTCAACGGCAAGTGTCAATAAGATCAACCATCATTCACCTGGAGACATACAATAGACAATAAATATAATCTTAATTTAACTCCTTTTCTAGATGATATAATTTTAATTTAACTATGTGGAATCGTAATGTATCTTTTCCTGTGGAAAATATAATCTTAATGTAGCTTCTAATGTAGAAAATATAATGCATCGACTTCTCTGAGTAACATAATCATAATTATCTTCTGCTTGTAATATAATATTAATTTGTCTATACTTCTGTGGGTATCATCATATTAAATTATCTTCTTCTGTCGGGTAATATAATATTAAATAACTTTACTCTTTGGATAATATTTGGATAATATAATATTAAATAACTTTACTCTTTTGATAATATTTGGATAATATAATATTAAATAACTTTACTCTTTGGATAATATTTGGATAATATAATATTAAATAACTTTACTCTTTGGATAATATTTGGATAATATAATATTAAATAACTTTACTCTTTGGATAATATTTGGATAATATAATATTAAATAACTTTACTCTTTGGATAATATTTGGATAATATAATATTAAATAACTTTACTCTTTGGATAATATTTGGATAATATAATATTAAATAACTTTACTCTTTGGATAATATTTGGATAATATAATATTAAATAACTTTACTCTTTGGATAATATTTGGATAATATAATATTAAATAACTTTACTCTTTGGATAATATTTGGATAATATAATATTAAATAACTTTACTCTTTGGATAATATTTGGGACGTAGACATAGCACGGTGATCCTGGAGTAGACACAGAACGGTGGTCCTGAAGTTAGACACATGACATTGATCTGGATTTAGTCACCAAGATACTCAGGATGATACTTTACGGCCCAAATATATTCCAGAAATATTGAATTACGCGGTTAATTTAATGCTATGATATCTGACATATTCTGATTTGTATTGCCATGGAATTTTTTAACTGTTGTGACAATTTCTATACTCTGCAGTCACCAAAGAATAGCTCGAGAACGTTCAGATGGTACGGGCAGGTGGTGAAGGCACTTGTTGGTCTCCTAATGAGGATGCAGCGATTGAGTATTAGTAAAACACATCAGTCTGCGTATTCAGAATTTCTGTACATTCTAGGAGGAGCGACAACACATGATGGGCAACAGGGAACTGGAGATGAGGGTCAGTCTTTGCTCTTTGACAAGTCCTGGTTTTCAAGAACGAGAGCGGTATGTAATATGTATGTTCTGTTTGTAGTCGATGTGACAGAAGTAAATAGAAATGACAGAAGTAAATAGATGTGACAGTGGTAAATAGATGTGACAGTGGTAAATAGATGTGACAGTGGTAAATAGATGTGGTAGAAGTACATGGATGAGACACACACAAAATAGATTAGACATAAGTAAACAGACGTAACATAAGTAAATAGACGTGACATAAGTAAATAGACGTGACATAGGTAAATCAGACGTGATATAAGTAAATAGACGTCACATAAGTAAATCAGACGTGATATAAGTAAATAGACGTGCTAGAAGTAAATAAAAGTGACACAAGTCAATTAACGTTACCGAAATACATAAACGTGACAGAAGTTAATATGTGATAGTATCTGGTTGCAGAACCCTTCGCAGGCAGGGGGTTTCACAGTAAGAAGTGAGAACCCTTCATGGTTAGACAACGCCGGATGGACTGGGGAAATGCAACTAATTGAATGTTTTGCTCTTGGGTAAATATTGGTATAAATACTTTAAATTGTTCGCGCACATGTCAGACAGAAAGTCTGAGACAAGCTAGTACGTTTTAGAAAAATAGGCAATATTATTTATCACAAGTCTGCATCTGACGCAATTGGTCACAGGTGGCAGACGACGCCACTACATCATACCCCAGAATGGACAATGGGATGTTTGGTCTAGCTCAGACAGTGTCTACAAACTCACACAGTCCGTCTGAACTCGCGAATACTTGAAACGACCAGACAATGGAAGATGGAAGTGGCAAGAGTATTAAGTGCGTAACGCCAAGGGCATAGCCTCCGACCAGAGAGGAACATCAAACGTTACGCATGGTCTAAGAAACGCGTACAGGAGTTTGACAGGTGATGATGTAGAGGCGGAGTCAGAAGCAGTGACGTGCGGACGAGAAGAGAGTGGATAGGTGGGAGACTAAGACGAGGGGGGAGCTAAAAATCTCACCAGAAGACACAAAAAGAGATGAGAGGAGAATCCCAGGAGCAGTCGAGAATCCCGGATGAGTCGACAGGATCACACAGAGTCCCCCCGGACGTGTGTGGAGAGTTAGTACTTGTCTCACAGGAGACAAGTCCCTTGTTGAGTTTAGCAACTCCGACTTGAAATAGAAAGAAAGTTAGTCGAGCAAAAAGTGAGATTAATAATAGAATAATGAGATAGTCTATAATCTCATTAAGCTTATATTATAACGTGCGCCAAATTCCTGGATGTGCTAGAGTAGTTTGTGAAATCTTGGCATTTTGTATTGGTGATGTATTATACGTCACGGAGATATTAAATACTCCGGAATTTAATATTGATTTGTACCATTGGCTTGATGTTTATATTAAACGACATTTTATTTCTGTAATAAGAAGTGTCTCTGCATTCATTGATAAGCACTTAGTAAAACCAAGAAGAGATCTACGTTAGCAGTCATTGTAGATCACCAGTCATTCTTGATCACCACCTTCAAAAGTAACAACTGTAACACTTCCTCATTTTCGTTCACAAGAATATACTGTTACACTGAGGCCTAGGACCAGTACGTTCCCGGCCAACACAGAAGTACTAACCACTATATTGATCTACGCCAATATATGTTTAAATATTCATGGATTCGTTACAAATTCCGACATCTGTTCAAGAAGATTCGCATTGTGAGTATTAAGGTATTTGACAATGAACAGTTTTGTATAAGATATATCTAGAAGGAACAAGTTTTTCTACAGACAAGTGTGAGAACAATGGATTAGTTAATTGACAATGAACAGTTGTGTATAAGATACATCTAGGAGGAACACGTTTTTCCTTACAGATCATTGGGAGAACAATGGATTAGTTAATTGACAATGAACAATTGTGTATAAGATATATCTAGGAGGAACACGTTTTTCCTTACAGATCATTGGGAGAACAATGGATTAGTTAATTGACAATGAACAATTATGTATAAGATATATCTAGGAGGAACACGTTTTTCCTTACAGATCATTGGGAGAACAATGGATTAGTTAATTGACAATGAACAGTTGTGTATAAGATATATCTAGAAGGAACAAGTTTTCTACAGATAAGTGTGACAACAATAGGTTAGTTAATTGACAATGAACAGTTGTGTATAAGATGTATCTAGGAGAACAATGATTCAGTTAATTGAAAATATTAATTGTGTTCGATAATATGTTTATTTTTTGTCCTAGAAAATAATATAAATTTGTGTTCGAATTGATTACATTAACAGAATGGAACAAAAGATGGAAGATAGCTCAAAATCGGAAATCAACCACACAGAAACAGAAAGAGGTTCGGTACGGGATCTATGGGAAACCTTGAGGTATCAGGGAGCGGCTACGGCGATCGCACCGTTCGCAGGAGAAGAGCACCGTTTCAAAGATTGGATAGGCGAGATTGAAAAATATGCATTTGTGACAAAAGCCAATGACGACGCAAAACGAAGCATAGCGCTACAAGCAAGCCGTGGATTAGTTGCTGATGTAATCCTTAAAAGGTTAGCAAGAACTCCGACGGAATCTTGGAAGGAACTACGAGCAGAGTTAGAAAGGAGGTATGCCGGCCTCACAGGGGAGCATTATGCGCTGACAAAATTAGCCAAAATTAGCCAAAAACCGGATGAATCAATAGAGGCATTCGGAGATAGGCTTATCAATTTGGCCGAGGAAGCGTTCCCAAATGAAATGGGAGAAAAAGGGGTGGGCAAACAGTTGCTACACTACTTCATAGATGGTTTGAAGCCAGGAGGAATAAGACGCCACGTATTAGAGGCAGAGCCGACAACGTTAGAAAAGGCCATCCAGATAGCGACAAGAAAAGAACGCACCACAAGGTGGGTCGAATACAACATGGGTTCGCAAAGACAAGAGAGGAACCAAGACACCCCAGCTGAAGTCGACACGGATAGAGATGAGGACCACCGTGGCCGGATACGAGAACACAGAACCGAGAGGTTAGAGGAAACAGGGTTCAGAGGAAGTGGCAGGACCCAGGAGCGTGACAGGACGCCCAACGACCTGGACGTCGGGAAACGGACGTACCGCTCGGAGATAGGGACCTACCGGAGCGGACCCCAAGGCAAGGTCCCCTTTAATAGAGACAGAACAGTGGGAAGGATAGCAGTAGCAATGAGGAACGAGCGAAAGAGACATAGTAGGAGCACACTAGACACGCCCTTTGTAACCAGTCATAGGCGCATAGATAGAGCAGTAACGGGAAACAGAGTTGTACCCATGTTGGCACCAGGAGCGTACAACGGGGGGAGATTGTTTATTGACAAAATAAACAGCAAAGTGCGAGAGTCAGAAATAGCCAAATACTTCCGCTGGTTCGGAGAAATCAAAGAGGTGTGTCTACCTGTAAATAAGGAAGGCAAACGTCGCCCGTTCGCTTTTGTCGAGTTTAAGGACTCGAAGGACAGAGAAAAATGTCTTCAGTGGGCGGACCACATAAGACAAACAAAAGGTGTGTTTATCACCCCAGCCCGACCAGGAAACAAGGACAGTACCAACCGGAAGTCGGTGAGCAAGGGTGACAACAGTGCCACCATCTACGTTGCGAATAGACGGCGGGATGAGGCGACAGTTGCAGAAAAAGTGGACCCCTGTCTATGTCCGGTTACCCTAAGTGGCGTTCCGATCAAAGCATTAGTCGACACAGGAGCCGACGTTAGCTTGATGAGCCCAGACTTGTATCTGAAGATCAGTCACAAGGCAAGGTTCAAGGAAGAGAAAGCCTCTTTAGAGTCGGTGACAGGAGAATCTCTCGAGGTTTGGGGGACGGCCCGGACCGAAATGCAGATAGGAAAATCGCATTTTCAACACGACTTTCGGGTAGCAAAGACGGCTCACCAGAGCCTGATACTCGGTAGAGACTTCCTTCGCCGGGAGAAAGCCAGCGTGATCTATGATTCGCCGAGGCTAGAGATAAAAGGAGAGAGCGTATTCCTGGAAGATGAGTGCGCCAGTAGCGCTGTAACAAAATTGGACGAGAATTGGATCCTGAAACCTAACTCGGTGAACCTAGTTATAGCCACCATGGAGACCAGCCTTCATCACGCGCCAGGTGCTGTGATGCGGACCACCGACGTTGCGGGGTTCGACATCGATAATGAACCAGGCTTGGAGATTATAGAAGGGATCAGTCGTTTGGACGAGCAGCGCAAGCTACCCGTAATGGTGATGAACTGCACGGGGAAAACGATAACACTCCGGAAGGGAGACAAGCTAGGGCTTGCGACCCCTGCAGACAAAGAAGAATGTAGGACCGTCAAGGGGATTCCGAGTATCACTAGGAAACCCATTCTCGCCGAGTTTAGCCAGGATACACGTAAAAACCGTGAAGAACCTCAACGCACTAGGGACGTTAAAGAACGACTGAAAACACTGTTAGAACAGCTTGAGGTGGACCCAGAACACAAGGAAGTGGTGGAGAGAGTTGTAGCACAACATCATGACGTGTTCGCTCTGAGCGATTTGGAGTTAGGGCAAACGTCCACAATAAAAATGGACATCGACACAGGAGAGCACCCCCGATAGCAAAACGACCCTACCGGACCCCGTTACGGAGTCGGGAGATAGTGGAGAAGGCCATAGAGGATATGCTAGCGGCCGGGATCATTGAAAGGTCGAGATCAGAGTGGGCCACGCCCATTTTGATCGTGGGTAAACGGGATGGAACCCACCGTTTCTGCTGCGATTTCCGGGCATTAAATCAGATCACTAGGAACGTGTCCTACCCTATTCCCCGCATAGACGATATCCTCGGAGTATTGAGCGGTTCACGTTACTTCACAAAGTTAGATGCCCGCTCCGGTTTTTGGTGCATCCCAATGTCAGAGGATGCCAAAAACAAAAGTACCTTCTGCTCGCATGTAGGCACGTTCTCGTGGAACCGCATGCCATTTGGTTTAAAGAACGCGCCAGCCTACTACATGAGCCTCATGGACGAAGTCTTAGCCGGGATGCAGAAGTTCGCACTGGCGTACATGGATGACATCCTAATACATACGGCCGGAGGAATAGAGGAACACGTCGCACACATCGAAAAAGTGTTTGATAGGCTACGGCAACACTCCGTCAAGCTAAAGTTGTCTAAATGCGAATTTATGAAACCGGAAACAAAATATCTAGGTTTTGTCGTCAGCCAGGACGGGATAAAACCGGACGAAGAGAAGATTGCGTCCATTCGAAATCTGGCCGCACCTACCACAGTGAGGGGAGTGAGGGGTTTTATCGGAATGTGCAGCTATTACAGAAGGTTCATTCCAAATTTCTCCCACATTTCCGAGCCTCTTATTGCAATGACAAAAAAATTCGCACGGTTTAAGTGGACCGACGAGTGTCAGCGGGCCTTTGACTTCATCAAGGAGAGCCTCACCACCGTCCCTGTCCTCGCGCACCCAGATGTAGGGCGAGAGTTCATACTTTACACAGACGCATCCGACCATGCAATAGGAGCATGTCTAGTGCAGCCCACGACTGACAACGAGGAGGGAACGCTACCAGGAGCAAAATATGAGAAGCCTATATACTTCTTATCTCACAAATTGAGCAAATCTCAGAAGAAATGGTCGACTGTGGAAAAGGAGGCGTACGCCATATACTTCGCGGTCCAAAAGTTACATTTCTACCTGCACGACGCGAAGTTCACGATACGTACAGACCACCTGCCATTGAAGTCGATGTTGGATGCTCCTATGGACAACAAGAAGATACAGGCCTGGGCCTTAAACATACAAGGGTACGACGCTAAAATTGAATACATACCAGGGACTGAGAACACATGCGCCGATCTGCTGTCACGGATCCCTTACGAGGATCGGGCAGATGAGAATGACAACGACGATGTGGAACCAGATATAGATGACAGAAACTGGCGGGTAAACGCCTTAGGAACCCGTATGGTACGAACACCCGAACACAGACAGCGACCTGCGGAAGTAATAACGGCGACACTTCAGTCACAGTTGAGAACTCTGTACGAGGAATCTGCAGACTTGCGGAAAGAATTGCATGATGTACGTAGTCAACTACAGACTACCAGACGCGAGAGTGAAGCACTCGCCCGAGCCCTGTTAGAGTACGAGACAGACGAAGTAGAGAACTAACCGGGAAGATGGCGGACGTGGTTTTTAGGTAATTTGTATATAACGTCCCATGGAATGTACATAGTTGATACAAAGTTGTAGCTTGATAAAAAAAAAAAAAAAGACAGAATGGTTGGAGGGATCACCGTTCTTTTAATTATTATATCAGGAAAAATTTATGCTTGGCCTTCCGCCTCAGCAGAATTAAGTATAGACTTAGATTCGCCTCGACACAAAGCCGCATAAAGTTTTTTTGTGACAAGGGGGCGAGTGTGATAGTATCTGGTTGCAGAACCCTTCGCAGGCAGGGGGTTTCACAGTAAGAAGTGAGAACCCTTCATGGTTAGACAACGCCGGATGGACTGGGGAAATGCAACTAATTGAATGTTTTGCTCTTGGGTAAATATTGGTATAAATACTTTAAATTGTTCGCGCACATGTCAGACAGAAAGTCTGAGACAAGCTAGTACGTTTTAGAAAAATAGGCAATATTATTTATCACAAGTCTGCATCTGACGCAATTGGTCACAGGTGGCAGACGACGCCACTACATCATACCCCAGAATGGACAATGGGATGTTTGGTCTAGCTCAGACAGTGTCTACAAACTCACACAGTCCGTCTGAACTCGCGAATACTTGAAACGACCAGACAATGGAAGATGGAAGTGGCAAGAGTATTAAGTGCGTAACGCCAAGGGCATAGCCTCCGACCAGAGAGGAACATCAAACGTTACGCATGGTCTAAGAAACGCGTACAGGAGTTTGACAGGTGATGATGTAGAGGCGGAGTCAGAAGCAGTGACGTGCGGACGAGAAGAGAGTGGATAGGTGGGAGACTAAGACGAGGGGGGAGCTAAAAATCTCACCAGAAGACACAAAAAGAGATGAGAGGAGAATCCCAGGAGCAGTCGAGAATCCCGGATGAGTCGACAGGATCACACAGAGTCCTCCCGGACGTGTGTGGAGAGTTAGTACTTGTCTCACAGGAGACAAGTCCCTTGTTGAGTTTAGCAACTCCGACTTGAAATAGAAAGAAAGTTAGTCGAGCAAAAAGTGAGATTAATAATAGAATAATGAGATAGTCTATAATCTCATTAAGCTTATATTATAACGTGCGCCAAATTCCTGGATGTGCTAGAGTAGTTTGTGAAATCTTGGCATTTTGTATTGGTGATGTATTATACGTCACGGAGATATTAAATACTCCGGAATTTAATATTGATTTGTACCATTGGCTTGATGTTTATATTAAACGACATTTTATTTCTGTAATAAGAAGTGTCTCTGCATTCATTGATAAGCACTTAGTAAAACCAAGAAGAGATCTACGTTAGCAGTCATTGTAGATCACCAGTCATTCTTGATCACCACCTTCAAAAGTAACAACTGTAACACTTCCTCATTTTCGTTCACAAGAATATACTGTTACAAATAGACGAGGCTGAAGTAAATAGACAGGACAGAAATAAATAGAGAAGTAAATAAACAAGACGGAAGGACGCAGACAAACAAAAAACCTTATTTCATTACCATTTGCACTTTGGGTTTTTACAGTGGTCCAGAATGCCCACCTGGGCTCAGTCGGTAATGAGGCTGCACCCTGACAACAGGACACATCAGGATGTTCATCATCTCAAACAATTGTTGTGCACCATGAGAAGCTTTAGAGAGAATGGCACCGACGAAATGCGCACCAAACTCTGTCAAGTAGTTCGGTACACTAGGTACGAGTATTTTCTTGTATTCTTGTTACAGTGCGTTTTTATTTTAAAAATAGTACTTGCGGACATGCCAAATATTTGTACTATGGCCGTCTGCAGTTATAGAAGACCATACCAAAAAATGTGACCCGAAGTATATACTTAATGAACAACGAAAAACACTATATTAATTTTAAAATGTAACGACTGAATTTCTATTTAATTCTGTGCACATGTCTTCTGTAACGGCAGACGGTCATGGTTGTGCTGGTGGCTTTTGAATCTTTATGGTCTTTCAGATAACGCCAGTGTAAATGTTGTATATGACTTGTCAGATAACGCCAGTGTAAATGTTGTATATGACCTGTCAGATAACGCCAGTGTAAATGTTGTATATGACTTGCCAGATAACGCCAGTGTAAATGTTGTATATGACCTGTCAGATAACGCCAGTGTAAATGTTGTATATGACCTGTCAGATAACGCCAGCGTAAATGTTCCATGTGAACTACAACGCCCACAAATGTCATCCTCTCTCGGAAAAATAATAATAATAACAACAATAATAATATTAATAAAACTATTAACCCGCTAAAGTCGTAGGGATGCCCCATTGAGACATTTGATGCAGAAAGATCTCCACACACCACTATCTGCTACCATCCTGATGAGTTTGTAAACTTCACAACCTGTACAGTCCGTGATATTATCCAGCAATGTCTTATTATACCCTCCACCTTATATTGAAGAACACCATTTGTCAGGAATATCTCATCACGTTCCCGGTCCACTGGTGCTTACGAGATTTGACGATTGTTAGCAGTGATTCTTGTTAACCTGCTAATACATTAAATATATCATGCACAAAAACATCGGTCTTATGCACTTGATAACAGATACCCAACACACGTCTATGTCATTTGTTTTCAAACGCCTGAATTCTTCTCTCTAAGTCTGCAGTTAGAGTCCATGTCTCACAGTCATATAGAAATAATGACAGAATCAAAGATTATATAAGTTAATTTTAGCACTGATGGTGATTTTGTTTTTCCAAATGGTAGTTAATGTTGTCGTGGTGGATATTGCTATTGTCCATCTTTTCTTAACTTTAGATGTTGATTCACCAATAATCTCGGCTCCCATATCAGTTAATGTCGAAGCCTTATCAAGCTTTTGATTGCCAAGCTTTATAATAGTTGGGACTACCTTAGTACACCTATTTACCAAATTTTTACTTCTATCCTCATTGATTTCCGTGCCAAGATTTTTGTTAGATATTTCCATATTTTGTTAACTCTTATAGTTCTGCATCTGTTGACGCCATCAGATCAATGTCATCAGCGAAGAGGAGATTCTAAATTTAGCGACCCCCCGATCGATGTTGTTTAATGGAATTCCTCTAACACTTCTCTTATGATTGCTTCTAGGTAAATATTAAGCAGTGTTGTTGAAAATGAGCATGCTTTCCGCACGCCAACATTAGTTCTGAAGAATTCACCGATTTCACTGACTATGAACATGTCATTATTTTGTATCGTTATATTTTGTAACTGATGTTGCCGATTTTCGATTGCAGATGCGAGAGTAGTATACACATTAACAAATCTGATTTGGATGTTGCAGTTGCCTTCCATCTACGTGATTTGTCATCAAACGCATTCCTCAAGGCCCCCCCCCCAGCTGATTTAATGTCACTATATAGCGCCAATCTCCGTGAGACATTCGTCAGCAAATATCTTCATAATAATGGCCATTATAAAAATAGTTCAATGATCTCTCGCAAATGTACTTCTATATGTTGTGATCTGCCTCTTTACGTGTTCAAGTTATTTTAAACGTCTATTTCTGAAAGTCGAGTAAAGGGTAATAGTGACTCGCAGCAAGACTATCCTTTTAGTTGTTAATCCAACACAAGGGATAATGAAAACTTTTTATATCTACTTTATGAAATTAAATTAGAGGCATAGCCATGATTATATTCCGTAGATGATTGTGATTGTCTACGTGGTTGTCCCGAAGTTCCTTGAACAGTTTGAACATGGGATAATTACTTTAGATTGTCTCTGTTCTAACCGTATCTTTCCAGTCTCTGCTGTTGAGCTGCTGCATTTATTCTTATTTGTTAAAAAATATTGCGCCCTTTTTTATTGCAGAAGGCATATAGCTTTGTATTAGGTATTATGTATGTTGATTATCATCTTTGCACACCGAACACGCCCATAGGTGCTCCGATCTTCGCTTCAGTAAATCTCTCAGGGTATAACGGCTGATGGTTCCGATTCTATGTTGGTGGTTCACTACTCTTTTTGAAATATTTGTCAGGGGTTCTCTTCCGGCCACGCCCATCCTTACTCCCAATTCTTGCATTCTTGATACTGACTCATGCTTATTCATCTCAAAATCCTCTGATCGTGAGGAATCACGAAGAGAAGTTAGTATGTCTCCTCGGTCTATAGGCTGACCGTCAGTTGTGGTGGCGAGACTAGCTAATTTTTCGGCCCGTTCGTTTCCTTCCACGCCCGCATATATCTTTGTTTTGTGCAGCACCTTACATTTATCGCGGCATTGGTTTTTGTGTTGGTAACATAGCGCTGTCATCTGATCCTCAATATTTTGCTGAGACGAATATAAAACATGGTCAGTCTCTTTTTGTGACCTAAGTTGTCTATGCTTCGGACCTATATGCAAAATGCTTAGCAATGGTATTGATACAAAAACCGTCCATGACAACAGTTTCAGAATTGTGTTCAGAAATCTATTCTAAAATCGCTTTAAACTACGGAGTTAGGTGCTATGAGTGATACTCTCGACAGGTAACGTGTTATTTTGTTGATATGGACAGAGTACACGTTGGGCAACCGAATTAAAATGAAGTTAAGTCTTCTGCGTCTTTTCAGAACCTTTGAAATGCAATATTCACAGATCTAAAAGTTAGTAGTTCCATCCTATCCATTGATATATATATAGCAAAATACGGTGTTAGGTCCGTATTCTGTCTTTTCAGAACCTTTGAAATGCATTAAACCCAAATCTAGAAGTTAAGTAATCTCTTTCCTAATCCGAACCATTATATATATATATATCAGGATTTTATCTTTCGGAGTTACAATCAAAATCCTTCATGTACATGTCGCGGCGTCTGCTATGGCAAAACGGTCTTTATTTCAACAGCCCATAGAAATCCTCCCTGCACTTCTTCACGAGAAAACATGCAGTAACGAAAGTCATATATATATATATATATATATATATATATATATATATATATATATATATATATATATATATATATATATATATATATATGTATGTGTGTGTGTGCGTGTGTGTGTGTAGTGCGTGTGTGCGTGTGAAATGCGCGAGTGTGTGTGCGTGTGCGTGCGTGTGCAGTGTGTGTGTAGTGCGTGTGTGAGTGTGAAGTGCGTGAGTGTGTGTGTGTGCGCGCGCGCACCTACTACTAAAGTAAAATATATTTCAACACGATTTCTCTCGATCAGATAGATTACAGAATACGTCGTCCACCTTGAACAGTTGAAAGATTTTTTACAATCAACTAAAAAGGCGTAAAATTACAAATATCACTAAACGTCGAAGCTGGATGTCTCGAGTTATTGTTGCAAATTAAGCAGCGACACAAAACATTTTCGTTCTCTGGTGTATATTCTGCTGTAAATCTAGTGGGGCAATTGCCCTTTTGCATTGAAGAGTTAGTGTTAGTTTGTGGTAGTTTGAGAACGAAAGTTTATCCAAAATAACACTATATGTGACACAGTTAATGGGGATAAAAAAATGAAAAGTTTACGATTCAAAGGTCATCGAGAAGGAAATAGTGAGACAGATTGAACTAAGGGACAGTACTAGGAAAGAATGTGCATCTTCGAATACTTGAGTTATTCCCTACATTATAGGGGTTTTAATAACTTATACATCAACGTATAGAAAATCCTTCCTCTACATGTCGCGGCGAATGGCAAAGCATAATGTATTATGACAACGCGACCTTTACTTCCGCAGCCCATCCCTGCAGTCCTTTACAGGAAAACATGCAGTAACGAAAGTTTATAAATAAACGTTCACTGCGAATCTACGGTCTTCAATAATTCCTCTTGTCATATTTGCAACAACAAGCTGTAGGGATCTACAACGACTTCAAAAAAAACCCTCTACACATGATCAATATATGACCAGTACTGGTCGCACAAGAAGTCTATCTATCTATACGCTGTGACCTTGTTTGCCTTGTGGCGTCAGGGGTGAAAGAGTTCTCTAAAGATGGCCTTCTTGTGTACTGTTTGTAAGCTTGATCCTGTGGCTTCTTTGATTTCTGTGATCCATCTTTTACATGGTCTGCCTCTGGCTTATATCCGTGATGTCTATGTGTCATGGCTATTTGTGGTAAGCTATCTGTTGGTAGTCTGGAAGCGTGTGAAAACCACTTGATCTGTTGTCTTTTAATGTGTTCCAATATTGGTATTGCTTTGGTTATCTGTCTGATGTTATCATTTCTAATTCTATCTCATAATATATCGAGTATTCTTCGTAGACATGTCATTTCTGCTGTCACAATTTTTCTTTTGTCTTGTGTTATCATTGTCCAGATTTGGCATTGGTAGCACAGTGATGGAATAATATTTGAAGACGAAGTGAAACCACCAAATATATTATTATCATGTCCCAAGCGTACACTCATATGCTTCTTAAACAGATTAAATGCATAATTTAATGTACACATTTGGCTGCTTCTGAGGTCGTGGTTACATAAATTAACTAAAACTGGAATTCAATTATTTTTGCTGGTCAAACGTTCTGATCTAATCAAATTGGACTCACGACTGCGGGACTGAAAGACTCTCTACCCAAGATGTACACATTAAAAAAATCAGCTGATATGTACATATTAATCCAATGTTGATCAACTAATGCGTTATTTTTCAGTTATTTACACTAGTTGTTCCGCTCCCGTTACGGCTGATTTCCCCACCCATTGACGCAGCGGGTAGATACTCGATTCTCTGAATAAGGAGGCATTTCGGAATTGTTAGAGGTTTGACAGTAAACTTTTGAGTGCAGGGGCTTTCAGTAAATGTTAATGAACAAATCACATTCCATCAGTGCCTAAATACGACATTGACTCGGTTCCCAAATACGATATTTCATCAATGCCTAGATACATTCCATCAGTGCCTAAATACGACATTGACTTGGTTCCCAAATACGATATTTCATCAATACCTAGATACATTCCATCAGTGCCTAAATACGACATTGACTCGGTTCCCAAATACGATATTTCATCAATGCCTAGATACATTCCATCAGTGCCTAAATACGACATTGACTTGGTTCCCAAATACGATATTTCATCAATACCTAGATACATTCCATCAGTGCCTAAATACGACATTTACTCGGTTCCCAAATACGATATTTCATCAATGCCTAGATACATTCCATCAGTGCCTAAATACGACATTGACTTGGTTCCCAAATACGATATTTCATCAATACCTAGATACATTCCATCAGTGCCTAAATACGACATTGACTCGGTTCCCAAATACGATATTTCATCAATGCCTAGATACATTTCATCAGTGCCTAAATACGACATTGACTCGGTTCCCAAATACGATATTTCATCAATGCCTAGATACATTTCATCAGTGCCTAAATACGACATTGACTCGGTTCCCAAATACGATATTTCATCAATGCCTAGATACATTTCATCAGTGCCTAAATACAACATTGACTCGGTTCCCAAATACGATATTTCATCAATGCCTAGATGTGGCATTCCATCAGTTCCTAGATACGGCATACCAATAATACCTAGATACATCTCAACAATGCCTAGATAACGCATACCAATAATACCTAGATACATATCAACAATGCCTAGATAACGCATCCCAACAATGCCTACATACGATATTCCAACAATCCCCAGTTACATCATTCCAATAGTACCTAGATACGATATTCCAGCAGTGCCTAGAGACGACTAGACACTTTATTTCCAATCAGATTTATATGATCTTTCGTTTGGGAAAAGGGCTAAGGAAGTGCTTTCTAGTTACATTTATTGTTACATTTACTTTTTACTTGTTTATTTATGAAGAATTTCATGCTCTATTTTCCTGAAGTGGAAGGGGTGATGAATTCCCCATATACCCCACTTGTTTACGGATGTATTTATATTTGATACAGATATGCATATAAATGTATACCCATGTTAGAAAAATAAAACATGTTTAATTGCACACCATGTCACTACTTCAAGTGTACTTTATGATCAGATGTGACAAGGGTCGTATAGTGTTTCGACAAGGCCACATTGGAATCGACTTCTATTTCATCTTTACTGGATCAGTGTTGGTTCAGAGCGACACTTATAATGAGAAGACTGGTGAAATCGAAACAGTGGTCGAGAACATTCTCAGAGCTGGAGATGGTTTTGGGGTAAGTGTCTGAAGAAATAAAAAACCAAACAGGTCGTCACCATATTTGTTACTGATCAGAAGACAACAATGTAAATCATTATTACCCATCGATCTTCTGCGCAGATAGCATGGTTTTTGGCGCTCTAGATATCTCTCCCCTCATTTACATAAATTAAATTTATTTATGTTGGGGCGCCACTGGCTATTGCTTTTGGATTCTCCGTCCCAAGCAACCACCACGATCACTTATGTTTACTTTCGACACTGCCTATCGTCATCAACTAACTCCTTCTACACATTATTTACTCATGTGGTTCATATTCCTTCTTATGCGATCGTTCACAAACTGCTATTTAGTAGCGGGATATAATCTGGAAAACGGACTGTGTATTTTCTTGGTTTATAGTATGGCTGCAATATCTGCATCTTTCGACCTCATATACTGGATTTCAGCATGACTTTTTGTTTACTTTGACCATCTATGAGATGAGACAGCCAATTCCACTCTAAAATCACCTTAGTGTTCTCTTACGACGTGCCTGGCAGGTAACAGAATCACTATTCTTCCCTTCTATCACTATTCTAGCACTAACCTTACAGGCCACGACAACACACGGGTAAAATTCATATTTATATTTTCCGTCACTGTTTTATCGTATTGACAATATTATACACAATTTAAAAATAAGGCTGGAGATGGCTTTAGCGTCCTTGTCAAGGCTAACTGTGATTTGGAAAAGCAACATCAGTGTTGGAGTGAAAATCAAACTGTATAGGTCGCTGGTGCTTTCTGTTGTGTTGTATGGTTGTGAGAGTTGGACACTCACTGCGGACATGGAGAGAAGATTAGAGGGTTTCGAGTATAAATGCTACAGAAGAATTCTACGAATTTCCTATAGGGAACATAAGACCAATGTGTACGTAAGAAATAAAGTAGAGATGTGTGCAGGTGTCCAGGAGCCATTGCTTTCAATAGTGAAACGACGAAAACTAGCATGGTTCGGACATGTATGCAGGCACGATTCCTTGTAAAAAACAATACTGCAGGGAACTGTCGAGGGTGGAAGAAGCAGAGGAGGACAAATAAAGACATGGACAGACAACATCAAGGAATGGACAGGGCTAGATATTTGCACAATCATCCACATCGCTGAGGATAGAATTCGCTGGAGGACTCTGTGTGCTGAAGCTTTCAATGTGGTACCCCTACGACCCTGAAGGGTTATGGGTTTTATTGATTGATTGACACAATTTTGCATAAAACGTCATTTATTTAATTAGCCCTCACAGCCTGAGTCTTACAAACGTTTTTGAAATTAATGAACATATATTTTAGTGAAACTCATACTTTAGCTCATTCAGATTTTTTGTATTCGCTCTCAAATTCCTACCGGATCTCTCCTGTAGCAGAACAATAGTCCTACTAGATTTCCAGGAGGATGCAGTCCACACAACGGAAATACTTTGTGTCGCCGTATTGTGCGCCAGTGACCCATTTACCTTCGGTGGTGATAAACAATACTCTCAATTATTTATACCACTTACAATGAACAATGGACGTCTGTAGACGTGTCGCTAGTGTGCTAGACGTACGAGAGAAATGGTTTCCCTGCTACATTTTCATCACCAACCTCAAAACTAAACACTTCAAGCATGTTGACCTCTTTGTCAATCACTTTATTTATTAATTCAGTAAATACCTGACACACCAGATGAAAACATACTGAAACAGCAAGTCCTTATTGACACCTGAGGGAAAGAATAAGAGGAAGATAAAAAATTACTCTGAAAAGCTCTATACTTAAGGAAGGAGAAATAATAGGTTACAAGTCCATACAAGAACTAAAAGTGCAGGCGGCAAACCGCAACGCATTGAGAATCAAAACCTCTGCCTTGTGGCACTGAAAGGAACAAACTAATTTACTTGACAAATGCTACAGTTTACGTAAACTTCCAGTTTATAATTGTTTATATCAGTGATGGGCAATCTTTGTCGGACAACGTGCCAAATTCAGGACTAACAACTTAAAATTGGGTAATAACTGCCAAATTCAGGACTGCCAACTTAAAAATGGGTCATACCTGCCAAATTCAGGAGAACCAAATTTGAATTACTTATTTACTTTAGCTTACTTATAATATCAACAACCATTATTTGAATATGAAAGAAGACATTTTTACAGGAAATAGCGTTGCTAGGCGATGGTCGTCGTACAGCTTCTATTATTTGCAAAGAACCAACAGAACTCTGCCAGATAGACAAGGCTACTTTTTTGAGCATCTGTCAATCTTTGTTTAGTGAACAACTTCAAGAGAGAATCGATTTTGCCAGGTAAGCATTCCTTGTACTTCCTGTTACTTATGACGGGCAGTGTAGTGGCTTAAATTGATGTTGACGAATAAGGTAGGGCACGTGGTATTGTTTGGTAAGAAATCGTATAATAGAGTCCCAGGTATGTGATGGCATTGTAGAGTCCCAGGTAAGTGACATTGTAGAGTCCCAGGTAAGTGATGGCATTGTAGAGTCCCAAGTAAGTGATGGTAGAGTCCGAGGTAATTGATGATATTGTAGAGTTCCAGATAAGTGATGGTACTGTAGAGTTCCAGGTACGTTATAGCATTGTATAGGCCCATGTAAGTCATGGTATTGTAGAGTCCCAGTTAAGTGATGTTATTGTAGACTCCCATGTTAATTATGGAATTGTAGAGCGATGATGCTGGTCACTTCTAGTCACGCAATACAGCCGAAACGTCTATTTAACAGAAATTTCTACAGTGGTTTATCACATGGTAGTCATATTACATAATAGTAACGTGTCTGTATTGTAACCAAATTTATACCACCAAATAGTTACGTTTCTGTATTGAGGCCATGCATCCATGTGGATTGTGAGGTAAAATATAACCAAACTGATACCACCAAATAGTTACAGGAGTTCATGTGATTTTTGTCTACATACACAATGGTGGAACATGTCTTCTATATATAAACATAAGCCACCTCTGAATATGAGGCTTTTTTCTCACATTATTGCCTGCCCCTAAGAGTTAACTTCTGTGTATGAACGAACGTTTTGGAGAATCCCATTTCTGCCCTCCAAGTGCACATAGGAAACCACAGCTTCATCTCTAGTAAATCCTGAAAATCGATACAAACACACACACACACACACACACACACACAAACAAACAAACAGACAACTCAACTTTTACTCAACAACTTGTACCAGTAGTTATTTTATGTTGAACTTATAATGAACGCAAATTGGATGGAAACATCACGAGATCGACAGTTTACAGCAGTGTTTCTCAAATTCTTTCCTGCCACCGACCCCTTCGTATATATTTTATGTTGTTTTTGTTGTTCGTCCATCACAAGTGATGATGACTATTTGCTACATCCACTTTTGAAAATTCAATTTTATTTATGTCCTTGATTATGAGTTCGTAGATGGCTAATGAACTCTATTCGAGCTGTAAATGTCCTTGGACAGTTGGGACATGGAATGACGACAGTAGACGGATCTTGGTCAATCCGTGACTTTCTAGCTGCTCTCCGCTGTTGAGCTGCTACATTTTCCCTCTTTTCACAAGCTCATGCGCTCTTATTGATTTTAGAACACCATGTAGATCTATTTTGTACAAGTTCTTCCCATGTATCGTGGTCTATTTCAAAGGCTTTTAGTGAGTTCTTTAACGAGTCTTTGTAACGCTTCTTTTGGCCACCTTGAGATCGTGTGCCCTTCTCCAGCTCACCATAGAGAAGTATCTTTGACAGACGATGGTCTTGCATACGCACCAAATGACCTGCCCAACGAATCTGTGTCTGCATCAGGATCGTGTCACTGCTCGGGATACCAGCTCTATCAAGGACAGTGGTATCTGGAATCTTGTCTTGCCATTTGATGTTCATAAATTTTCTGAGACAATTTGTATGAAAGTGATTGAGTTTTTTCACATGACGTCTAAACACAGTCCATGTTTCACTAGCGTATAGCAGCACTGGAAGTACCAGTGCTCTGTAAACTTTCAGCTTAGTCTGTAGGTTAATGCCAATTCTACGCCAAATATTTGCGTACAATCTGCCGAAAGTACTGCTTGCTTTGTCGATCCTTGTATACACTTCATCATCAACGTTAACATTTTGTGATAACATACTGCCTAGATATGTGAATCTATTCACAACTTTCAGTGCTACACCATTTACCTTTATGCAGGGCTCGAGACAGCTTTTGCCAAGTGCTGGTTGTAACATGACTTCTGTTTCTCTGTGTTAATGGTAAGCCCAAAGTTGGTGCAGTCTTTGGAGAATCTGTCTATAATCAGTATCAGTGTTGGCATTTAGGGCACAGTCATCAGCAAATAGGAGATCCCTGATTGTGTGTGATTTAACTTTGGTTTTTGCTCGGAGCCACCGAAGATTGAACAATTTTCCCACTATGCGATAGGTGATGTTTACTCCCAGGGATATAACTACTATATATATATATTATACGCCAGCGCTCAACAATATGTCCGTATAAACATCTTCGGTAGAAGACGGCGGGCATTTCTTTTTTTATGTGAGATATTTTGGGAAGTTTTTATTTTTCTTCACAAATTATTGCTTGACCTTTAAGGAATATATCAAGCCATTATACTCGTATCTAAATTATTGGAGTCAATAGAACTAGTTCGACCAAGTTTCATATAGCTTTCAATTAATATCAACAACATTGCACCTCTTGTTTTACTATACATAAAAAATAATAAGTACTTTCAATATATTTTGTGCAATTTGATTGTGCCATGACGTTCTTTCTTCTCCATTCCCTATATCTCCTTCTGCAACTCCATTTACCCTACACCGCCTCCTTTAAATCTCTCACCGGCCCCCAGGGCTTATTTCGCAAACTTTGAGAAATCATGGATTACATTTTAGTAGAACGCACCACCAAAGCAAGGGACAGAGAATGTTGGCCAACCTTCGCTATGGATACGGCACTTGATGATAATATTGATGATGGTGTGTCCGTTTTAGAATAAACAACTCAACTTTCACTCAACAACTTGTACGAGTAGTTATTTGATATTGTATTCATCAAATTAAATTTTTTATTATAACGCTCATTTTTGTTGCTTATTTGATCTGACAGACAGTTCGACATCTTCAAGACCTGGGATAACGAAGATCTCAGGAAACTATGCTTTCTGTCACAAGTTCTCGACGTGCCGCATTCGAGAATCATCGAGAAAAATTGGGCAACATCTAAATTTGCATACTTTGTTATGAAAGTGAGTGTATCGATCTTCTTACCTGTAATATAGTCTAGTCATTGTGGCGTACCAGCTATCACCAGTACTGCTCAACCCAAAGAGCAATATGCAAGTCAGATGATAATAAAGATCAGAGACAGATGATAAACAGTATTTTTATGCCACCACTCTGCTATCAATGCCAAACATGGGCACTGACAGCAGCCCAGCAGAGAAAACTTACAACATGTGAGATGAAATATATGAGAAAAGTCGCAAGAATGACCAAACTAGACAAAATGATAAATGATGAAATCAGGAGAAGAATCGGTATAAGACCATGCACAGAATAAACCGAGACACAACAAATAAAATCGAGAATCGAGAAACAGCAAGTAATATGGTGTGGACATCTTATGAGAATGAAACATAGCCAACTACCAACAAGAACATATAACATACAACATATACGAAGATCCGGATACAGAGCCAGAGGTAGACCTAGAACAAGTTGATTATATTACATCAAGACAACACTGAACAAATACGGATTCAACGCAGCCAAGGTGACATATCTGGCCTTGGATAGACAGCTAAAGCTCACATTACCACCCCTACGCTTAACTGAAAGTGTGGATATTATGATCATCATCCACCTGAGGAAAAACAACAGACAATAGACAATGTGTATGCTTGTGTAAGTTCACAAATAGAGTACCTTTTGGCCTACATTAAAACTGTGTTATAAAACTTAATGCCTCTTCTTTTTTTCTGAGACTCGTGCAGGCTAGCAGAATGTAAAAAAAATTGTGTTAAATGGATTTTGTAAACTTCGTGGACAAAAATAGTCTGTCTGTCTGTCTGTCTGTCTAATCTAATCTAATCTAATCTAATCTAATCTAATCTAATCTAATCTAATCTAATCTAATCTAATCTAATCTAATCTAATCTAATCTAATCTAATCTAATATATCTATCTATCTATATATCTATCTAATCTATCTATCTCTATCTATCTATCTATCTTATCTTATCTATCTATCTATATATCTATCTATCTATCTATCTAATCTTTTTATCTATCTATCTATCTATCCTATATAGAATATCTATCCTGTCTATCTATCTATCTTGTCTATCTATCTATCTATCTATCTATCTTGTCTATCTATCTATCTATCTATCTATCCTATCTATCTATCCCATCTATCCCATCTATCAAATCTATCTATCTAGTCTAGTCTATTCTAGTCTAGTCTAGTCTACTCTAGTCAAGTCTTGTCCAGTCTAGTCTGTCTGTCTGTCTATCTATCTATCTATCTAATATATATGATGTAGCCCTTGCTTGCCTTGCGGAATCAGGGGTAGAAGAGTTCTCTGGAGATGGTCATCTTGTGTTCTGTTTGTAAGCCTGTTCCTGTGTCTTCTTTGACTTCTGTGGTCCATCATGACATAATCTCTGGCTTTATAGTCGTTATACCTATGTGTCATGACCAACTGTGGCATGTTATCTGTTGGTAATCTGGAAGCGTGTGAAAACCGCTTGATCTATTGTCTTTAATGTGTTCTAATGCTGGTATTGTTTTGGTTATGTGTCTGATGTTATCGTTTCTAATTTTATCTCTTAATAACACTCACTCCGAGTATTCTTCGTAGACATGTCATTTCTTCTGTAACTATTTTTATTTTGTCCTGTGTTATCATTGTCAAGGTTTGGCACTGGTAGCACAGTGATGGTATAATAATAGTTTTTATAATGCAAATTTAGACATAAATAATACACAATTAAATACAGAAAATATTGTATGCATTAAAGGCAAACAGAATCAGCGAGAAACCAATAAATCAATGTATTATTCGTCCAAAGTATCAAATTACTGATGTTTACCAGAAAAAGCAGAATTATGAAAACTAAATTCCCAGAATTTCGCCCCTGATCTATTGTATAAATACGCCTTGGTCTTTTCATTCAATCAATCAAATGCATTGCTGAATGGTGTAGGCGATCATGTTTCTCTACGACTCTCTGTCTCTTGTGTTGTTATAAGTTCGGTTGGTGAACTTCTACCGCACCACAATACTAGTCCATCTGGCAACTTTTCTCTTTGTGATTAAGTGTTCAAGCTGTGTTCTTCTCAGCACATGCTCTAGAAACCTTGACTGTCTGTCCCCTAATGTTTGATATGATTGATCTTTTTACGCCATCATCAATGAGAACCTCTGCATTAGTTTTCTTAGCTGTCCATAGTATTTTCATCATTCTTCTCAGAAACCACATCTATGTAGCCTCTAATACGCTTTGAATTTTTTTTAATAGACATTGCTTCACATCCATAAAAAAGAACTGGTTCGATATAACATCTCATCACTCGAATTCGGATCTGCATTGATAGTCTTCAATTGCAAACAAAGGTTCTCACTTTTAGGAATGCTGATTTGGCTTGCACTGTTCGGCTCTTTATTTCACTTGAACATCCACCTTATGATGTTAACAGGGTGCCAAGATATTTCACTTTTTCAACTTGTGTTAATTTTGTGACTTAATATTATGTTGCATCTTGGTGGTTTATGTTTCTTCAACACTACTATTATTTCTGTTTTCTTCTTGTTTAAACTGAGGCCGTTCTTTTCACTTTCTTTCACCACTTTAGGGCGTGTAGTTCATGTTCGCTTTTTTGCGATCAGTACTGTGTCGTCAGCATAACTCAAGTTATGTATATTGCATCCTCCCACTTGTTCTTTTAGCATTATAAAAACGAACTTCAACAGAATCCAACATTAAAAATTATTTGAATATCTTTAAGAAATAGGCATGGATGGACAAGACATCACCCTGATTAGGAATATATATTGCAAACATACTGAATTAATAAGTTGGTGTAAACGGCTATTCACATACATATTTCAAAATCAGCCTTACAAGTCATTCAAAATGTTGAATACGCCATTCACATCAGACAAAATATCTTCGAAATAATCAGGAAAACTACAATTGATGCTAGCTTACTTTTTGTGGCATCCTTGATAACGATAAAGCAAACGAATTGGTAATAGCAGAAGGCAACCTCCGTCATACTTACCTCAAAGTATCAGGGAAGTAAAGTCTCTGCTAAAACAAATTATGCAACTTCAGTGGAGAGATCTAAACGGAAGCTATAGCCATGAGCAAGACAACATTAACAAATTTAACGGAAATGAAGAAGTCACGATATTTTGACCGATACGATACGAGATCTGAACAGTGCCGTCCACAAGCACATTTACATCGAATCGGTAGGAACTACTCTGTGGCTTGTATCTGAGGAGCAGCAACACTGTTAGCTGAACGACAATCTGGCTCACAGGTTGCAAAACAAATTGTGAGGAACCCAAGATGACCTAGAGCAAACAGCTCTATACATGACCAATATTGAATTGGATATTTAACAATTGATCACAGAAGAAGAAGACGAAGATCATGGATTTATCCTATGTTAATATCAAATGTTAATATCACTGTCAATGAAGAAACAATTCATAAAAATTGATAACTATTCTTTCTACTTGGGAACAAAATGACAATATGGAAATATAGTAAAACTCCAATTGCTTTGGCGTCTAGTCACAGACTTCTAGATATGCAAGGACTTAACATGAGTCATTAAAAGATGCGACTATTACTAAAATTTAAAAAAACCGAAATTTCACGTACAATCTTCACCAAGTCCATAATAAACCTGCGAGTTGTTCTGTCACAGCTCACTTGTTAATACTGATGCCTCACTCGTTTATACTGATGCGACTGCTCATTTGTGTCTGTGCATATACCGAATGTCGCCAATCAATGAAAAGCAAGGACAATTTCGAATGTACCAATGACTTCATGAGATTGGCAGGTGACCTTGTAGGTTGGTTAGGGGGTAAATATGTAGGTAAAGAGATAAAATCGCATATGTGTAAAAATAATAACTGTAATACATTCTCAATAAGCAATAATTTTATCATTATTTTTTCTACCGGAAGGGAAGAGCGACCATGTTGAAAGAATTTGATGTGACGGCCGTTGTAGAGATGGTAAGTCAGAGTTCGGAAGTGAAGCAAGGAGCAATCATCCAGTCTAAGGGCAAACAGAATGTCAAACAATTTGCTGCGGTTGGTACACTACAGGTTGGGGATCATACGGTAAGTGGCTTCTCCTACCAGGGTTTTCGTATTTTATTTCATAGTTAAATTTCACAAATGTAATCATTTATAGATTTCAATGTTCCTGTAACATACGCTTTGGCCATTTTTGAATTCATGATTAAACTACTAACCAGCAATTAGTATATTTATTAATATATAGTCCCTGTTAGATTTTGTGGTTCTATTCTGTGTGTTCAACATAAAGATATTTTTGCTGAAACGTCGATTCAGTGTATTTTCCAACATAAAACTGTTATTTAACCATTTTTACATTTTTTTTAAATATTCACTTTACCTATAGGTGCACAGTTTTACAGCAGTCTCCAGATATATATATATATATGTCATGTGACGTATTGCTCCCCAGAACGTTGACTTCCCAACGAACTCCTTGAACCTCTCTCTCTCTCTCTTGGACGATTCGGCTTCAATTTTACAACGACGTATTCATGGTATCTTTAATGTCGTCAGTCTATCGTGTTCTTGGTCTGCCCTTTCTCTCCCCTCCCCCCCCCACCCCAAGTGCTCTTCCCTCCATTATTTGTCTTTCTAAACAGTTGAACATGTATATGTATATTCATGGTGTCCATATGACTGTTTCTTAATTGCTCTCAAATAAAACAAAGAAATAGATTGCAACTTAATCTTCTAGATTTCATTATTATAATTATTATCCATTGTAGTATTTTACTGGGTGAAAAGTTTAGCCAGTGGTGCCCATCTCCTCTCCACCTGTCCTTACAAGTGTTTACATTGATGTGCTTTCTCTCGCGGTTTTCATTGCACTTTGCTGATGTTGACACTACCTAACGATTGAACTTTGCGTTGAGAGCTTCACTGACAACTTTCAATACCATTATTTTCTATAGTGAAACGACGAAAACTAGCATGGTTTGTACATGTATGCTGGCATGATTCCTTGTCAAAAACAATACTGCAAGAAACCGTCCAATTGTGGAGAAGCAGAGAAGGGCAAATAAAGACATGGACAGACAACATCAAGGAATGGATAGGGCACGATTTTTCCGTCCTCCTCCGCATTGTTGAAGATAGAATTCACTGGAGGACTGTGTGCTGAAGCATCCAATGTGGTATCCCTACGACCCTGACGGGTTACGAGTTTTATTCATTATTATTAGGGGCATTAATTGTATTACCCTGTATTCATGCTTTTTTCATGGGTTTTCATTATGTTGTGTATACATTTATAGGATTTTGACCGTATTAGCCGTAATGTTATCGAAAAATTGAGCATAAGCGGTTCCAATTATACGACAACAATATCTTCTGATTATTTAATAACAATATATCCCTTTAGGTTCGGCTCTGTGGCGGCGTGGTACAGAGCGCGTGTGACTGCCAAGGTACTGGGTTTGAATCCCGCCACAGGAAATTTTGCATCCCGACCGGTCAGAAAGCAACAGCAAACTACTGAACTTATTTATATTGCCTAGAAAATAACTGCAACAAGAAAAATCTAGGTTGGTGGTTACATCCTGAATAGGATATGATACCAATATCGTTTTAAATCCACGGAGAGAGACTTACAACAAGTAGAAGATTATCAATATATCGGACACATAATCACAAATGACGGCAGATGTTAAACAGAAGTTAAAAGTTGAATAGAAATGGTTAAAAGTACTTTGAATGTCATGGGAAAATATTTACATCAAATAAATTGACAATGAGAATTATAAAACTATACATCTATTTTATATTAACGTATGGCTCAAAAACATGGACAATAAAGAAACAGCTAGAAGACAGAATTGCTGCCTTTGAGATGTGAATATATAAAAGAATAGGCAGAACTTCATGGAAAAAGAAGAAAACGAACAAAGAGTTTCAAACAACACTTCGTATGAAAAATAAACTATTAAAAGAAATCAAGATCACACAGAACCAAAAAAAAAGGATTTTGGACATATTAAATGACCCGAAACCGTGTTGAAGACTTTACTTGAGTGTAGAGTCGAGGGGGGGTGTGAGAGTAAGAGGTAGGTAGAAACAAGTGGGAAACATCACGATATGGACAGGTTACAGTCTACATAAGTGCACCATCAAGGCGAGAAACATGAAATGGAGACGACACGTGATGATGATGAACTCTTTAGATTAACTGCATGTTATCGTGGTCCGAAAGGGGGGCAAGGAATAACAACAATTAGTTAGTTAGTTAGTTAGTCGTCGTATCATCATCACTGCAAACTGGACAAATCCATAGTAGCTCCGATCTCTCCTTGAGTGTATCCGCCATCACACTTCTGCTGACAGTACATCCTATGCTGGTTGACCATCATTCTTCTGCGCCCTCCAAAATGTTCACCTCTAGCAACACTGCATTTCAATCCCTGATCTTTAATCCTAGCCATTGAAAAGGAATCATCATCCACATTAGTCTCACTCTCGCGTGTTATATCTCTTAAGGAGTTTAAAACGTCAGCGCGATCCATTGCCCCATCGCCCTGTGTCACAATCGCACACGATGCCAGTTGATCCGCTCTTTCATTGCCTCGAACACCCACATGTCCCGGCACGAAAATAAATGTAATCGCTTTCAAGCTCGCATTTCTCAAGGCCTCAATCCACTGTTCGCGAACGAGACCCACTTGTACCTTCTTAATCATACTCATAGAGTCACTCAAGATGCAGACCTGCGTTACCTTCTGTGTGCGTAGCCACTCAAATGCCTTGGTCACCGCCATAGTCTCCATGGTCATACTACTCGTAGTGACCGCAAAGGCACCACTTTCCTCCTTGATCGTTTTACCTGCGCACTGAGCTGTAAAGGCCCAAGCACTGCGAACATGCCTAATTACAGATCCATCAGTGTATATAATCACATCCCCCTCTTTGGTATTCTCACTGATTAAAGCCTGCACTTGTTTCTCCACAGCTGTGGGACACCATTCTCTGTATTCCCTGCTAAGTGATATTACTACTCTCAAACAAGTTTCGAAATCTGTGGGTAGACCTATCCATTCCGCACCTGCTGCCACATCCTGTAATCTGCACACGCTTTGTATTACATCCTCAGCACGTCCCATCCACGACCTTCCTCTCTTGAGTCTGCTGCCTTTAACTTTCTGTATTTCGGAATGCAACGGGTGTTCCTTATCTGCATGTATTTGAAGGTACGCCCGTGCACGGCAATACTGTAATCTATGCTCAGCTGTTGGGCAGTCAAGTAGGTATCGCATAGCTCTTGTCGATGTGTCTCTTGTGCATCCCAGAATGATACGCATTGCTGCATTCTGGACTATATCCAGTCTTTCGAACTGAGTTTGGCTAAGAGTCAGAATTGCCAGTGCATATTCCACCACAGCCACAACCAAACCCTGGTACAAAAAAAATAACAATCTTTGCTCACACTGCGCAGCAGCCATAACCTTCATTGCTGCTAAGCCTTTGCCTGCCCTTATGATAATGTGGTCAACATGTTCCCTGAAACTCAGGCTTCTGTCAAAAAACACACCCAGATATCTCATTGTGCTAGATCTTTCTAAACTTTTCCCGGACAACGAAACTTGTGGCATGGGTGTCTTTACCATGTGATTGTAATAACAACACTGTAACCTGCCATGCAAACATGCATCTAAACCGTTCAGAAAGCAATGGCATACTACTGAACGTATTTGTATTGCCTAGAAAATAACTACAGTCAAAACATGCTGGTTTGATGACTACGTCCTGAATAGGATATGTTACCAATATAAAGAACAGAATGCGTTGTGTCATTGGTTTACATGGTGGCTTAGACAGGTGGCATCTCAACGGTGGAGAGTAGCTAGAAAGTCACGGGTATACCAAAAACCATCTGCAGTGGTCATCCCATGCCCGAGCTATGCAAGGAAATTTTCGTCCAGAATAGGGCTTATTAGCCATGAACGAACTCAGAGACATAACTCTAGCTTAATTTCAAGAGTTGGTGTAAGAAATGGTCATCATCACTTGTGATGGACGAATAACAACATCTTGGCGGTAGTATCTGTGGCATTACGATTTGGCGACACATTCGATTTCAGCATCCATTTTGTGTGAATGTACCTATGGTATGGGGCAGCCAGCTTCCTCCTCCTTCTTCTTCTTCTCGAACCCCAGGAATTTACGAGCGATTAGCTCTACTTCCTATGTGCAGGGGAAGTTTCTCCGAGCTTTCTTTATAACCAGGATGCTTCAGTTTTCAGCTTAGTGAAATGCCTATTGAAGAAGCCTTCTAAAGGGGGTATATGTCACGAGACGAGCTGATAGATTGCCTGGGTCACCCATTGTTTGTCTTTCTTCCGATGAGGCGCTTCAAAGCTAGCGAGCTGTTCCTCGTGTAGGAAGACCATTTCATTACCACCCTTAGTGTCCCTAGGTCCCAAACCTAATTTCTTCCGTATGAACAGTGTTAGGTAACGTCGACGGTCGAATTAGACTCAGGGTTGATACACCTTCCTAGCCGAGGTGCTGCTGTGCCAAACACGTCGGGGGTTAGGGATTTGACCTGTGCATTTCTCACGACAAAGAGAGAAATTGCTAGATGGATAGTATTGTGGCACGGTAGAAGTTCACCAACCGAGTTTATTGATAACACAAGAGGCAGAGAGTCGTAGATAAACATGATCGCCTACGCCATTCGGCATGGCACTTGATTGATTGATTGATTTCTCACGCGCTCGCCTCGTCCGCTTGAGATGGCGTTCCCATCCATCGCCAAGCTGGGTCTGTGTTTGTTTACTCTTCGCCATTGCGTATAATACCCAAAGGAGCAGGTAGAATAGGAATCTCGGACGAGGAGCTTCGCAGTGGGCTCTTGGATACTGAACCCAATTATATCTGTATGAGTCGTGTTGTGTGCTACTCTACGCTGACCGCAGTGTCCAGATTTCGAGTCTCAACACTGCTTTGGTCAGACATTTTATCAATGCACTCCCCGGCATTTGTTAAATGCTTGTCCTGTGTGCAGTTTGGAGCTATATTCAAAGCTTTGTTTCCATACCCAGGAGTGCATGTTCAAGTTGGCATATCCAATACTTGAGTCATGACTTATATTTTGAATGGAATCAATTGTGATAGGACATATGGGTTTATGTGTCTTCTCGAGCATGAACAGTCAGTCGGTCTAGTGCATGGACTATACGTAATGGACTATAAAGCAAGAATGTTGAAAGCTGCTACAGTAAGCACATTTTCATCTTTCCAAAGGATAGCATTATTGTTATTCTTTAAGAAATATAATCTACGATCTATGGCGATGATTGATGAGACACAAAAGACCAATCTGAGCCACAAATAGTCTCCCTCAGTATGTACATGGAATCACATGTTCACGTGTACCCGCGTGTTTTCTTATATATCTTCTTAGACGTTCAGGTATTCTTTGATATAATTCTTTGAACTAACTACCATCACTTTCTCCTTAGTCTGTATACCATTATTGATTTTTCACTTTCATGCAACACGATCCATGGCAACTTGTTCTATCAATGCCTGCTACATGTACGGTATATGTAATAGGCAATATTAATGTAATATTACATAATAAGCAATAGCATTATCTATTTCCTCCTACATAATACTAAAACTAGAGAGATCCATGACCGCCCACGCCAGCTAGCATGGCACCTGATGATGGTGATGATTATCTATACCAATTTTACATACATGGAACGTGTATTTTCTGCATTGTATTGTAAACAGTTAACAAACAGAACAACTTGAAGAATAAAGGCGATCTGGTTAATATTTCCCTCAAATGTAATGACACGGATATCTAAGGACATAATTCAACAGAATCTTTTCGTTACATATGTCTTTTTTCTGAGGGCAAGGAACTTGAATGATGAATTTATATGTGTGAAAGTGCACTCACTGATGCTTCTACATATATATCATACACAAACATAAATAAATTGAATGAACTTTCAAATACAAAAATGAAAAAAAAATGAACGTATTTATTTCGAAATACATTTGTTGTTTTTCATATACTCCCTTCGAGTAGAAGGCTCCTTCAATAGTCACTGCACTAAGCAGAAAGCTGAAGTCTCCTGTGTATGAAAGCTCAGAAGAACCACCTCCCTGCACAAAGAATGTAAGAGTTAATCACTCACAATTCCTGGGATTCTCAATCAATCAATCAATATGTCATTTTGGTCTACCAGGAATTGTCTGTTCTGGCGGTGGACAACAGAAAGAACATCGCTCACATCACAGTGGTTAGTGAAGGAGTACGGCTGTTCAGGGTCGCAGTATGGACATTTCTAAGGCTGTCACCAAGATTGGCAATGGAGGAATATATGAAGAACTACCAGCCAAGACGGTAAGGAACACAATGATGGGCATATAACAGTAGGGTTACTATACGCCATAATTTTTCCTCAGACATGTACTCTTTTTTTAGGTTTTAAATTTTGGTCCAGTCGAATTTATTTTTTAATATGCCAAAAACGTCTAAGTGTTTACTTTCCGAACTTTTATTCGATTTTTTTTCTTTATTAGTATTAAAACCAAGGATATAAAAAAGTCCAACTAAAACGATTCAAAATTATTTCTAACAATATTTATGTTACGCTACAATTTTTTGATGTTTGTGTTATTCTTAAAATAAAATATTTCTCCTGTTTTAAATGGATGACCATTAATGATGTACCAAGCTGGAGTTATGCATAAGCTACTCTCCAATGTCTTATTGAGATTGAAGTTTCAATTGATGATTCTAAGTATTTTGATCAAACTAATCATTGAAAAAATATGTGGGAAAGAAATATAGGAATTATAAAGACTGTATTGAGTTGTTGTCATATCAAAAATGGGGGACAAAATATTTTGAACGAACAAAAAAGTATGAATTTGATTCAGAATGATTAAAAGTTGATTAATTCTTCTTCTATATCTCTCCTGACAATGGAAATTTGCAGCGACTTGTCTGCTTTATTCGAGCTCTATTAAAATAGGAGAAAAACATGTTATTTTATCAGTCAGACTTCATTGATTTGTGTAATATAACTTCAGAGACATGTCTTGTTAACATTTCCACAGCTACTTACAAAGTACTTGTAATAAAACATTGCTAAATAAATTCAATCTTAGACAAGTATAAGAAAAAGCATAGCCCACAAAAATTACAATAGTAGAAGTAATCAGAACTACATTTGTTATGAATATCTGCTATAACCGTGGATTTATGTTTTTCATTTCAAGAAAGTAAGAATACTAAATCTTCATTTTTGTCATTGATTTATACAAACTTGTAATTTATAGAAATGTATGTATATTCATATAAGAATTGTAAGATTTATGCTGTTCACTGTTAGAATGTATGCAATATGGACGCTATCTTTTACATATAAAAATGTATCCTCTGTTTCGTCAACTTTTTACAAGATGGAAATATACGCTAAACCTATATAACAGTATGCATTTAATTAATGTCAGTATGAATATAACTTAATCATCGCTACTTTTATGCTATTGATTTCATAGATTCATAGTAAGTAGTACAGTACGAATAATCGGTTTGTTATACTTCTTTATTTGCAATCAATCACTATGCCTTTCAGTCCTATATTGGTCATGTATTTTTGGCAATTTGTTTTAGGTCGCTGTGGGTTCCTTGCAATTTTAATTCAGAGGCGTTTCAGTTTTTTACACTGTCGGTCTGTGAGCAAAGAAGAAAGTTTTCTATTATTCACATCTATCTATGTTCCTTTAGCACCGGAAACGGTGCATAGGACAGAAACCAGAGATATCCAGTTATTGTTCATATATTACTGCACACACACACACACGCACTCACACACACACATCTCTGTGCGTGTGCGTGTGTGTGTGTGTGTGTGTGTGTGTGTGTGTGTTTGTGTGTGTGTGTGTGTTTGTGTGTGTGTGTGTGTGTGTTGGGGAAAAGGGAGAGATAGTGAATAGATAACGGAAGAAGCAAATAATGTTAGTGTAGATAACGTAGTAGATAACGTTATCTATTCGCTATCTTTCCTTTTTTTTCCTCCCTGACATAACCATGTTTCTCTTTGTAAGATTCGTTGTACTGTTGCCCTTTGTTTGTTCTGATGAAGGCTTTTTAGTCGAAACGTCGTTTCTCTCTGTATCTCGTTGTTGTGTTGTTTTATGTTTTATTTTGGTAACCCTTCTACCTATTTTGTGCACATGATATTTACCCTGTTTTACTCCAGCCATTTATTTCCTGTTTATGGTTGTTACCCTACACTGGAATATGTATCCCTTCGTTATACTACAATGAGCACAAATTGAGACTGTATACGGGGTAGGAAGCACAGCGCTCTAGGGTTAAAATTAGCGCAAGTGATTGCACACTCGGGAACGTGGAATCATGACAGAGGTCGAGAACAGGCTCTATAGCCCTAAACGAATGTGCTTTCTAATTTATCATCTTAATATGGTGAATAGAAGCTCCTGAAATAAGCAGGAGAGAAAAAAAGGAGAATCAACACCGTTTCATAATTACATGACAATACTGCCTGTAATTTCTTCGGTAGATGATTTTCTTGTACTAAAACAGGACTGAACAACAAAGGCTTATATTACAGATATCACAATAATGCACTGCTATATTATTTCATAACATTACAGATTTCTATATGAAGAGTAAATTTGTACTATCTTATCCTCACTATTAACAGATTTCCATCAGAAGAGCAGCTGTTTGCCCACTATCTCAGTAACCTGAACTGGTCCGAGTACAAGAAGAATATTGTGCAAACAAATCGTCTAGAAAAGTCTGGAAGAGTTCTAGCATCAATTCCTGCAACTCTTAAAGGTTCTAGTGGATGGGCACGCTGGCCGGGATATACTGTTATACCAAAGGTCGGAAAGGTAAATATACTATTAAATGCATACTCCAAACCAGTGCTTTTCAATGAGGGTCACATGATCTTTCTGGGGGCAAGATTTATTGAATATCAGGGAGGGGAGCAGGCTAATAATAACTTGAAATTCGAAAACATAAGAAGACTAACAAACATAATGCCAATCATGGATTACATCAGAATACAATAGACTAAGTGATTTTCACATCCTTCCAGACTACCATAAGACAATGACCCTTAAAAAGCATTACTATACAGACACGATGGATACAAAGCCAGGGGCAGACCTTGCAAATTTTGGATTACAGAAATGAAAGAGTCAACAAAAATAAACATATATGAAGCACACAATAAAGCCATCTCGAGATAACTCTTCTACCCCTGACGCTGTAAGGCATAAAGGTGGTATAAAGCTGAAAGAAAAGACGAAAGATATCCGTAAACAAAAGGGAAGGGAGCCTGCAGGACTGTGATTATTCTAAATAACATTTGCTCAGATTTTTGTCAATAACCGTAAGAAACCTTATGAGTCCCAAAGAAAGACAATGATCATTTTTACGTCCCAGTAGGCCACGAGAAGATAAGTTATTAAGCCACATATTTCATGTTCACCTTGTGTGTGTACACAAGGTGTGTGACAGTGGCATTCTTTTTTAAAATGTATTGTCCGGGGATCCCTGATGATTATCGTTTGAAGCTACGGAGCTACGTACTATGAATTGTGCTCTGAAAATGAGGGGTTGTTCTCTGTTGAGAGGGACAGGATACGTATGGGAAAACCAGACTATAATGAAGTAAATCCTCTACGAAAGCGGTGGAGAATCTTTTTTAGGCTTCAATGGGTATTTGTAAATTTATAACATGATTCTCGAATCATACAAAATTGCGAACTTAAAAATTTGTCTGCAATATTTGCTCAAACATTTAAATAAATCATCCTTAATCTGTTGGCTTGAAATGTATTGTCTTTGGTGGGGCGTGTATGTGCATTATTATTATGATTAAATTAATATAAATGTATGGAACAAGACCATAGATTTATTGAACTTTTAGTCCAGCCTCGGTTACTTTCGATGGTCGAACTAAATGATCCCTCGGAGGTTCCCCACCCTTGTGCTAATACCATTGAGCCCTTTCTGAGGATTGGGGGGGGTAACATTGTTACAACACTACACTATAACAAAATATACCATAATTACTGAAATAACAAATAATAACATTTTTCAAATAATTTATCTAGCCATTTTTATGTTGCTGTGTATGGCTGTGAGAAATGATGAGTAGTTGAACTTGTATAGTGTTTCTTGATATATCCTGTATTATCATCTCTGATATGATGATGTCTGCTAGAGATTAGTGACTAGATGGTTTGGAGGAAATTAACCCTTTTATCTACATGTCTAAACAACAACTCACAAACACATGCATATATCACACAATGGCATTGGGTCAAAGGGCATGAGCCCATGGACCGCTGGATCAGCAACCATCTACATGTCTCGAGACTGCATGAGAGCTCCATCCGGTGTAGAAAACTATCCAGCTCGTGGCATATCACTCTACAGCAACATTAAACAAAACCATTATATTGAATTTGCAAAAGCTATAGAGAACCTCCGCATAAAAATTCAATGAAAGAGAAGCGCCAACCTAAAGTAGAGAGTAAAACTCCACCATCTACCAGGGTGATACACATGCGGTTGAGACTGTGAGTCTCACCAATGGCCCGCTAAACAAACCACCCATGCAACAGAAAACCTTAGTAGATGACATGCCGTTATATTGAGGCTATCTTCTTAATAAAGTTTCATGGCATGTCATCTATACAATTATGTTTCTAATGCTTTTATTTTGTTGTTGAAATGTGTTTTATGCTTTGTTATTTGTATTATGTATGCACCCTCTGTGGTTGTAAGGGAGCCAGAAATGTACTGCGCAACACTAATGAGAATGAAACTAACATCACTATTTTCTCCTATTGCTGAGGTCCATAACAGAGGCACAGTGACTCATGACGTGACAATTTTTGTGACTTGAACATTTAGTTGCATGTCTGGAGCAATAGAGAAGTTCGGCATAATTAGTAGTCAATTGGTGGTGGAGAATGAACACAGTGAACCCTATCTTGCCTGCAATTGCTCGGAGCAGTGCAGAGGTTGCAACCTACCTTCCTATTAGTTATTCTCTGGTTCTGGTTTTGGGTGGGCTGAATATCCACCAGGATGACTTCTTCAGTGCTCGATCTCAAATAACCACAACGAGTATTTTCGTGTGATTTTCGCCAGGGCGCATGAAGTACGTTGTGCTGCAAGTTCCACAGTAAAACTGTGATTATTTGCACCCTGGTTGGCCACTTGTGGTCAGGACGTCCGAGGTCCAGCACATCCGTTTTCGTCATTCCGCTATTTCGGGTTTGGTCGCTAGTCCGTGACAGCCTGTGTATCTGTCGCCGGGGACACTGGTGTGAAGTACCTCTTCGCCAAGACGCTACCAGAATGACAACTCGTACTCCTTCGAGAGCTATATCATCATACCATGTATCAAAACATTGTATCTAATTTAAATTGCACCGTTTTGATACATGTATGTTTTATGCTTTCAAACAGATGCGATCTACTAAGGAAGAGACATCATACAATCAATCAAGCATTGACGACTGGGAGTATATTATTAGCAGTGAGAGAGATACCAGTAAAGTGACAAAAGAAACAAAACAGATTTGAATGTTTATCTTGACATTTGCCCGGTGTTACTCCAGCCACCTTCTTCCTGTTTAGGGTTGTTACCCAACACTGGAACATTTATCCCTTGTCGTTTCAACTCCATCTCTATGTTAACACCTTCTTTCTACCTACAGGTGTGCTAACCAGTCGTAATGGGGGTGTCAGTTTTTCACTGACACGTTGTTACATCAGGAAATTAAATTTGGTCTAATAATCATTGCAGTAAGAATGCCTAATGCTACTACGTGCATGACGAAGTGTTTGTGGTAATCAAGGAATTTACATATCCGTACAATGTGTGTATTGTTGACTGTGTCTCGATCGAACGGTCTATGTTCATAATAGCTTAAAGAATATCGATGCTGGGTGTCTTGACACTAATCGCATCCTTTTTAGAGATGTCAGTTAATCGAATTAAGTCTGTTTATTCACGAGGCGAATCAGTTTCTGCTGAGCGGTCCTAGTTCACATCTTGTCTGCTACCTTCTGTATAATCAAGGGATAAATGTTCCAGAGTAGGGTAACAACCCTAAAAAGGAAGTGAGTGGCTGGAGTAACATAGGACGAATAACAAGATGAACAAAAATAAGTAGAAGTGTTACCAAAATGAGACATAAAGCAACCTAACAACGAGATACAGAGACAGACGACGTCTCGACTGAAAAACCTTTATCAGGCAAAACAAAATACAACAGTACAGCGGATCTTACATGGAGACAAACATGGTTATGATAAGAAGAAAGAAAAGGAGAGATAGCGAATAGATAGCGGAGGAAGCAAAGATGGAGCAGCATATCATGGAAGAAGAGGGTATGAAGAGAAGATAATGGTATACCTTCTGACATTGTTGGCTATTTAAAATAGTTTAATTGATTAGCATTTCGCTTTGATTATATCAGGTCATATGCACATTAAAAATATAGTTACACAATTTGTTAATATATAACAATAATTAAAGATACAATTGATAATACAATCAACGATACAGTCAATGATACAATTAGGGATACATTGAATGATACAATCAATTATGCAATAAAGGATACATTTAATGATACAATCCAGGATGCAGTCAATGGTACAATTAAGGATACAATCAAGGATACACATTATTTAATATATAAAAGTAAAATATGAAAATATAATTCTATTGTTTCCGGCCTTGTGTTTTTCATGGAGCAAGCTGAACTTCAAACTGGCTAGTTTCTCATGGTCATACACCTTGGTTTAACACATATGGACTCGTGTTCGTGGTAAATGACCCACCAAACAATTTTAGTCCACATGTTTGTCACTAATTTATCATTTAACCATAATATATAATTAATTTACTAACATAGTCACTAAATGCCTAAAAATCATTTGTGGGTATCTTAATCCAAAAAATCTTAGTCCAGTTTATCCGTATCTGTTTGTATGGTCCCACATAGTTTTTGTTGAGATAGTTTAACTACGTCATTGAAGACGTAGTTAAACATGCGCCAAATAACAAAGCACCAGGAATAGACGGTCTACCTATAGAATTAATAAAAATGCTAATAGTGGCATGTATAAAGTGGCTACACAGACTGTTCAATGTGGTATGGAAGACACAAAAGACACAACAGGCGTGTAATACAGCGGTGATTGTTTCCATCTGAAAGAGAAAATTGGCAGTAAAAGGTACTGCATTAAGTATAGAGACATATCACTCTTAAGCCACATAGGAAAAAGCTTTAGCAAGATACTAGAGCGAAGGATGCGCGCAAATATAGAACCACAGCTCAACAACACACAATTGGGCTTTCGGAAAAATAAAAGCTGTACAAATGCATTCTTCACCCTCAAACAACTTTCAGAAAGAGCGACAGAACATAACCAAGATTTATATTTGGCTTTCGTGGACCAAGAGAAAGCTTTTGACAGAGTTGATAGAGCACAATTATGGATAACATTACAGACATATGGAGTTCTACAACTTCTGATAAGGATATGTCAGAGCATATACGACAATATTCAATGTGCAATAAGAACGAGCACAGATACATTCGATAATTTCCAACTTCACTCGAGATGTGTACTATCCCCCCGATTGTTCATAATATACATAGATCACATCTGCAAAGAAACAAAGACAAACGGAAGAAAATAATTTGAAAGATAGCCTAAACGAATTGCTATTTTCAGACGACCAAGCACTAATAGCATCATCAGAAGAGCAACAACAAAGACAAATAGACAGATTGCATCAACATGCCAACCTTTGACATAAAGATAAATATAGGAAAGACAGAAGTAATGAAGATAGGAAGAATAGGCAGAATCACCAATATATTGGAAACATCAGACTAAAACAAGTGACAGAATTCACATACCTAGGAAACAATATAACAACAGACGGCAAGAGCAGCAAAGAAATACACAATAGATGTAGTAAAGCATGCTACGCCCAAGGGCAAATGACACCAATCTTCAGAAACAAATACGTAGATTTAAACACAAAATAACAATATTCAACTCGATTATTATGCCAACGATATGCTACCATGCCGAACATGGACAACGACTGCACAATACAAACGTAAACTTGTGATAGCTGAAATAACATGCTTACGTAGAATCCTAGGAATATCGCTAAGAGACAAAGTGAGGAATGAGGACTTAGACAAAGAACCGGCACCACCCCAATTTTGGAATACATTAAGAGACAACAGATCAAATGGTTTGCACACTTCAGCAGACTACCATCAGACAGCATACCACAGCAAACTATGCTACACAGATACAGTGAAGACCGACCGCGATAACGATGGACCACCGAAATAGAAGAGGCGACAAATTTCACAATATACTCAGCACACACGAGGGTGATCTCCATAAAACGCGTCTACCCCTGACGCTGAAAGGCAACAAAGGGTTAAACGCATTGTTTCCCAACGTGGGCCCCACGAGTGGGTGGCAATTTGACTGTTCGGTAGGGGGGGGGGGCAATTCGAACAAGTTGAAATTAGGTACCATTTAGGATACAATTCAATTTTTTTATATAAAAAATATGTATAGGGTCTAAATTACATTTGGAGGGGGGGGAGGTCAGAATTTTAGAAAGACTTTTACAAAAAAGTGGAGCATGTAAAAAATGGTTGGGAAACACAGGTTTAGCGAATAGATAGGCATACTTTTATTTATATATATATATATATATATATATACTCCGCTGAAAGATTTCACAAAATAATAGCTGTTCCCAATATTATAATTGTTATGTCCCTTATATTAAAAAAAAAAATTTAGTTCGTTACCATATGTTTTCCTGTTACAGATTGCTAGGAGTCCTTTTATGAGCAATGGAAATAAATGCCGCTGTGTCATAACAGTTAGCACGACCAGTATAGGATGGATTATTATTGCACATGCCTCCCATAGTCTAAACCAGGGGTGGGCAAAGTTTTTGTGCAGAGGGCCGCATCGAAAATTGTAAAGCTATTGGAGGGTCGCATATAATATTATGTATGTTTTTGTTTAAAGTTCTCGGTAAGTAATCAGTTAAATATTTTTATTGTAAAGAACGGTAGTTTTACATAATGTAGATAACTTCTGAAATAAATTACATTTCTAACAGACTTACACTATAACAGTATATTTTCTAATATGGATAAAAGGTTTTGCAATATTTTAACGATGTTCGTGTATTTAAAAATGTGTTTGAGGGCCGCAAAATATCCAATGGCGGGTCGCATGCGGCCCGCGGGCCGTAGTTTGCCCACCCCTGGTCTAAACAATAAGGAGTGTCAAGGATTTCCTATAAATAAATGTATTAAATTGTGTCAGATAGTTACAACATGTATTACCATTATTTTCTTTATGAATGTAATATTTTTAATAAAACCAGTGGTAAATTAAGAGTAAGCAGTTTGTTGATGTTATTGTATTTAAAACATAATCGCCTGCGTCATCTAGATACATCATGGTCATCTAGATACGCCATGGTCATCTAGATACATCATCGCTCATCACACACAAAAAGGCGGTTGTGAAAGAAGCATTTGCCGAGATGTCCCGTCCATGAAATATTTTTCACGAATATAGCTGGAAAAAAATTATATACATCGTGTATACTAAGTTCTTCTCCAGCATGCCCCTGCATGATTATCTCACGCAGCGCCACTTATCCGACAGTTTACGTACTTTTCATTAGATGATGGCGCTAAGTAAACACAAAGCGACTAATGATAAGCCATATCAGCCAAGATTAGTAACGTTATGTGACCATATCCAATGTTAACGTTATGTGACCATATCCAATGTTAACGTTATGTGACCTTATCCAATGTTAACGTTATGTGACCATATCCAATGTTAACGTTATGTGACCATATCCAATGTTAACGTTATGTGACCATATCCAATGTTAACGTTATGTGACCATATCCAATGTTAACGTTATGTGACCATATCCAATGTTAACGTTATGTGACCATATCCAATGTTAACGTTATGTGACTATATCCAATGTTAACGTTATGTGACCATATCCAATGTTAACGTTATGTGACTATATCCAATGTTAACGTTATGTGACTATATCCAATGTTAACGTTATGTGATCATATCCAATGTTAACGTTATGTGACTATATCCAATGTTAACGTTATGTGACTATATCCAATGTTAACGTTATGTGACTATATCCAATGTTAACGTTATGTGACTATATCCAATGTTAACGTTATGTGACTATATCCAATGTTAACGTTATGTGACTATATCCAATGTTAACGTTATGTGACTATATCCAATGTTAACGTTATGTGACTATATCCAATGTTAACGTTATGTGACCATATCCAATGTTAACGTTATGTGACTATATCCAATGTTAACGTTATGTGACTATATCCAATGTTAACGTTATGTGACCATATCCAATGAATATGAAAAATATACTGTGTAATATGCCACTGTCTTTAGAGATGAGGAAGAAAGTTTTTCATAACTACATAACATCGATTCTAACACATGAATGCGTCTTGGATAATAAATAAACAGGATAGTGGAAGATTGGAGACAGCAGAGATGTAGTTCTATAGAAGAATGTTGAGAGTACCATTGGCAGCTAGGAAAAATAATAATAAGGTGCTGAAAGAGTCAACTGCGTGACGGGGATCACATAATAATATCAGATACAGACAATTTTATTTTAAAAATGTTCAATGAAACAATGAGATCTGGATGACATAGTTACAACAGGAAAGATAGAATACAAGCGAGGCCTAGGGTAGCAGCGCGATAAATATTAGATAATCTTTGTTAGACTAAGGAATGATGTTGGTTTACCTACATTATGACTAAATTCCTAGTATTAACAGTCATGCTGTGATTTCGTAAGGGGGTGTTAACCCCCCTTCGTAAAATACACCCGCCCCTTACATACAGATAGAGTAGACAAGCAATAAATCATATGCTAAAGGATACAGTTAATGATACAATCCAGGATAAATCAAGGATACAATAAAGGATGCAATCAATGATACAATTAAGTCTATGCATGACAAAGAGTCAGTACTAGGAACTTAGCCATAATATTGGTAAACCAACGCGCTTCCTTAATCTAATAAAATCTCCATAAAAACCACCCACAAATATCATGTAAATTAAGAGATTATAGACTAAAATAGATGAATTACCTTCTTTTTCTTGTAATACCACTTTCCTTTTTTTTTAAATATGTACTGACCTGCTAGCTGTATCTGGCATATGGAGGCGGAGAGGAATTGTGATCTGACATCAAACAAAAAAGCCTATCTGTGGGTAACCGTGCGTTGGGAGGGAATAATTGTTAATTCACGAGATTGAGTGCTGACTAGTGTATGTGATTAAATATGTTAGTATGTGTTAGTGAGTGCAAATGCTAACAATGTAAAGTGGGCAAGTCTATAGCGAACAATACAACAGCAAGAAAAGTCAAGTAAAGATGAATGTGGCCACAATTCGAATGCGTGATCAGAAAAGTTGACGTGCTGTGCTATCGACGCTGATAAATAAGTTGCTATGCACAGACTGGCCTACTAGCGATATGACAACCGTCGTTGTCCACCGTTCAGTTGAAATGGTAAAACACTGGGCGTATACATAAGCACAACCTAAACGGATATGTCTGGCCATTGATACCAATAATACCTAGAGAAAACGCATTTCCGTTCTCTTGATCACATCCAGCCTGAGATATTGACTGACTGAAAGAAAACGGAAAGGGATTTTCATATCGAACGTTAAAAACTTATGCATTGAGTGTGTGTGCTTATGGATACGAATGTGTGTGTTCGCGTCAGTATTCATTAGTACCTATCAGCAACAGATCTAGGTGTAGGTGTGTGTGTGTGTGACTAAATGTGAGAGTGGGAGTTTGTGTCCTTCGGTACTAATGTTTAAGTGCGAATGTGTATCACATAACCTGTTATTGTCAGTTCATACACGTGTATGTGTTTGTGTATTTGTGTGACTGTGAATCTTTCAATAATGAATATCCCCTCTACAACGTGCACACTCTGGATATACTCCATATGGCCTATAAAATACAGAATTATTACGTAATAAAATATGCACAGACAGCCATCACGAGTTAATGAGTTAGTTTAACATCATAAAGAGCATGTATTTTAGACTAAAGCGATGTTTCAGCCTAAAGGCCTTTATAATGAACATATCGACAAAACACAAGATGAACAACAAAATTAACTATTGATGAAAAAGACACAAGATTATAACGATTCCTTATCAACAGATAACATGGCTTGGAAGAGAACAAACGTTACATTTCTTCTTGATTTCTGTGTTCGCATCTTTATATACAGTGTTAAAGCATTGCCGGCTTCATTGTCATTCAATAGCATCCCCAGTACAACAATGACGATATGTTTTCGAACCTCGAGCAAGTTTGACTGAGATGCGTTTGGGAGAAAAACTCACTAGCCACTCTACCAACGACCAGTCATAAGGTATAAGTGGTGCTGACAAATTCAAGAGTAGAGATCAATACCCAATAAAGGATATGCTATAATGTTTCACTACATCCCATTTACAAAGAATATTGTCAATTCACAGTATTGTCAATGCAGTAGTTTTCAACATTAACCTAATGTCATAGAAGCTAGTTTTCTATAGTTATAATATGCGCTTCCCTTTTCCATAGCCATTCTACTAATCATCATATCACAGCACACGTGTCATCAAGAAAATATATTGGCTGGTTTCAGCACAGCACACAAATTCTCAAGCAAATATGATTTGCTTCAACACAGCACACGTGTCCTCGGGAAAATATATGATTGGTTTCAGCACAGCACGGGTGTTTACAAGAAAAAAATTTGACTAGTTTCAGCACAGTACATGTGTTCTCGAGAAAATTTATAACATATTTCAGTATATAATTCTCAAGAAAATATACGATTGGTTTCAGAGCGGCACATTTATTTTCAAAGGAATATATGATTGTTTTCTGGACATTTACAATTATCTTTTATAATAAAAATAAATGGCAAATACCAGAAAAAATCAACTTGCAGCGCGAATTGATGTTTATGATGTAAAATGTTAGCTAATGTGTTGCTTGGTTGGTTAGTTGATTGGATGGTTGGTTGGTTAGCTAGTTAGTCGTCAGATCAAGATAATGGAACTCGGGACAAGTCCATAGGTGCTTCGATCTTATATTTAGTATGTCCTTCTGGTAGTGGTAACTGACTTTTTCGATTCTGTGTTGGTTAATAGCTCTTCTTTTGATTCAAATACACTGCTCATTTATTGCAACACCACACTTCACTCCCAGGTTCTGCATTCAATTCATAGATACTAAAGAAGAATTACACCCCATATCTTCCAACTGGTCTAACCCCATCATGATTGCATTCAAAATATCAGCACGGGCCATTATATTACCACTAATCACTGTCGCCACGCTGGTAAGTCTATCAGTTCTTTCATACTCCTCAACAACCACGTGTCCATGTATAAAAATCAAGGTAACTCTCTGCAGCACAGATGTCGTCTTGGACTACAAGACACCAAGATAGTCCGACTGAATCTTACGAAGCATACTCATAGATTATGTAAGAAAACAGACACCTGTAGCACTCCGGGACTCCAGCCATAGCATTGCATTCGTCACTGCCATCACCTTCATCTTAATACTACTAGTGGTTGTACAAAAAGCAACGCTTTCTTCCCTAATACACTTCCCTCTGCATTGAGTCGTCAATGCCCAGGTACTGCCCTCGTGTCGAGTCATGAACCCATCAGTGTAGACAATATCCCCATCTGATGACTTCTCACTGATTGAAACATGGACTTCTACATGCACTTATCACGTTTCCTGGAAACTGTGATTACCACTTATTTGGAAACTGGAAATTTGAGAGACCTACTGTCCCACTCTTCTCCGGGTTATATGTTCCCTAATGAGCATACCCGTTTTATAACCTCCCCTGCCCCGCCAAGCAATAATTCCACCCTCTTTAATCTGTTGCCTTTGATCTTTCAATATCACCATGCAGTGGTTCTGTACTGATGCGCAAGTATGAAAGGGCACGGCAAATATCCGCTCTTTCCATCATGGTAGGATAATTAAGCAAGAAGCGTATTGCCATTATTTCTGAATCTCTAGGACATCCTAGAATGATACGCATGGCTTTATTATGTATCCTGTCAATTATATCATTCTGCGTTGTGCCTAAGGATCAGGATAGCCAAGGTATACAATACCACAGGCATAGCTCTTGATATAGCAGTGCAATAAATCGTTCACAAATTCAGCCACCATCCTCATCGCTGTCAACCGCTTTTGTTCTTTTAGAATTGTGTAATCTATATTCCCATTGAAATACTAACATCTCTCAAACAGCACTTTTGTATGAATGAGCATATCTCATTATAGAGAATGCGCGAATTGGGAGTGAAGATGGGCATGGCCCGTAGGGAACACGTGACAAAGATTTTTTTTTAAAGCAGTGAGCCAACGTAGAACCCAAAACATCAGGCGTTATACCCTGTGAGATTTACTGAAGCGGAGATCTGAGCATCTACGGACGTGTCCGGTGTGCGAGAAAGATAATAAATAAACTAATACCTAATACTTTCGGATGTTCTAAAGTCTCTAAAGTGTTCTAAATATGATGATCTCTGTGGCTAGTCTCTCCAGAGAAAATGGTTGGAGGCATTCGTTAATGGAAGACGTCGTTATTCAGATGGAACCATGTCAGTGCTGCTTTCCTTGTGTTAACTGGAGCTCTAGACGCTTCGCGCAACTGGTAAGTGCTATCCATTTCCCTTTGTAGATCCTGAGCAAGTTGCCTTCTTTCTAAATTCTGACGGTACACCAGAGCGTCATTTGTATATGAGATTGCTCTGCCATTTCTAATTAACTGTTCACCCGTTACCTTTATAGTATATCCATGACCGACAGGCATGGAGAACTATGACATCCGCCCCATATGCCAAACTTGGCAAAAGAGGAACTGACTGACTGATATATATTAAAAAGCACCTGTGACAAAGGGGAACCCTTCGGAAAACCTGGGTGTATTGTAGTCGGATGAGATGTCTAATAACCTATCTATTATACTATCGTTCTCTGAAACACGGCTGGGGAAGTTGATTTTATAAGAAAATGGTTTATGTCAAGTTAACAACTGATCCAGTAGGAGATTCAAAGTGATCTTGTTATAAGCGTTCTCCAGTTAAATTGACACCGCACTCATCTCCATATGTGCATGGCAGCCCTCAAAACTTCCTGAATAAAAACAGCTGCTTTACACTATGTCTTTCTGTTTGGACGGTATTCTCCTAGTGCAGATGCAACTTTTCAAGCAAACATCATTTTTTTGGGTACAATAATATGCTTCAGCAATTTGCCAATAATATTCTGCATTGCTATTATTCTATATCCCTGAAACTTTATTTGATCCTCACCAGGTTCTTGATTTTTGATTAGAAACTGAATCAAGAATCAAGAACCTCGTGAGGATCAAACAAAGTTGCAGGGATATAGAATAATAGCAATACAGAATATTATTGGTTTCAAAGCAGCAAAATAGTTTTCAATGATCCTCACCATGTTTATTACACATGGTATCAGATATCTGTACATCCATTGTTCACATGTGATTTTTTTGTGTGTGTTAAACTGATGTTAAATAGACATGTTAATTCTTGGATTTCACCATCATCCAGTTTGTCAATGACATCATCATTTATGACATCAGGTCTTATCGCAATAGTTTTGGAATGCTTTAGCGTAAATGTAATTTCTTCCCTCGTAATATAAAAAATCTTCTTCAGTGTTTACAAAGCAATCCGATTTATGCACTACAGGCAGAGCTGTAGATATGCCTACAGTAAGAATCGGTAAGGGAGAACCCTCTTTAATCAGTGGTTAAGACCATACAATTCGAGTATTTTTCTTCCAGAGAAAAAGAAAAATACGAAGAAGAAAGAGTATAAATAGGTATACCTATATTTGTCGCATGTACAAAAACATGCCAACACAAAACTTTGAACATATATCTGTGGAGACCAGCTATCGCCTACGCCAGTCGGCACGACACATGTTGTTGATAAGATTACGTGTCAGCAACATATGCCTACTACGTCATCAAATTTCAAAAATATTCTATCAACAGTTCATGACAGACGATTACAAGCTATTACACGCACGATTACTGGGAATAATAAGTTAAACAGTGTATTTTATTCATCATCATAAAACCATACCCTGCATGGTCTTAGGATTCAACTTTTGAAACATTATTACAAAATGTATATGTTCTTAGTTCCTTGTTTGAGTGTGGAGACAACAATTATGTCCAGTCTTTAATATCACCAATCCATGCTTTTCTAACATACTCTTCTTCTCCCTCAACTATCTACAGCATGACAGTTTTAGAAAAGGAATCATGCCTCATAATGTGATTAAACCACATATGTTTTTGATATTTCACCACTGCCAGCAGATTTTGTTGTCGACCTGCCAGAGACTGTTTTTTTTCCTCGTACATATATTAGTGTTATTAAAGTGATATTTTAAGAAAATTTGAATTCAATAAACTACAAATGACACTAAAATATATGATAAAAACCCCTCTCCCTTTCATGATCACAACAACCTGTCATTACTGAATGTCTCCTGTTAGGTAATGCACGGAGGAGTTCCTGTCATTCTTCTTCTTTCCTTCCTCTTTTACCCGTTACATGTGTCGAGGGAGATACAATGTTCTTGTTCTCGCTTTTCTGGCAGCTTCAGATAATGTTATTTGATGTTCGTGTAATGTGTCTTTGATGTTGTCGATCCAGCTTGCTCTAGATCTACCCCTGGCTCTTCTTTCTGCTTCTTCTCTCTTCATATATGATGTATAAACTAATGAATCACACGGCACTCTTTCCAGATTACCAGCCATTACTGCGTGTTTCCTTTTAGGTAATGCATGGAAGACTTCCTATCATTACTGCGTGTTTCCTGTTAGGTAGTGCATGTAAATTCAAGTAGGAAGTATGATGATAAAGTAAACATTCTTGAGACAACCGGGAATTGAACCAGGTCCGTCCGTTCTAGTGGCATTGAATTCAATATCTACGCAGAAAATATAATAAGGAATGTGAGAGAAAACATACACACAAAGCTGACTATCACGCTTTAAACATCAGAAATACAGCGATTCACAAAACATCAAGACAAGAAATATTAAGGCATTTCCGAAAAGTTCCTACTATGGGTGCTTTACTTAGTGCACTAGAATGGGTGCTTCATTCAGTACACAACCATTGGTGCTTAATTCAGTGTCAGGGGTGCTAGGCACAATATATACAATCACAATGGAACTACAGTCATGCGATAGAACCAGATATAGTAACAATTTAATTCAACATTTTTTCCAGACAAAAATTAGTCCGTGAACTTATTGAACAGACAACCTAGATAAATGAAATATATAAAAATAAAACAATACTTCGCTTATAACAAATGATATACCTAACGCATCTGTTCTCTCATAGGACAACTTCTCATTTATCAACACCCACACTAAACATGCCCACTCATATTCAACTCGACTTAATCACCGAAGACTTGTGCTGTGTTTAGCGACCACGTGACCGGTGTAGAAGACTCACGTGCAGTAATTCTACTGCAGCACTCTCCATGTGACGGGGTGTACAGCCCGCGCAAGTTTACCTGATTTCAACGCAGTTAATAAAAAGATGATGCACTGGTTTCGATCAGCATTTCTTATGGAGAAAACAGAGGTCTGCTGTAAATCAAGGTCTGTGGGTTATTAATTAAAAAGCTATTGTATCAATAAAGTGTAGATATGAGCACGTAATAGCAGTACAGATACAATTATCGTCTTTGAGTGAAATATCTCAATAAACTAATTGATATTAATACAGGTCAAAGTTTGCAACACATATATTAATATTAATACAGCTCTTTAATAAATTAACCAATTTACCCTGAGGTGTCGGTAAATCGGAGCGACTATTTTTTTCTATGTGACACAGTGCCAACTAACCCGTTTTTCTAATAATCTATACAGTTGCGTCAATGTCCGGTGGCCAAAAATGGCCCAAAATTTAATCAGTTTATATATATTTCTAATATATCTAAAATATATGTCTAATATATCTTTAAATATTTCTATCACTTGTAAAATTACAGCAACGTTTATTTCTTATATCCCTATTATTTTCAGCCTTTCCGTAACATATTTAAAAGCGTGTCTATGTGGGTATCTTTGGTTATGTCGATAGCGACGCAAGACAGCGGCAAAAAGGTCAAGCTTACGTGACAGGTTGGCTTTCAGCTTGCTGACCAGCTTAAAAACTCTCGTACGGTAATTCTCGTACTGTTGGCTTACTATACTAACGATGTGATTACAGACGTCCAACTTTCAGTCTATGCGGTAAAAACACTGAACGTTTTAATTGTCGACGTCAGATGTATCGGGTCATCAGCGCAAACAGTGACACAATGCTTTTCCGTTATCTGGACCACATCCTGCTGGAAGTCTAGGATGAACATTGTCCTGCTATAAGACAGATCTTGTGGGAGTTTGAGGGCGAATGCACACAAAAAAAACGTGTATAAAAAATTAACAATGTATTGGTGTGCCGATACTGAACTCCACCCAAGGCTCCTTAGTCGCTTCATGCATCGTGCATGATATTCACATTGTTACTATTATGCCTAGCCTCTGCTACTATTAATAGACACCGAACAATACACGAGTCTTGTCTTTAAATCAGACAGACCTACGTATCGAAAAACTAATACATTTCTCCGTTTCTATACTAATTTATATATATATATATATATATATATATATATATATATATATATATATATATATATATATATATATATATATAAAGAGCCTCGTTGCTGCATGTTTTCCTGTTAATGAGCGAAGACACTTTATAGGCAGGGGAAATAAAGACTGTTTTAGCATAGCAATTAATTGCCACGACGTGCAAGGATAAGATTTCTATTGTACCTCCGAAAGGCCAAAATTCATTCTCAAAAGCGGTATAGACATTTAACCAAGCGCTCTACACTTCTAAATACATTAAGGCAGAGCAGGAAAACTGTTACAGAGATTAATAGGTATTTACAAAAATCAGCGGCGTATCATCAGGTCATCATGCGGTTTTACAGAAGAATGCTGAGAATTCTGAGGACATTTAAAAAGATTAATGTGTGTGCGTACGCGCGCGCGCTGACAGACATTAAACCGCAAATGAAGCTCATTATTATCACAACACAGACAGTTATTTCCTGTATGTCAAGAGCGAAAGAGGCGTGTCATCGGTCACCGAAAAGTACAAACGTAACATTTCACTTTCCATGTTTCACTGATAAGGAAAGGAACTCCACTCTGACTGATAAAAAGAGATGAGGACTCCGGCACATGTAGAATCTATGAAGGGACAAGATATACGACGACAGACAAGAGAAACATGTTCTGAGCAACCTACCTTCATTGTTGATGAAGTATAAATATCATTAGAAATATTCACTGTTAGTTTCAGCGGTTTCATGTTATCTTACATGAAAGTGGTCATGATTCGAGAGCGGACCAAGTGGTGTTCTTTCACGTAACATGTTGCTGCAGTACACAAGTGGAACCTATATATATATATATATATATATATATATATATATATATATATATATATATATATATATATATATATATATATATATTCAACTATTCATTAAAAAAAATATGTAAATTTTCATAGTGATCTACATAAGGTAGGTCGTTGTGACATGATTATCTGAGCTGCCACAGGTCTCCCTTATTTTCGATTATTCAAAGCTCTGATATAACCAAATGTGATTCATACCCGTGGTTGAAAAGAGTGTACTCCACCAAAAGAGGCCCACAGTAAATAACCTACCAAGATTTTTTTTTAAATATAATGTACTATACGTCGGCGCAGTAGCAGAGTTGATAGTGATCTCGTCGAGTTTGCTCGTGGTTCCTCTGCGTTCGTTCTCAAACGTCTACAGATTAGCATAACGTAGTCGGGAGAACAGAATATATTGTGTCATGATTTACAACTTAACTGGATATTTACATCATTCGACCTGGCACATCCGACTTTAGATTGACTTTTAATCACTTTGACCCTCTATGGGATGAGGCAGCTATTTCCCCTATTTTAAAAAAAACATTTCATTTGCATATCTTACTACATGCATGACTGGTAAGTGGTACTATTCTTTATTCCCCTTCCTGGTGTCAAATTTATCAATTTTTACAATATTTGTACTTGTAATTACGACTTGTCTATCAATTATATGTTACCTAGAACAATCTCAGTACTTGTAATTACGACTTGTCTATCAATTATATGTTACCTAGAACAATCTCAGTACTTGTAATTACGACTTGTCTATCAATTATACAATTCAAGTCAAACATGGAAGTAAGAGGAAGACACCAAGCAGCAATATGTTTGTACAACAATAAGTAGAAATCGATGGGCTTGTATCGAACATGTACTTAGAATTAATGAAAACAAGTACTGAAAGTGTTCTAAGTAACATATAATTGATAGACATGTCATAATTACAAGTACTGCCACTACAAGCATTACAATGGGTACCAGATTACAAAAGAGAAAGAGGAAGACCAAGAGAGACTCTTCGCAGAATAACCATGAAAGATTATATGACTATGGGTCTCAGCAACATACGGGAATTACACACAGTAGCATCACATCGCTCGAACTGAAGAGCACTGGTTTCTGCCCTATGCACCGTGTTCGGTGCTGAAGAAACATAGATAGATCAATGGTATGTTACTTAGAACACTTTCAGTACTTGTAATTATGACATATCTATCAATTATATGTTGCTTAGAGCAATCTCAGTACGCATGAGAAGGAAACTTCAAGTTTAACGTTTTCATTTCTCTATGTCCAAAACAGATTTAACATTCCAGTGTTGCCGCCGTCACCAGCTGTTACCTCATTATATTTACCTGTAGAACATTCCTGTCATTTTACATCGTAGCACATCACGCCACGTCATCACCATATCTCATAAGATTTCTTCAATCAGAATTGGAATACCTAAAATTTAGAAACCTGGATACATACTGATAACTTTGAGAGAATAGTGCTGTTCCTATTTTGATGAGAATATTTTCTGCGCACATATTATCTTCTAGTTCACGTGCATCCTTCGTGCTCTGAATAGATTGTGAACTTCTTGCACTATTAAATTTTGTCAATGCAGTTACAAGAGGGTCATGATGTATGAGCGTCATGTGCAGAGTCTACGTTACGTTGTTCTTGGATTTTTTGTTTTATCTTTGAAATGATTGCTTTAGAATTTAGCGGCATACATTTCTCGAATGTATCATCATCAGAAGTTTCCAAATTTTCACAGGAATATAATAAACTTGAAGATCTATTATCGCAATCTAGACTATCATCGATAGATTTGAGTTTAGATAATCAACGAAATAAAAGAGAGTTAGAATCACAAGAACTATTGCGATTTCCATTGTCATCAATGTCGGGTGGTTCAACTGTAAATATGACACAGAACCACCCCAGTTTACAGGAATTTATAAAATCCCAAATATCAACTCTTAGTGTAAGACCTGGGAGGTCACGACTAGGCAACAGTGATATAATTTCACAAAGAGATAATTTTGGTATTACGAGACAGATTTCCAGGAAACGTAAAGATTCCAGAAAAAATAAATCCTTAAAAGGGATCTTTAATTTATTGATCAGAAGAGACTACCACAAACGATTGTTGCCGGGTGCGGTGTCTGAGATCTTGCGAAGATCTCAATCTGTGCTGCATGCAGAAGTCAGGAAACCTTCACCAACCCATAGTCGTAGTCACTTGGTCAAACGTGACAGCAGTTTACTAACAGTAAGTGTCAATGTTTATACTCGTAGTCACCTTTTCAAACTTGAACACAGTTTACTAACAGTAAATGTCAATGTTTATGTTCGTTGTCATCTTTTCAAACGTGACAGTAGTCTACTAACAGTAAGTGTCAATGTTTATATTCGTACTCACATTTTTAAACGTGGCAGCAGTTTACTTACAGCAAATGTCAATGTTTATATTCGGTGTCACCTTTTCAAACGTGACAATATTTTACTAACAGTTAGTGTCAATGTTTATATTAGTGGTCATACTTGACAGCAGTTTACTAACTATGAGTGTCAATGTTTATATTCGTAGTCACCTAGTCAAACGTGACAGCAATTTACTAACAATAAATATCAATGTTTATATTCGTAGTCACCTTTTCAAACGTGACAACAATTTACTAACAGCAAGTGTCAATGTTTATATTCGTAGTCACCTGGTCAAACGCAACAAAAGTTAAGTAACAGTAAGTATCAATGTTTACTATGTTCACATTTATTGCCATGAGACGACCGTGTGTTGCGAAACAGGAACAAAGAATAGTTACACTATTTACCTTCATTCATGTCGCAAGAGGCGACTAAGGGAATTTTGGAATTGGCTGACCTATTCCATATAGAGTCAAAGCGGCCCAGAGGTCATATCGGATGTGTCTTATCTAAACCTCTAGATTTCTTATCTTATCTTGCCATTCAATATTTCTTTTTCTGTGCTCGTTCTTAAAATCTCGCCTGTTATTATGATATGATTAAAAAATCGGAATGCCTTGTGTTATGGTTTAAAGCTTGGCTGCGATTTCTGCACTTTTGGCCTGATACATCAGATCTCATCGTGGCTTTTGGTCATATATGCGATGGGGCAGTTAATCTCCACTCTCAAGACGTTCTTAATCGCCTCTTTCGACATGCATACATACTATTCTTTGCTACCCTTTCTAGACTCGGCAGCACACAGGCACTTGATACAAAACTGTATGTAAATGATATCGCCTTACTTCATAAATGTGTATAGGTATGACCCAAAGTAATGATGTGGTTGCTGGTGTGGTCGGACGTGTCATCAATGACCTTGCCTATATAATAAAAGCACCGACGATAAATGTTACTTGGGACGAACAAGAATTCGAAAATTATATCTATCTATATGCTGTAGCCCTTGTTTGCCTTGCGGTGTCAGGGGTGGAAGAGTTATCTGAAGATGGCCTTCTTGTGTGCTGTTTGTAAACTTGTTCCTGCGGCTTCTTTGCTTTCTGTGATCCATCTTTTACATGGTCTTCCTCTGGCTTTATAACCGTTATGTCTATGTCATGGATACTTGTGGCATGATATCTGTCGGTAGTCTGAAAGCGTGTGAAAACCACTTGATCTGTTGTCTTTTGATGTGTTCCAATACTGGTAATGTTTTGGTTATCTGTCTGATGTTATCTTCTCTAATTCTATCTCTTAATGAAACTCCGAGTATTCTTGGTAGATATATCATTTCTGCTGTCATTATTTTTCTTTTGTCTTGTGCTGTCATTGTCCAGGTTTGGCACTGGTAGCTTAGTGATGGAATAATAATAGTTTTGTATAATGCAACTTTAGTATCTATGTTTACATTTTTAAAATCTGTTCTAGGATGTGGTATGTTTTGTTGTATCTGTTTTGTATCTCTTTACAGTTTTTCCCTTCACTCGATATAATGTTTCCTAAGTAGGTAAACGCATTTACCTGTTTAATGTGTTTATTACCGATGGAGATAGTGATATTAGTTATGGGTAAATGTGCTCAGAAATAGTGTTTGATTTACCTCACTATCGTTCACTATCACTCAAAGGGGCAGCCCCCCCCCCCCCCCCAATCAGGTACAGACCTAATTTCTGGCTAGTCCTAAGCTAGTTTAATCGTTGAAGCGGTTCGAAAAATTAATTCAAATTACCACAAACTACATGTGGATGCCGTAATGTGTTTAGCCCTTTCATATATAAAGACTCAACCATGACCATCTACAGTGTATGACCTATTGGTAAATGGGAAATCCAGCTTTCTAAAATGACCCATTTCATTCTCCCTTGATTTTCATTGACTGACACTCAAAGTATATACATAGCGACCAATTAAATTCACGGAAATAGTCAAAATAGTAATTAAGAAGGCTTGAATTCCTATTTGATAATAGGTCTTATATTATAGACGACCATGATTTAACTGGGATGTTATGTGTGTCTCGATATAATATTTTTCAATAGGTCCATGGCTTAACTGGGATATTATGCGTGTCCTGACAGAACATTGTTCAATAGGTTCATGGCTTAACTAGTATAGTATGTGTGTCCTGATAGAACATTGTTCAATAGGTCCATGGCTTAACTGGTATATTATGTGTGTCCTGATAGAACATTGTTCAATAGGTCCATGGCTTAACTAGTATATTATGTGTGTCTTGATAGAACATTGTTCAATAGGTCCATGGCTTAACTAGTATATTATGTGTGTCCTGATAGAACATTGTTCAATAGGTCCATGGCTTAACTAGTATATTATGTGGTCCTGATAGAACATTGTTCAATAGGTCCATGGCTTAACTAGTATATTATGTGGTCCTGATAGAACATTGTTCAATAGGTCCATGGCTTAACTGGTATATTATGTGTGTCCTGATAGAACATTGTTCAATAGGTCCATGGCTTAACTAGTATATTATGTGTGTCCTGATAGAACATTGTTCAATAGGTCCATGGCTTAACTAGTATATTATGTGTGTCTTGATAGAACATTGTTCAATAGGTCCATGGCTTAACTGGTATATTATGTGTGTCCTGATAGAACAATGTTCAATAGGTCCATGGCTTAACTGGTATATTATGTGTGTCCTGATAGAACAATGTTCAACTGTTGATTCATGGTTGATTCTCTAATTGTTCACGTCTCACAACAACATGAGGCTTTAATACCCTACTCACATAAACTAGTAGTTCTCAACCTTGTGGGATTGGGCATATGATATATCCTCGGTGCCACAGAGATTTGCATGAGGAGGACATGGAGAAATCATTGTAATCGGGGTCATTGACTCGACTAGAGTTATCATAGGATGAACTTAAGTCACGTACAATATAGTACTCTAAATGTAAGTCATCATTATCATGTGGCACATCCTGTACTGGATTTAGCAGCCGTCGGGGCCCTTCCAAATTCATGTCCATACTTAGCACATTTTCCTGCTTCTGTGAGTATCATGTTCATGTGGTTTTTTTTTATATATCTTCCATCCATCTTCTTCGTGGGCTACATCTTGCATACACCTTCTTCATGGCCTACATTGTGTGGATATTGTATTCGTGGCCTACATCTTGCATACATCTTCTTCGTGGCCTACATCTTGCGTACATTTGGTTCGTGGCCTACATCTTGCGTACATCTTGTTCGTGGCCTACATCTTGCGTACATCTTGTTCGTGGACTACATCTTGCGTACATCTTCTTCGTGGACGACATCTTGCGCCCATCTTGTTCGTGGCCTACATCTTGCGTACATCTTGTTCGTGGACTACATCTTGCGTACATCTTGTTCGTGGACTACATCTTGTGCCCATCTTGTTCGTGGCCTACATCTTGCGAACATCTCTTTCGTCGGCTACATCTTGCGAACATCTCTTTCGTCGGCTGCATCTTGCGTACATCTTCTTTGTGGGATACATCTTGCAGACATCTTCTTCGTAGCCTACATCTTGCGGACATCTTGTTCGTGGACTCCATCTTGCGCCCATCTTGTTCGTAGACTCCATCTTGCGCCCATCTTGTTCGTAGCCTACATCTTGCGGACATTTGGTTCGTGGCCTACATCTTGCGTACATCTTCTTCGTAGCCTACATCTTGCGGACATATTTGTGGCCTATCTTTTAATTCGTTTCCATGGCATCATCCTCTCCATTATGATCTTTTCTGGGCTGTAATATTGCTTGATATGGCGAAAATATTGGAATTTTCTGGAAAGAACCATTCTGTTCAGCGGTTTTAATATATGCTGTCTTAATATTTGGTATATTTGCATACATTAAGTAGTTTGTTGTTGTTTCTGGTTCTGGCCGCTTAGTAGCTAGTCCCTGGTGTGCTCTCTGTTCGATACCGTGTTGTCCTGTACCCCCACCTGTGAAACCGTAGCATATGTATATAGACTTTGAAAGAATATACTGGATGTACTAAATAGAGACTTTATGTGCAGATCCAAAATTTACTGATTAAAAACCACTGACTGAAACAACTCGTATCTTATCGTGGTCCTGAATGGAAGCAATGAATAGTGACACTCTAGTCTGTCGCAAGAAAATACAAATGAAACTTTATTAATGAACTAGCTAATGAAGCAGAGAAAGCAGCTAAAACTAGAAAAAAGCAAAACACTATTTCATATAATGAAACAACTATGCAACCATACACGAACAAGAAATAATGCAATTAAAAACAAACATGGACAGTTATTAACATCCGAAGAAGACAAAAAAACACAGATGGGCTGAATTTTTTAAAGAGATAATAAATAGACCACAACCAACAATCTATACAGAGAAAACAGAACAAAAATGCTTTCCCTAGAAAAATGTGATTTATTCACCACTAAAGAACTGCAACTAGCCATTAAAAAGCTTAAAAACAACAAAGCAACTAGAAACGACGAGATCTCCACAGAAATGTTAAAAGCAGCAGATAAAAACACCCAACAATGCTTATTGCAACTGTTCAATGTAATATGGCTGAAAGAAACACCACCACCCAAAAAGGAGACCTAACTGATTGCAACAACTGGAGAGGCATCACAATACTCTCAATACCAGGAAAATAGTTTTGTAGTATGGTACTGGAAAGAATTTTTTTAAACATCAATAGACAAAAGATTAAGAGAGGAGCAGGCAGGATTTAGACCAAACAGGCCATGTATTGTCCAAATATTTACACGCAGGACAATAATATAAGAATAATAGAAGATACATATTGGTTGCGTGTTGTATAGTAGTTATAGATGCCAATCACAGCTGAATATAAACTTTGTTGACTTTCAAAGGCCTTTGATAGTATACATAGACATTCACTCTGGGACATTCTTGAAATATATGGATTCCAACCGAAATACGTTAACATTATAAAACCATCTTATGGTGACTCATGATGCTGTGTACAAACAGAACTGGCAATTCTGAATGGTTCCCAGAAATATAAGAGTGAATTAAGGATGTGTCATGTCACCGATGTTATTTAGTATTACAATGGGCTGGGCCATGCGAAATTACAGTCGATAAAAATCGTGGTATTGAATGACTCGAAAATAAAAGTCTTGAAGATCTCGATTTCGCGCCGACGACCTAGCGTTACTTAGCTCAACTCATGAAGATGCCCAAGAAAAAACAAATCGCCTTCAGTTTTTCTCTGCACAACTTGGGCTTGAAATCTATACATCCAAAAAAAAAACTATTTGACCTTACCAACAAATCAACGCACATCAAACTAACCGACAACACTTGAAAAAGTCATAAACTTCACATACCTTGGCAGCAAGATATCCACAGAAATATTAAACCGACAGTCAGTGCGACTGCCAATTCTTTCAATAAACTATCAAATATCTGACATTCAAAAACACTAAGAAACAACACAAAACTCAAAATCTTCAACTACTGCATAACTCCAACATCACTATATGGATGCGAAAGTTGGAAATCAACATCAAACTTAGAACAAAGACTAACACCTGTGAAAACTAATGAGTTAGACGACTACTGAACATACGTTGGTCAGACTTTAAATCAAACACAATTGTCAGACAAGAAGCAAAACAAGAATATGTATCAGGTAGGCTATATCAGGTCGCACAACCAGAAAGTATTAGAGGTCACAAATACCCCTAAATAGTAGAGATATTGAATTAACGTCATCTTTAGAGATGCACACCATGTCAACCACCGACGGAGTCCATCTTGTGCATATCAGGTCGTAGAATCACAAAATATTACAAATAGAAAGCCGATGTTCATGAGATTCTTACTACATGAATATCAAGAATAACAACACATACAATTTCTAAATAATAAATGAACTAAAAACGGTATTGTTATTTTTTAAACATTTTTTTCATGTTTCAGCATATTGTTGTCCACATTCCACTTTGATAAAGTAATAACAAAATTAATAATTGTTATGAGACATTTTTATTATTAGCTGCCGACCGTGAGATTTTTCCTAAAGTCACCTTCTATTTAAAATATAAAAATATAAATATTTTTTGCGTGTTGTTGAGTAGTTATAGATGCCAGTCCACATTGGTTACATCAGAGAATATGAATATTAATCATAGAAGTAACCTTTAATAAAACAAGGATATGTTTATGTTAAAGACACCTTGTTGAAAACTGTAGTTGAAGGTAGAGTCGAGGAACGGAGAGTAAGAAGTAGGCAAATGTGCACATAGAACGGAAACAAAATAAAATGGACAATTTACAGTCTATCAGAGGTCCGTAGCAGTCAATCTTCGATGATTAGACGGCACCTGGTGATGATGACCTTAAGTTTGGAAATCAGATCAAGCTTGTGTAAATTATTAAAGGATTTTACGATTTACGATCTACACAAGAAGAAAATGTTGTATGCTCTATGGTGTGCAAGAAGCTGTTTGTAAATATCGTTAACATTCTTAGTTTTCATTAAAGATTTTATTTCTGAATATGCGCGAGAAAAAAAACTGAATGAGACAGTTTATATTCGTCTACGGTGGTTCTCAACCTCTGTTTTCGTCCGTACCCCTCTCCGGGATAATTTTTCTTCGGTGGCTCGTGTACTCTAAAATATGTTTTTTATATCGGCTTATGACTATCATTTCTACGACTCTTATTAAACATTGTTGAAATAGTGACCGGTGTGTTTCTCTACCTCCTTAGATTGGTATGTGTTCCCCTCCCGATTTCAAATTTTTCTTAATGGCTCCCCTTTGAAATCGTTGTGACCCTTTACTGGGGGATAGATATTGAATATAGAACTACTGGGTTAGCGTACACTTTTTAAATGTAGTTTATAAAAGTTTAGTATGTGGTGTTATTTGATGTAGTTTATACTTTACGTTATAAATATCTTGGACACATAGTCACAAATGATGGCAGATGCGAAACAGAAGTTAAAAGAAGAATAGGAATGCTAAAAGTACCTTCAATGACATGAGGAGAATATTAACATCTAAACAAATTACAAACAAGTTAAAAATGAAAATTATAAAATGCTACATCTATTCTATATTAATGTATGGCTCAGAAACATGGACACTAAATAAAGAATTAGAAGACAGAATGATGCCTTTGAGATGTGGGTATATAGAAGAAGAGGGAGAACATCATGGAAAGAGAAGAAAACAAATAAAGAGGTGCTAAAGACACGTATTATGAAGAAAAAACTACTAAGAGAAATAAAGATAAAGCAAATAAAACATTTTGGACACATTAAAAGACATGATACCTTATTGAAGACCTTACTTGAGGGAAAAGTCAAAGGGAAGCGAGCTAGAGGTAGGCAAAGATACAAGTCGGAGAGTAACATCACACGATGGGCAGGTTACAGTCTAGTAGAGTGCCCAACCAAGACAAGAGACAGGGGATGTTGGAGATCCGTTGCAGCCAATCTTCGTTGCGGAGACGGCACTTAATGATGATGATGATACTTTATGTGATCACCATGGCGGTGGACGGCAGTGAACATTTCTTCACCCGCTAACTGTGACACAATAGTTCGAAATATGGTGACCGCCGATGTTTTCATTGTGTATTCCGGATAGATGGAGTTCGTTAGTTTCGGGAGAGCATTCCATCTAAGAGAAGGCCACTCTAAAATCCAACCGCTGCTGCCTTGTAGGTCATGCTATGGTTAGCCAAAATATAGTGGAGAACACCATAAATAAACCGGTATAAAGCCAAGAGGGAACCTACTACTGTAAATATCCCTAGATTACATTATGTTTCATTACGACTCAGATAATATACCAGTTCAAATAATCAATATTGCAACCAAGAACATTCGGACCTAACAGACTTGGGAAAATTAGATAATATAAAACAGGATATGAGCAGAATGAATATCATATCTATGTCTACGTGAGATAAGATGGCTGGGAGCAGGTAGTATAGTATCACAAGATCTTAAGGGGCAGCGTATTAATATAAATATCATCCAAGTTTATGCACCAACATCAGAGAGTACAGAAGAGGACATACAACAATTCTACAAGGACTTGAACACAGCTGTGAAACAATGCAAACAACACGAAGTAAATATTGTCATAGGTGATACGAATGCTAAGGTAGGGGACAGCCAAGACGAGCATGTTACTGACATATTTGGATTAGACACTAGAAATGAAAGAGGGGAGGTACTGGTAGATTGAGCCAGAAATAATAATATGGTGATAGGGAACACATTCTGTGCCCATCACCCATGGCGACTATGTACATGGAAAAGCCCAGATAATAAGACGCGCAATCAAACAGATTACACCTTAATAAATAATAGATTCAGAAATTCACTGAAGTCTGTTAAGACACGTCCAAGCGCTGATTGCAACAGTGACCATGTTCCAGTAGTGGGAAAGATTAATATTAGGTTAAAGAGATTAAAAACTACAAGGGCAGATAACACACCTAATGTGAATTTGCTGCCAAAAAGGACAGAATTACAAGAACAGTATAACATAACAATTCAACATAGGTACAATGTGATAGAAAAAATATAAACCATTGAAGAACAGTGGACGATGTTAAAAGAATCATTGCAGCAAACAACGAGATTCTGCCACCTAAGAAACATCTCAATAAGAAAGACTGGATGACAGAAGATATTTTGAATATGTTAAAGCAAAGAAGACAGATGGAGATTAACATTGAAGAATACAACAAAATGAACAAATAAATTAAACATAAATGCAATAAGGCTAAAGAGGATTGGTTAAACGCAGTAAAATAGGAAAATATCATCATAGAAATACAAGTGATATACATTTACAAATAAAGGAATTAACAGGCAGAAGGCAGGCTCACAAGACTGTGTGCCTGAAATCTAAGCAGGGGCACATACTAATGGGAGAAAATGAAATCATGCACAGATGGGATGAATATATTAAAGAACTGTACGGAGATAACAGAAATGATACTAACTTAAATTATAACAATGAAGGTCCAAGTATATTAAAGGAAGAGTTAAAGAAAGCTAAACAACACTTGAAAACAACAAATCATCGGGTCCAGATAAAATTACAAAAGAAGAATTAGAAGTTCAGGAAGATTACAGCGTTGAAGTTATCACCACAATTTTTGATGACATCTACAACAGTATTTTCCATCCGATTTGTTACAATCAATGTTTATTGACCTACCAAAAAAACCTGATGCAGTAGATTGCGAAGACCACAGAACAATCAGCCTTATGAGTCAGATGACCAAGATTCTACTGCACATAATAATGAGGCGTATAAAAGGAAAAATAAAACCAGTGATAACTGAAGAACAATGCGGATTCGTAGAAGAAAAAGGCACAAGAAATGCCCTATATCTCGTATATTAGGAAAATTAATGGGGAGGGCCATAGAAGTACAACAAGACCTTTATCTGTGCTTCATAGATTACAACAAAGCATTTGACACGGTGAAGCATTCAGAGATTATAAAATTGCTAGAAAATCTTAACGTTGATGGGAAAGATCTAAGAATAGTAAGAAATAAGTATTGGAAACTAACGTTGGTGATGAGAGTTAACAAAACTATAGGTAGATTTTAAAAGATAGAAAGGAGTGTCAGACAAGATTGTGTAATGTCACCGAACCTTTTCTCCCTGTATACAGAATACATTATGCGAAATATAGAGAATATGCCAGGAATAAAAGTGGGAGGATGCAATATAAATAACTTGAGATATGCTGACGACACAGTAATGATCGCAGACGTGAACATGAACTACAAGTCATGTTAGATAAAGTAGTGATAAAAAGGGAAAACGAAGGGCTCAGTTTAAAACAAGAAGAAAACAGAAATAATGGTTGTACCGAAGAGACATACACCACCAAGATGCAACATAATAATTAACGACACAAAATTAACACAAGTGGAAAAAGTGAAATATCTTGGCACCCAGTTAACATCAGAAGGTAGATGCTCAAGTGAGATAAAGAGTCGAACAGCACAAGCCAAATCAATATTCCAAAAAAATTAGAACCATTTTGTGCAATGGAAGATTATCAATGCAGACCCGAAATCGAGTGCTGTGACATTATATCGAACCAATTATTTTTTATGGATGTGAAGCATGGACTGTAAACAACAAAATTCAAAGCGAATTAGAGGCTACATATATGTGGTTTCTGAGAAGAATGATGAAAATACCATGGACTGCCAAGAAAACTAATGCAGAGGTTCTCATTGATGCTAGCGTAAAAAGATCAATCATATCAAACATTAGGGGCAGACAGTCAAGATTACTAGGGCATGTACTGAGAAGAACACAGCTTGAACACTTAATAACCACTGGAAAGATCAAGGGGAGAAGAGATAGGGGACGACAAAGAGAAAAGTTTCTAGATGGACTGGTATTGTAGCACGGTAAAAGTTCACCAACCGAGCTTCTTGACAACACAAGAGACAGAGAGTCGTGGAGAAATATGATCGTCTACACCATTCGGCATGGCACTTGATTGATTGAGTTTATACTATTTAGTGTATATTATTTGACGTAATTGATACAATTTTAGTATATATTATTTAGGTCAAAGGGCATAGACCCAGGGGCCGCTGGATCAGTGTAAGTTATTTGATGTAGTTATTTCAGCGTATATAATTTTATATAGCATATGTTATTTTAGCATATATTATTTGGTATAGCATATGTTGTGCTTGCGTATATTATTTGATACAGTATATGTTATTTTAGTATATATTATGTGATAGTGTATATAATATTTCAGCATTTAGTAGTTGATATAACATGTTACTTTAACATATATCATTTGATATAGTGTATTATGTTTTAGCGTATATCATTTGATATAATGTGTACTATTCCAACATATAATATTTACCATAGTATATACTATTTCAGCGCATACTATTTGACATAGTATATGTTCTTTCAACATGTACTGTATGTTACAGTGTATTCTATTTTAGCTCATACTAAATTTGATATAATAATTTTTTTTAAAACAATGTTGCATACCCTGTACAAGACATTACTTTTCAACTCCACTAATTGACAAAACTAATAGGTACCACTAACAACACCACTAATAGACACCACCAATAGACACCACCGATAGGTACCACTAATAGGCACCATTTATTGGCACTACTAATGCATTAAACCGTATATCCAGTATAATGTAGATAATTTTCATTCCAAGATCGATCAAGTTCGATCGAATTTAGTTTGTGAGATCCTTCCTACTAGCCCCTCTAACATCGAGTCCACACTATTTGATACAGGCTATTATATTTTTTGCGTATAATATTTAGTAAGACAAATAAGATAATATCCTACTTCTGCTTCTTGGTCAATCTCCAGATGAAGTCAGATGCAGAAATGGATTTCAGCAATGAACTGTACTGTGGTTATCAACACCAAAACAGCGCCGTTGAATTTGTCCGTCAGAGTTGCTTCCGATCGCCGTCGTTTTTCTTTTTGTGGTGTGGTACAGTGGGCAGTTCCGGTGAATATCTAACGTGTGGACATCTAAAAGCAGTGTTGTAATATTGACTATTTTTAGTCAAATTTCTCAAATTGTATCATTTTTAAAGGCTACTTGCCATGAAATGTTGGATTTATTCATTTTAATGTTTTTGACCATTTTTTGCCTTTTTAAAAATATATCCTTTTTGGCGTATTTTCTTTATTAAATTTGGCGAAAGTAAATATTGTGCATAGGCTTTTGTGAATATTAATTGCATTATAAACACTGTCTACCAAGATAGTAGATTTGTGTTGGGCGCGTAGAGTTCAAAACCACCCCCATCTTAGGAAAATATTGTTTTTAAAGTAACCTCTGCCTGAACAAAGTGGCATATACAACCATGCTACATATTATATTCGTGTGGAAATATAGAATAAATATTGTATGTCTCAAAGAGATATTCAACTATCCTTTTCTTCAGAGTTCAAAGTGGTACGTTGTTACAAATGGAACCATATACATCAAAATAGATGAGAACATACGTTTCCATGATTGTAAAAGGCACAAGATTCTGTTAAGGAAAAAAAGTCAACTGTAAACTCAGTTGTTAAAACATGAAAAGTAAATGGTATATAATTTTACTACTGTACAAAACGTCCAAGTACTCTAATTTCTTCCTAAACAAATTGTCTACGAAGAAATTGTCTAGACAAAGCTCAGACTTGACATAAATATTAAAATACCTAAAATTAAGTTAGCAATAACTTGTATTGTTTATTGTGCATTAGATAAATGTTGATGATTGGCGTGAGATAATACAAACTTATACAAAAGGTAGTATTCATGAAAATATAACAATGTGCTTGAACCAAGTGCACTTTGACAACTAAGAAAGGTCAACGAAGACTTACAGATAAATTTGAAAGTAGATAGTAAAAACAATAGATTTATATTGTTCATCTATGAATCAACTGATATAATATAACCCCCCGCCCACCCTCATCCCCATAAAAGTGTAGTATTTCAATGTATTTTCATAAAATGTGGGATTGCTCATACATGAAATTCTGTTTTGGTTCTTGTAAAGTCATTTCAGTAATGAAAATTTAAAATTTAAAAAAATCTCTAGTTTATGCATTAAACCCACACGTTGGAGATACAAATGCTCAGGGAGAACAATTACCTTGTCATATGGCTTCTGAAACTACATGGCATGTGAAAGAAAACAATTTTAAATATTTTTATCAATTGGTAAAAGATGAAAGCGTATTTTGCACAAGAACATTTAGTTCAAACAAATTAAGAATAAATTGTCAGAATAAATGTGTTTTAGCTGTATTTCACAAAATGTTACGTCAATTTTTCTATTGTTTTAGTAGTTTATACACAATTTTGTAATTTGGCCATTTTTATTACCGAATTTGTGCATACATTGTTTTAATATGGCAACCTTTGCCTAGAAGCACGATGACATATAATCGGTGATATAACCTTGGAATCACATTTCTTAGTGTGCAACCTGGAATCACAATTCTACTGCAATATCCAGGACCGGATTTACGTATAAGCTAAACATACTATAGCTATGGCCCCCACTGTCTTGGAGGGCCCCAACAAATTATATTTGGCACTGATATATAATATCTGGACTTATAAAAGGGCCCCCATATCTCAAAATGCTTATGTCCATATCAAGTCTAAATACGGCGCTGGTAATATCCGGTATAAACATTCCAGTGTACAATCAGGAACGGCATTCTTAATGTAACAGCTAGAACCAAGTTCCATAGTTTAACGCTAGTGTTTTAACGGGTTTTGGAAAGTAGAGAAAAGAATAACAACACCGTGACCTGGCATACATGTCGTAAGAGGCTGCTAAGAGGGATTGGAGTGGGATGTGTCATCCCATAGGTCTAAGTGACTCAAAAGTAACGCTGAAATTAGATGTCAGGCCGAAAGACGCACAAATCATAGCCTAGCTGCAAACCATGACACAATGTATTAAGTTTTCAAGACTATATCATACTAACCAGCAAGAGTTTGAGATTGAAATCAGAAGAAGAATGCACTTCCTAGTGCACACCCTGGAATAAATCAAACATGTCTACCAATCAACTATTTACTCATCTCTCTGTTTATCTAACAAATTATTGCTGTGGATTATTTTTAACCCAGCACTTAAGACAATGGTCCAATATTCAAATTGAATGTCTTATAAAGATGAAAACTTGAATGTCTGATTTTCTCAACTGAGCTGTTAAACTCATGTTCATTAGCTCATCTGTCAAGTTCATTCCGAGATATCGTGTCCGCTATCTCTTAACACTTTCTATCCAGGAAAAGTCATTAGTTTCAACTTAGCAGTCCATTATAGTGTTTATCATCCATAATCTTTTCAACTTGAACTGGACTGTCATCTGCAAACCTGAACATTGATGGTCAAAACAGTCTAAATATCCCTTGAGTTTCAATTAAAAATTCTTCGGTGCGGACAGTGTGTATGTAATTACTGCATATGTACATTTGTATAGTGGCCATGCTGTATTTATATATATATATATATATATATATATATATATATATATATATATATATATATATATATATATATATATATATATATATATATATATATATACACCGTGTGAAGAGTTAATAAACGAGTATATATTTCTAGTTTCTGTACATCTGGCGTTGTGATTCCTCGCTGACTGTTGATTTCTAGTTTCTGCAAGAATAGCTTGAATCTATTTCATGGTTGAGCCTAGTCCTGTATCAATTATACAGTCCTGTAGACTCATCGTGTTTATCATTCTAGTTCTCAAACTCCCAAAGACTCTGCTGTGTAGTGCAGATAATGGAAATACGTTGTATCGTAGTTTTGTTTGCGTCAATGGTGTGACATGTGTGTCTTCGGCGTTAAAAATTCACATTTAGCTTTACGATGTGAACGTGACTAATACGGTTCTTACTCTTCGCAATTTATTGTGACTCCGTTACTGGTAAACATATTATGGTCGAAACGTCGATTTGCCAGTATGTTAGCAGTAATTATCAAATCTTCATTTACCCTACTCCACACTTAGCTCAAAGTAAAATAGAGGAAGACCAAGAGAGACTCTTCGCAGAACAAACATCAAAGAAACTATAGGTCTCACAACATACAAAATTACATACAGTACCATCATATTGCTCGAACTGGAGAGTTGTGGTTTCTGCCCTATACACCGTGTTCGGCGCTGAAGGAACATAGATGGATAGAGATAAAAGTTTCGGTCATTGGAAAGCAGCCTTTTTACAATGGCTCATTTGATTTTTCCCGTAATTTGCATTCATGTTTATCCTAAATGTTTACTACGTTTAAACAAAATTCAATTTCATGTTCAAGTGGAAATATTTCCAAATCACAAATGTTTCGTAGGCCGATCAAACTTAGGCAATGGGTACCAGATCTTTCGAGGAAAGTAAAGGAGGCGGGTGTGATGTTGACAACATTATCCCTAGGTATGCCGTTAGTCAATGAAAAATACGTGCATAATACCGTATTCTTTAATACGTTTAAATGTGGTGGCGTGGAAACGGATAATTTTACCTTTCCACGTTTATACTTAGCTTGTAAACTGCCAATGAAATAAATTCACAGGAAAAATCAAAAGATACACTGTTAAAGGTTGTATTCAGTTAGCCAGTAGGTCCTCCGAGGGTCACGCATAAGCCCTGTGTCCAGTCACATATGTGATCGCCGTGTGATATGTATGCCCGTGTGCTATTACTGTATGTGCATACTGGATAGATTTACAAATGTGTATGTTTAGATCACATTCAGGTTTACATATAGTGTGTGTCCAAGTCACAATCCCACAAACGGCTGTCCATAAATTACGTCAACAGTTTACAATTTATTACCCACTCCTTGTCAACATTTATCAATAATTCAGGGACCCACTTTCTCCCCCCTCCCCCCACGCCGCTTTATTAAGACAAAAATAATTTACTCCCCAAAATATGTAGCAGAAAAAATGCACACAACAAAATTCATTTTTTTCACATTTTTAGAAAAATATTTCTAATTCATGCCATTTAATTGGTGTATAAAAACGATATTGTTGGCATCAACTTTTCTTGACCTTTTCCTTCCCCCTTTTCAACAACTTATCTTTTTCATACCAATCTCTCCTCCCTAATTGTGACGTAATGTATGAACAGCCTCAAAAAGAAAATAAATATGTCTACACCATTCATTTTACTTAACCTAAAGCAACTATAATGAAGTGTCCTGGAATATATATATATATATATATACAATTCAACTTGACCTAAAAAAAAATAATTATATAATATATAAAGGATTCAGAATTGTCACCTTGAGGAATAATTATGAGATGTTTCCTGACACATAAGTCTGAATCTAGTTTTTATATAAATGAATCATATTTTTTTTAAAGAAGACACCTGTTGCCCTTTTGAACTCCAGCCACTTGACATTTTGCAGGATCCAGCGATGTGGAATTTGTTAATGAGGGTGTCAAGGTCACAGTCCAATAATAAATGTACCTGTAGTCTAGAATTCTTCCCTTCTCCGCTGTATTGACGTAGAAGGAAAGGGGAGCACAGAAAATCGGCAATTACCTGCCATGCATGTCGTATGTGGCGACTAATTACAATCAACAATAAAATAAAATACTATCAAAATATAGGGTTCCAAAACATCGAATCAACTTGTGTAGAAGTAGTTACACATGTAGTCAATGTGCAGTTAAAACAAGTGCTGGGCTTTCAGATAAATTCTACACACACTATTGTATGGCGACAAGGATGTGTTTTATCTCCCCTGTCATTCATCACATACATCGATTGCATATTTAAAATTGCCAACACTAATGACGAAGAAAATCTAAATAACCTCCTGAATGAACTTCTTTTTTGCAGATGATCAAGCAATAATAGCAACAACAACAAAACAACAACTACAACAACAAAAAATAGATTCCACACAACATGTAGGGAATTCAACATAAAGATAAAACACAGAAAAAAACTGAGGTAATGTCAATCCCCAAAACATAAAGAAACATCACAATTCTAATCGATGACCAACAACTTAAACAGGTGAATGAATTCATTTATCTTGGAAGCCTCATATCATCGAATGGGAAAAACACCAAAGAAATTCAACATAGATGCAACACAGCATACCGGATCTTGGGGCAGATGTCTTGTCTTCTATCTTTACAAATAAATATGTGAGCATCAACATAAAAAATGCACTATATAAAACGATCATCATACCATCACTGTGTTACCAATGCCAAACGTGGACACTAACACCAGAATCCAAAAGAAAACATTACAACAGAGATGGCTTGTCTACATCGAATCCTCGGAGTAACAATAAGAGACATAATCAGAAACGAAAACACCAGAAGACTAACAAACACAATGTCAATTCTTGATTACATCAGAAGATAACAGATTAAGTGGTTTTCGCATGCTTCCATACTACCATCAAACAGAGCCCCTCAAAAAACATTACTATACAGACACAATGGATACAAAGCCCGGGGGAAACCTTGCAAACAATGGATTATAGAAATAAAAGAGTGAACGAAAACAAACGTATATGAAACACACACAAAAAGCCATCTCCAGAGATTTTTACTACACCTGACTCTGCAAGGCATAAAGGGGAAAGAACTATAGAGTTGATTGTTTCAGGTCTCAGTTGGTCCCTTTTGATTTGCAATTTGATTTGCAGAGATATTCATGCATAAATTGCATGTGTGTGTGAACAACGACGTTGGGCCAGTCCTGCAGTATTTGCTCTGATTTTTGTGTTCTTGCTCAGTAGTTCATATAACATTCGTGGTTGATGTTGCAGTGTTGTTGAAACCGACTTGCTGTACATTATGTGTCTTTAGATTCAGTGCCGCGTTATTAATTTAAATAGTTTGATTCTTTCTGTACGGTTTGTTGATGTCTTGCACAAAATTGTAGTCTATGTCTCTTCACTGCAATCGCATAGATTGTTTTACCGTAGCCTTTACTTACCTTAAACTTTCAAGTGTGGAGGAGTGAAGGAATATTACCTCAGGAATATAGTTGCACAGGTAGTCACATTGACGCTAACCCATGGTGGTCATGCTGACAGTATAAGGTACACAGCGACCGTCATTATTTTTTTATGATTATATCAAAGCTCTTGTCAATATAAAACCTAGTGTCTAATGGAAATCAATGCCTTCTAAAATGAGTCAATAAGAAAACTTGCTTTCCATTAGCTAGTATGCCTAATCTTGCAAACGGTCATGATTATACTCTCGGAAATAACAAACTCCGATTCACGTCTATGATTGAAAGTCTCTATAATTATATATAGTTCTTGCAACTTTGCAAATATCTAGGCACATTATTCCAGTAGGTTGCCGCTTCTTTCAGGAAGAAAATCCGATTAAATGAGCATGCTGAATATAGAGGACAGGTGGCTGCTGAATACAATTTTACACACACAAAACTGAAATATTTCGGACATATGAAAAGATACAATGGCATAATAAGGGCAGAGTTTCGGGAAGTTGAAGAAGTGGTAGACCTAGAAGATGGACAGATGGACTGTATAAAGTTATCATTGAAGGAGACAGGCAGATTGGCACAGAATAGAGTCGGGTTCAGGACATCAATTGCAAAGACAATTTATGTTCTGGAAAGATGTCACATTGAGAGAGTTCTTATAGCAAGTTCAGACTCACGTCCATGGTTGAGAGTCTTTCTAATTATATATAGTTCTTGTAACAAGTTCAGACTCACGTCGGTGAGTGAACACAATTTCTATAGATATACATAGTTCCTATTACAAGTTTGGACACACACGTCCACGGTTGAAAGTTTTTATAGTTATACATAATTCCTCAATATAACAATCAAAAATAATACAAAAAATTAAGAAACCTTTAAGTAACGAATACCGATTAATGTAATTAAAGTCAAATAGTCTTGTGTTTTTGGAACAATGTTATGGTTTCTTGGGATGTACGATATTACCCTCGGGAAAGACAATGTTACCCTTGGAGAGAACGAGTCAACCCTTTGGGAGTACGATGTTACCCTTTCTACATATAATATTTGCTATAATTTGTCTTTTTACTCAAGCATCTCTAAGCACTTCGACATTAGTTCTCTTAGTTGTTCATAGAATTTTCATCATTCTTCTTAGAATCCATATCTCAGTAGCCTCCATCTCACTTTGAGCTTTTTTGTTTAAAATCCATGCTTGACATCCATATATATATAAGAACCTAGCACTCGTATTCGCATATACACCGACAGTAGTCCATTGCATGGAATACTTCTCATTTCTAATGTCACACATGGCGCATGTGTAAACGAGCCGGCTCTGTCCATGTGCGCCTGCATAGTACGATCAATCTTCCAGATGCTCGGACATTCCAGAGAATGAGCGGCAAAAAAATGATTACTGTTGACATATCTGACTTCCTGGGGTCCGCGTCTGTTGTGGATTATTTACTGCCTGACACGAGCACGTGTCTGAAAGGTCAAGGGATATAATCTCACAAAGATGTGCGATTAAAGTCATACGATTGTAGGTATACCTGACCATGAGATAAGTTCTGACGTTTCGACCAGATCTGAAATTTGACATGCCTGACCTTGTACTTCGCTGTTTCGACCCCTTAACTGGCCAGCATTTAATGTGGCTTCTGTGTGATTATTTTATTTGAGTTCATCTTTATTTCTTTCCAATTAAACCAAAAATTTTTATTAACTTGATTGCATTGTTTATATTTTCTGTGTTGTTGAGTAGGAAATATTCAGTAGACTGTCGTTGTTTTAAAAAGGTTCTGATACCTAACCGTATACGGCTGAAATTTAAAAGTTATTTTTATTTCTACCTTCTCAGGGTCACAGAGTCGGAGAATCAGTATAGCTAATTATTTATTTTGTGTTTGTTTATTATTAACAGTGCATCTCAAGTTTTCATTTCCTCACCATTGAGGTGTATTAGGAAATACAGTGTTAGGTCTGTATTTTTCATTAACTAACAGTTCACTATCATCTTATCTTCACTGCCCCCCCCCCACTTACACCCCTATTAGTTTAGTTAAGTAAAACGTACCTCTTGTAGTGAAGTACGCTCCTTTCAGCTGGGAACGTTATCTTCTTCTTCACTGTTCATTCTCAAACTCCCGTTGGATCTCTCTTATAGCGGGACAATGATCCTACTAGGTTTCCAATAGGACGTAGTCAAGAGAGTGAAAATTCTTTCTGTAGCTGTTTTATTTGCGTCACTGGTCTGACACATTCGTCTTCGCCAGTGTTCAGTTAAGTTATATTAGAGCTTTCAATAATAAAAATAATAAAAACGAGTGTAGTTCTAATGATCCAGTAACCACGACCTCAATATTGCTAGTATTCTTATATAGTTTGTTCCCCCCCTCCATCCCCGTTAACAGTGTCGAGGGCGATTTACAGAGAATACGGACTACAGAAACAATTGTATACAGTACCATCAATGTGGAACATCAATGAGTAGATGTGTCTGTAGTGGAGAGGGGAACATCAAGGAGTAGATGTGTCTGTAGTGGAGAGGGGAACATCAAGGAATCGGTTTGTCTTTAGTGGAGAGGGGGACATCAAGGAGTAGATATATCTTTAGTGGAGAGGGGGACATCAAGGAGTAGCTTTGTCTTTAGTGGAGAGGGTAACATCAAGGAGTAGATGTGTCTGTAGTGGAGAGGGGAACATCAAGGAGTAGATGTGTCTGTAGTGGAGAGGGGAACATCAAGGAGTAGATGTGTCTGTAGTGGAGAGGGGAACATCAAGGAATCGGTTTGTCTTTAGTGGAGAGGGGGACATCAATGAGTAGATATATCTTTAGTGGAGAGGGGGACATCAAGGAGTAGCTTTGTCTTTAGTGGAGAGGGGGACATCAAGGAGTAGCTTTGTCTTTAGTGGAGAGGGGGACATCAATTAATTGATTTTTCTTTAGTGGAGAGGGGACATTAAGGAATTGGTTTGTTTTAGTGGAGAGGGGACATCGATGAATTGATTTGTCTTTAGTAGAGAGGGGGACATCAAGGAGTAGATGTGTCTGTAGTGGAGAGGGGAACATCAAGGAGTAGATGTGTCTGTAGTGGAGAGTGAGACATCAAGGAGTAGATGTGTCTGTAGTGGAGAGTGAGACATCAAGGAGTAGATGTGTCTGTAGTGGAGAGTGAGACATCAAGGAGTAGATGTGTCTGTAGTGGAGAGTGAGACATCAAGGAGTAGATGTGTCTGTAGTGGAGAGTGAGACATCAAGGAGTAGATGTGTCTGTAGTGGAGAGGGGGACATCAAGGAGTAGATGTGTCTGTAGTGGAGAGGGGGACATCAAGGAGTAGATGTGTCTGTAGTGGAGAGGGGGACATCAAGGAGTAGATGTGTCTGTAGTGGAGAGGGGGACATCAGGGAGTAGATGTGTCTGTAGTGGAGAGGGGGACATCAAGGAGTAGATGTGTCTGTAGTGGAGAGGGGGACATCAAGGAGTAGATGTGTCTGTAGTGGAGAGGGGGACATCAAGGAGTAGATGTGTCTGTAGTGGAGAGGGGGACATCAAGGAGTAGATGTGTCTGTAGTGGAGAGGGGGACATCAAGGAGTAGATGTGTCTGTAGTGGAGAGGGGGACATCAAGGAGTAGATGTGTCTGTAGTGGAGAGGGGAACATCAAGGAGTAGATGTGTCTGTAGTGGAGAGGGGAACATCAAGGAATCGGTTTGTCTTTAGTGGAGAGGGGGACATCAAGGAGTAGATATATCTTTAGTGGAGAGGGGGACATCAAGGAGTAGATGTGTCTGTAGTGGAGAGGGGGACATCAAGGAGTAGATGTGTCTGTAGTGGAGAGGAGGACACCAAAGAGTAGATGTGTCTGTAGTGGAGAGGGGGACATCAAGGAGTAGATGTGTCTGTAGTGGAGAGGGGAACATCAAGGAGTAGATGTGTCTGTAGTGGAGAGTGAGACATCAAGGAGTAGATGTGTCTGTAGTGGAGAGTGAGACATCAAGGAGTAGATGTGTCTGTAGTGGAGAGTGAGACATCAAGGAGTAGATGTGTCTGTAGTGGAGAGTGAGACATCAAGGAGTAGATGTGTCTGTAGTAGAGAGTGAGACATCAAGGAGTAGATGTGTCTGTAGTGGAGAGTGAGACATCAAGGAGTAGATGTGTCTGTAGTGGAGAGTGAGACATCAAGGAGTAGATGTGTCTGTAGTGGAGAGTGAGACATCAAGGAGTAGATGTGTCTGTAGTGGAGAGTGAGACATCAAGGAGTAGATGTGTCTGTAGTGGAGAGTGAGACATCAAGGAGTAGATGTGTCTGTAGTGGAGAGTGAGACATCAAGGAGTAGATGTGTCTGTAGTAGAGAGTGAGACATCAAGGAGTAGATGTGTCTGTAGTGGAGAGTGAGACATCAAGGAGTAGATGTGTCTGTAGTAGAGAGTGAGACATCAAGGAGTAGATGTGTCTGTAGTGGAGATGGAATTAGTAGGTAGCAGACAGTTTTGTATCAGATCCGTTCAGCTGAGCACTGATTCGCCTCGCAACTTGAGTTAACAAATTTTCTGAATTCGACCACTCCTTATTACTAAAAAAGATTGATTTAGTCAAAACATCCAACGGTAGGGAGTAGAGGGAGGAGGTGTCAGCTATAAAATATAGCTAATCACTTCCTTCGTATGATGGCTTGGTTATCCTGTTTTGGGTAAACCGTTACGGGTGAGGTTTTACCCTACTGGTTGATTGTTTACTAAATATCGTGCACTAAAAGCTTCTAAGAGCTCACCTACAACTTGACATTCTATCAATATATGCTCTTTCAGTATTTTTTTTTACAAGGAATCATGCCGGCATACATGTCCAAATCATGCACGTTTTCAACTGATGTAAATGCATAAAGGAGAAATATACATCTCTGAAATTGGCACAATTTAATAAATATAGGCCCTATTTGTTTACAAAAACGACTACCTATCTTAAACAATCTTAAAGGGAACAGCGAGAGAGAGAGAGAGAGAGAGAGAGAGAGAGAGAGAGAAGTAGTAACTGTGGCTGAGAAAATTATTCATTGACAACAAGAAGAAATAAACAGGCTGTCATTTCTACACACTCGACGACATAGCAGATTACGGTGTAGATCTTTACACACTTCCCAAGATAACTACAACCAGAAAAGATTCTGCGGTATACAACTACTTACAAATTTATCCATTGTCAGTCAGTCAGTTCCTCTTTTGCCAAGTTTGACACATAGGGCGGATGTCATAGTTCTCCATGCCTGTCGGTCAGCTGCCAAGGATTGCAGGTCTTGTGCATTTATGCCTGTTGATTTTAATTCATTCATAAATGTTCTTCTGAGCGTTGTTTTTGGTTTTCCTTGTTTTCTTTTTCCCGTCTGGTGTCCACATGAAGACGTGTGAAATTATGTCTTCATTCATTTTAAGTATGTGGCCGATGTATGTCCAGCAACGTTTTCTGATGATGTTCGTCACATATTCTTGTTTTCTTTTCCTCTCGTAGCATGTCGTTTGATTTTAAGTCTTTCCAATTAGTATTTGTGATTTTTTTGAGGCATCTATTCTCGAAGACAACTAACTTCTTATCCATTATTGCGGTAGATTTCAAACATTCACGTCCATATGTCAATAATGGAATCACACGTGTATTGAATAGTCGCAGTTGGATGTGTTTACTTGTGATCTTCGATCTCCAGATGATTGAAAGGCGTTGGAGGCGAGAGCTATTTCTGAGTTGGTATCACCGTCTGCTGTTATCTTGCTTCCCAAATATACGAATTTGAAACGTTGTCATGTTGTCACGTTTGAAATGTTGTCATCTAGTTTAACTGATTCTGTCAGGCCGGTAAAGTTCATGATTTTCGTTTTATGTGTGTTTATTTGGATATCCACTGTATATAACTGTAAAAAAGTTGTATCTTCCGCCTACATTGCTATTATAATTGTTCTCTTCAATTGTTGTTGTCGTTGTCGGTTACATTGTTGTTGTAGTATTCCGCCTACATTGTTGTTGAAGTTCTTCGTCTACATTGTTTTGGTTGTCCATTGTTTATAGTGTTCTTTTAGTTTTTCGTCGACATTGCTATTATAGTTGTCCGTCGACAATGTTGCTGTATCATGTGTTTGATATTCTCTATCTTGATAAAGAAGTTTTTCCCTAGAAATATCGATTATATGTATTTGCTCAATGTCAAACTCGCTATTTAATCCGTTGTATAATTGTATAATTCTTGTTACATTTATAATTGTTACGTTGTATAATTGTATAATTCTTGTTACATTTATAATTGTTACGTTGTATAATTGTATAATTCTTGTTACATTTATAATTGTTACGTTGTATAATTGTATAATTCTTGTTACATTTATAATTGTTACGTTGTATAATTGTATAATTCTTCTCACATATCGATGTCGTGTTGCATTTATTTCACAGTTTTATTGTTTATTCTCATATTTCTTCGTTAACAAATATATTTTCTGTTTCTTGCGCAGGGATACTGTGGGCCTATTGGAGATCGATGTCAGTACGTTCCAGTGTCAGAATGTGTCAGAATATGCCTAAACGGCCGAAGAAAGAACATATGTAAGGTTCGACATTCAAGTGGAGCTTACTTCTGTGTAGTTTTATGAGCCGAGTCCTACAGTTTCTAATTTAATTTATCATTAACAGATATTAAAAAGCCCAAAATTCTGATGTTCATTATGTAATCTTGAGGGAGATTAAACTCTCAAAACGAATTGTATTTAATGTGTTATTTATTCGTACCAATAAGTCAGGCAGGGAAGGCCATTAGAAAACGTTCCGGTAGTATATCATTCGACTGGATTGCTAGTTATCTCTTATAATTCAACGATATTGTTTGTCAGGTAGACCCGCAGATGTTCTATCTTTCAAAGAAAATATCGAAATGTGTGTATGCTGATGGTTCTTTCCGACACACGATGCTCTAATAATTCTCTCTCTCTCTCTCTCTCTCTCTCTTTATCTATGTACCATGTAGGTACCATTTCTCTCTTTCTCTGTGCCATGTAGATACTAAGTTGGTTTATTCCTGTCACGATTAATGCGGAATAGCTCTCACATTAACACGGGTAGGCCACTGACTGCAGTGTTTCCAATACAAACACAGATTCGGTTTGCCTCTCTCTAAAAGGGCTTAATTGTACTCAGGTTAAACAGGATGTACTGTGTCCCTCTCTTTGGAATCTTCAAAGGAATCTTTGAAAAATCCACTTTATAAACAAGACGTCACGAGCGGGAATCGAACCTGCGACCTGTTAAGCACAAGGTGAACGATTTAACCACAGCGACGTGGAAAACCCCTCTTCATAAGGGGATTATCCTCTTGGGATAATGCTTTTCGCATCTATTGTCAACTAACTGACTATGGACACTTTGGATGTAAGTTTACTTATCTTTCATTATGGCGAACACCAGCAGAACTTCATAGTAGATGCATGTTCTAATGACCAACGAGACCTTGAACGTATATCCAAGTTCCAACTTCCAGCGAATAAAGGAAAGTAGACCCATTTTCTAACCACCAGTGTGCCCAAGAAAGTAGACTCATGTTCTAACCACCAGTGGAAGCAGAAAAGTAGACCCATGTTCGAACCACCAGGAAGTCCAGGAATGTATATCCGTGTTCTAACCACCAGCGAGTTCAAGAAATTATATTCAGGTTCTAACCAGAAGCTGGGAACATACTAGTGGCTTATATCGAACCGGCAGTTATGAATCTTTCGAGACATAGATTGGATTTCGGAAACAATGACGTGTTAGTAAATAGTCTTCAAGAGCCATTGAGGAGCAGTGGTATAGACCTCAAGCCATTGAAGGGCAGTGGTAAGGACCTTAGTCGTCATCTTCGTACAACGATTTAGTCAAATTCTTAACAAAAATTTAGCATATTACAAGTTCTATTTTATAGTTATGTCAAGATGTAAAAATGACCGTGCGTTTACGTATTCGTGTCTATCTTTGAAAATCTGTAAATACAAATATTTTAGAGAAATTGATAAAGCTCGAAATAAAAATTGACACTGAATATGACGTTACTATTTTTTTAAACATTGTAAACAAACGAGCAGTTTTCATATTTTCGTATTTGTAGTATATTTTAAAAACCAACATACGTAGTTATAACACATAATTTAATGTATTAAAGTATCTTTGATGTATTCATTTCGTGTGATATATTGAAAATGTAAAGTTTATTTGGCTGTTAATTTTTACACTACTGAAAGTAAGTAGCACAAAATGCCAAGCTCCTTCATCCGGGAGGTGATTTGTGTTCGGTTGCAAATTCATAGGTAAAGGAATTATCATTGCTTTTGTCAATACTATTTTTTGGTAGAGACAGAGAGACAGACAGATAGATACTTCAAACGCTTTGTGTCAATCCCCTTTCCCTTTGTCAATAACCTGTACAATTTTCATAAAATCCCTGCCTTGCCTAATTATGACAAAATACATTACCCCACTCCCCACCCCCCCCCCACCCATCTCAATTTAACAAAAAATTATAGAAACAAGTGCACAGAAAATTACTAGAAAAAACATAACCTGGTATAAATTTTGTTGTTCAGATTAGTCGCTTATTTTAAAAAAATGTGTCGTACAATTTTTTTCTTCATATTAGTCGAGAAAAAAAAACATAGCCTCGTATAATTTTTTGTTGGGATTAGTCGAGAAAAGACTTCTAATTCAAATAGTTTAATTGGTATATTAAAAAAATTGTAGTTGACGTCAACCCTCATCCCCCCCCCCTTTTTTTATCAACAACAGTAAACCCTTTTCAGACCTCACCCCACCAACCCACCCCTCCACCCCAATGTTGACGTAATTTATGGACAGCCACTAAAGTAGTAACCGGTTCTGCTGCTGAGAGGTACAGAGTGTGTCTCGGACTACCAACATAATTTTTTTTAATCCATTGCCCCATTTCTCCTCAGGCAGCTATGCATCCGAACCATTCAGAAAGAAATGGTAATCTACTGAGCGTATTTGTATTGCCTAGTAATTCACTACTGCAAAAAATACTGGGTTGATGGCTACACCTTGAATCGAATATACTTCCAATTTCATCTTATAAATAATGTTATAGGAATTTTTCACAAGAGAAAAGTAGTCTTTAAATACGATGTCAGTCTGTGTTGCTATGAGGTCGTGGCGACAGGATTACTTCAAAGAAAATCTTTATCTTGTCATATTATATCTGTATCTAGTTATTCTATAATGCTTTTTCTTCACTACCGCAGCTAAAAACATCAATTGTGCGTCTGCAAATATGTTCGAGTAAAACAAAAGTATAGCAAATGTTATAGACAAACAGACATGATTTATAGATCATGTAAGAAGAGTAAAACTTGAACTATTAGTAACCAGCAATAAGAATAAATGGAGAAGATAAACAAGTAGATAATGGGAGAAATTGTTGGATGTGTTCTCATCACGGCATAGGAGAACGTCACCAACTGAACTTATTAACATAAGATAATGAGAGCTGTGGAGATGCTTTATCGTCTACAACACTGGACATGGCACTTGATTGATTAAGTGATTGTAACTTCAACACAAACAATTATAGAAAACTATGTTGATACATCACATACAACTGCATTACTTTGCTTATATTTGTAATATAAAATATGTATTCCATAAAAATGTATTTTACCATTTATCTTTCATTTTGTGAATAGTTTTCATGTTTATGCCAAAATGAAGTATACCTAGACTTGTAATATGGCTCAGTAATTTTCGATCTTTTCATATATTTTGGAATAAGTCTTTTACCGCTACACACTGAGGGTTAGGGTTAGGTTAATACAAATCTATTTATATTAATATATACCTAATAGAAAATAGAATGATATATTTATCCGTATCGGTACGTTGTCTTGACCTTCACTTTGCCAGATTTGGACAGAGAGAAAATAACGTGAATGGAAATTTGATTGAACATTCCTTTGATTCGTATGGACATTGTTTTCGAACTCGTACCAAAAAGATAATCATACAATTTTATATAATTTCGGAAAATATTGTGAAATATTTTTAATGTAAGCTACTGGATTATCGGTTTGTCTTCTGGACCTTCACTTTGTCAGAGTTTGAACAAGGAGAAAACACTCTGAATATGGAGACGGAAAATTGATTGAACATTCCTTGATTCGTTTGGGAATTGTTTTAAATTCATGTCAGGATTGTGAACCGTACAAGCTTATACAATTTACCTCATCTATTTTGTTAAATTGAACCACATACCTTTGGTCATCTGTCTTTGTTACGGCGATATGAAGTGTGTGAATATTCTATATGTAAATTAAATTATCAAAAGCTAGAAACGTATGGCATTCCTGGGAAGAACATCGAGGACGCTTATATTTGAACAATATTGAAGTATGTAATATTCTCTACGTTTTTCATGTGGTTAAATTATTATTATTCTTCTTCTTCTTCTTCGTTCGTTCTCAAACTCCTGCAGATTAGCATGATGTAGTCCGGAGAACGGAATGCGTTGTGTCATGGTTTACATCATTGCTGCGATATCTGCGCCTTTCGGCCTGACACATCCGACTTCAGCATGGCTTTGGGTCACTGACCCTATATGGGATGGGACAGCCAACTCCATCCCATAACCTCCTTAGTCGCCTTTTACGACATGCGTGGAAGGTAAACAGTGTTGCTACTCTTTGCTCCCCTTTCGGGCCCCGGCAACACACGGGCGATTATGATTATTAATTAAGAATAGTTATAAAATAAGTTGGTAAATTTATATCTAAGTTAGATATATTATATCTAAGAGTAAGTTAGATCTTTTATTCGTGTATTGAAGTTATTATATTAAATATTCAGTTAAGTTGAAAAACAATGGAGAAAGTCGATTTAGTTTGTGATATTTATAAAATGTTGAAAAGAATTGGTTAATTGTTGAAAATTGACAAGAAAATGATCTTCATAACTCTCTTCAAAGAGTCGTTCACATTGCCAACACACCCTACCACCTTAAAGAGAGAAGGGGACCATTGATGACAAAAACAAAAGTAAGAAATCTAGACAAAACATGCAGTGACAATGATTATTTTTTTCGCACCAGGAAGGTTGTCAGCCTATTTCGCCAATGTTACTTAGTCGCCTACTTTGACGCTTGATAACAAGACAGTGACCCTATTGTTTCCACCCTGAACTAGAAGTTTAGAATCGATACAGCGGTAAATACCGGGTGTCTACAAAGTCAGCGTGCATTCATTCTTATTGGTGGTGACACTAGTCATATGAATTGTATTTAGTATGGATCTGTGGGATTTAAATGTACGGCGACTTTATAGACACCATATATAACCATAGAACAGAATTTGGAAATGATATCTTTCAAAGATATTGTGTTCACAACGTTCTTGAAATGTTCTTATACGAGCGTACTTATTCATTCAAAGTTAAAAATGCCATTTCAACAAGCTATGAAACATCTAAGATAGAAGTATGGGTTACGTTTTAACTGCCGAAAAACTATGTTATCTATCTATCTAAATGTGTTATCGGTGTATGTGATGTGTATTTAAGGCCTTTAATGTGTGCATTATGTACATATAAGATGTGTATTACTTGCTAACAATATTTGTATTTTATATGTGCATACAATTAATTACTTTAAATGGACAACTTGAAAAAGTACACAAATGTTCCTATTTGGGAAGCAAACTAACACTCGACGGTGATGTCATGACAGAAATGACAACTCGCATTGCACTAGCATCAAGTGCCTATAACAGACTGTCTAATATCTGGAGGTCAAAGTCAATCAGCACACGCACGAAAATACGCTTATTTAATTCCTGCGTTATTCCGGTGCTATCATATGGATGTGAGAGCTGGAAAAGCTCTTTATCTTCAGAAAAGAAATTGCAGAGTTTCGAGAACAAATGTCTTCGTAGGATAACTAACACCCATTGGAGTGAATTCAAATCAAATGATAAAATCAGAGAAGAGACAAATCAACACTTCATCACAGATGTTATCAGAAAACGCCGTTGGTCCTACATCGGATATGTCCTCCGCGCAGACATCAACAGAATACACAACCAACATCTTGAATGGATACCTACAGGCAAAAGAGCCAGGGATAGGCCTAAAGAAACACTCAGAATAACAATACTTAGAGAAAGTAAAACAATCAATGTTCATACTATTCAAGAACTGCACAGAATAGCTTTGAACAGACAGAATTGGAGAGATCTGACCTCTGCCCTATGCGCCAACTTCAGCGCAAAAGGAAAATGAATGAATGAATGAATACGATGAAAACATATATGTTATTATTGAATATAAGGAACTGCTTGCCTGTGTTTTGTTTTAGAGATATTACAAAACAAATTTCTAATATGTCATATTAAAAAAGAAGATTGGGTATTATCAGCTCGGAAAGGAATGTCTCTAAAAAATGTGAAAGTAAAAATGAAAGTTTAAAGGGTGTAGAGTATTGACTTCCCTGTCTTGAGTTTTCCTCTATGTACTCTGTCCCTCTCCGCGAAGTGGCACGCATTCCTGCCAAGATTATCACTCATAGCACGTAACTCTGTAGCTTCAAGAGATAATCCCTAGGTATCTCTGAAAAAAATTCATTTTGTAAACAAGATGTCATGAGTCGAATTCGAACCCGTGACTTTTGAGTGTGTGACGAACGGCTTAAGAACTACGCCACGGAGATATCAAAAAACATTTGTAGGTTAACCAATTTCGATTTCTTCGAGTATTATATAATTCTTTAATGTATATTTGTGGTTTGTTCACTCTGTAATTGGAATGGTTTTGTTATTAAATATTTAACTAAAAGTTATTAATATTAATAACCATCACGATTCATTGAAAGACTATAATGTATTGGATACAATTTGAAAGAGGCAAAACATTTAATAGCAACACAGACACTATCATGGAACCCACAGGAATAGAGAAGAAAAGTAAAATCTACAACACTGATTTTTAATGAAAGAAACGGTCGATGAAAGCTATATGCTATTATTATCACATGACAAGATCTGGAGAGTAAATGTAAGGATAATAGACTGGAAAGAATTTGTCTATGTACTCATGCTCATATTAAGGCAAGCGATTGATTGGTTGATCATGATTGATTGATTGATTGACTGACTGATTGACTGACTGATTGGTTGATTGGTTGATTGATTGATTGATTGATTGATTGTTTGATTGATTGATTGATTGATTGATTGATTGATTGATTGATTGATTGATTGATTGATTGATTGATTGATTGATTGATTGATTGATTGATTGATTGATTGATTGATTGATTGATTGGACCATAAAACAAATTCCGTTGTTTTATTAGGCACCTCTCCGTCTTTCCGGACTATGGTATCATTTGTTTTCTATAAGAAATATAATATGATTCATGGCGAGGATGAATATGAATCACAACTCCAATCTCAACCACAAAGAGTCTTCCACAGTATGCAAAAGGAAACAACCACTCGTACCATTGAGTGCTGTTGTTTGTCTTCTTAGACGTGCATCCATTAAAGCTCTTACTCCGTTGGTAGTTCATTCAAGAGGGAAATATAGGTTGTCTATAAAGTAATCGTGCACTCATTTACATGTATGATTCAACTACGTCATATGTGAGTAATTAGTGCCGATCTGTATAACGTCAGTGCACATCATCTTTATAAGCACTTGGCTATAACACATCACAGAACAAATATATCTGTAATAGGCCTATATGCAAAATACACGTGCAGATATTTGTACATTTATTGTAAACATACATGCGTGTTCGCTATACTGTTCTTTGAAATGTGTTTTTTATCGAAGATTTTTTTTTTTGAAACTTTGTTTTCATCTGTGTGAATCAATGAGTAATTTGATGGGTGAATAACTTAGTAGTTAGAATACCCGGTTGTCGTTTATCTGAAAAATAAATTTGGAATTCATTTTGTTTTGTGGTAATTCGTTTAAATATGTTGGCTTTGTGTGTCTTACACAGGAGCGATACATATGTACGTGTGTTGATGAGGTACTAAAAGGGAGCTAAGTGTAACAAGCCTGTGGTCTGTTATGCATATGGTAAAAGCGACTAAGAATGTTTTGAGTGTGAAGTTTCACACCATATGTCAAAGTTACCCATGTGGAAGTTAGATTTGTCTGACTTCCATGCAGTCACGTTATGGTAGTCACGGTATGGCAGTCACGCTGCGAACAATGGCAAAATGTTGTTTGAACTATATCTTGCTAATATGTAGAGGTTTCAGAACGATCGTGCCAAGGAAAAGAGAGATAGAGAACAAGAAATTAAGTATGAAGGAAGTGATGTTTATGATAGAAATAGGGTTTTCCCTCAATACCTGATCGCTGTCGGTAGGGGAAGATCGTCCCTCAATAGCTGATCGCTGTCGGTAGGGGAAGGTCGTCCCTCAATAGTTGATCGCTGTCGGTAGGGGAAGGTCGTCCCTCAATAGCTGATCGCTGTCGGTAGGGGAAGGTCGTCCCTCAATAGTTGATCGCTGTCGGTAGGGGAAGGTCGTCCCTCAATAGTTGATCGCTGTCGGTAGGGGAAGGTCGTCCCTCAATACCTGATCGCTGTTGATATACAGCACGTACCATAGAGAAGTCATCTTGACAGACGATGATCTTGTATACATACCACATGACATGCCTAACAAATCTGTGCATGAAAATAGTGTCAACGCTAGTGTAGTTTTACCAGATCTGTCAAAGACAATGGTATCCAGAATCGTGACTTGCCATCTGATGTTTATAACTTTTCTGTGACAATTTCTGTGAACGTGATCTAACTCACGTGTTGCCTATAAACAGCTCACATTTCACTAGCGTATAACATCACTGGAAGCACCACTGTTCTGTAAACTTCCAGCTTAGTCCTTAAATTAATGTCATTTCTATGTAAACAAAATAATAAAACAATACTTGCGTCACAATTGATATAGGATATATTTATTTATTTATTGCTCGTTCAACACCCTAAAAATGTTCATTTTTATCCAGTGTGTGGTCATTTATACCCGCTCCCCGACCACTGATGTAGAGTAAAGTAATATAAAAATAGTGATCACGTAGTAGTATTAAAACAATGATGTACGTCTTCAGCGTAATATTTCAGAAACTCCTGTGCGGAGGTAGCAAAATTGAGCAAATGTAAGTTTCTTCAAGACAAGAATAAATAATCCCTCTAAATAACTTAAACGGGTACATGACCGGCGGATGTGATCAAATCACGTCATAACAGTCAAACTTTTGTAATGTAGGCATTTTTATGCCTGGAATTATTTTGACAACATACAGATTTCTTACAATCAATATTCAGTATCAGTCGACAACTCTGAAGAAAAGATTACGTCTTTTGGAAGCAAAAAGATGTAGCAGAATAGTAAAGACAATGTCACTGCGAGAACAGTAATCAGAGAACACCAATTGTTGATATAGCACAACCAATAACTGCTATCATTAAAGCAATTGTGTCACTTACTGCTCTTGTTGACAATCCCATATCTGACTCATGTAATGATGTGAGTGATGCTGAAGAGAATATGGAAAATATACAAGTGCCTCGGTTGACACCGCAGTGTCTTTACTGTCACCTGTGAAGTTCATAACACTTGGGATGAAGTTACCTCATTTAAACACGAATGTCGAAGAGAACATAGCAAAATTAAAATGACGCCAACTACGTGGTAGCTCCATTTTCGAACGTCAAAATAAAAAACAATAGCCTCCTCGATGACAACTCCTGATTTAGTCGTAGAATTTGTTGACAATATCTTGACTCGTTACAAAAGAATCTTCACTCAATTACTCGATAGCTAATCTCAACAGCTGGGACAATCTAAGAACTAATATCAATGTTTACTGTTACATCAGTCCTTTTTAGGGACTTATCAGCTACATATTTCTTCATCAGCCCTTTTCATGGATGGTAACCAAGACTACGCATGTAAAAATATGTTGACCAGCTAATAACTAATCTCAACAACGCGGAGTAGCATCAGAACTAATCTCAACAGAATGGATCAATCTGAGCACTATTAACAACAGAGGATACCTGCCTAAGAACTAATCTCAACAACGGGAACCACTATCAGAACGAATCTCAAGAGCAGGGACCAGCCTGAGAACTATTGTCAATGTGTGTCAGCTATATATTTCTAAATCACTCCTTATTGGGGGGGGGGGGGGGTGTGTGACATCAATCCTTTTCAGGATTAACATGCGACCTTTTCATAGCTAACATCACCTTTTTATGGCTAAAATCAGTCTATTTCTGAGTTAACGGTCCTTTTTAGAGATAATATCCATCCTTTTTAGGACTAATATCAGTATTTTTTAGGGCCAACATCAGTCATTTTCATAACTAACATAAGTACAACTCAGAGCAACTAAACAATGAAATAAATGAACTACTTTTCGCAGACGATCAGGGCCTCATATACGAAAATGAAGAACAACTACAAAATCACGTTAGCTCACTATCTGCAATATGTAGAAAATACAACATGAAGATCAACACACAAAAGACGGAAACTATGAAAATATGCAGAACACCAAGTCCACTAAATATACAGATAGACAATATAGAAGTAAAACAAGTAACAGAGTTCACATATCTCGGTAGTATTTTTACCGAAAATGGAAGCATCGATAGAGAAATAGAGATGAGATGTCAAAAGGCAAATGCAGTAACATACCAACAAAGAGAACGGATCAAGTGGTTTGGCCACATTATGAGAATGCATCACGAAAAGTTGCTCGTCCAAGCAATTAAGATCAGGGTACACAGCCAGAGGAAGACCACGGAAAAGATGGATAGAAAACGTCAGGGACATCCTATACAGACACGGTCATAGCACAGCCGAGACCACATATCTGGCGATAGAACGCAAACTCGAGCTCCAATCACCCTTACGCTTAACGGCAAGAGTGGATCACAAACCACCTGGGGAAAGACAATAGACATACATAAGTTCTTTTCAGGGCTAAAATCAATCCTTTTTTAGGGATAACAGTCCTTTTTAGGGGCTAACATCAGTCCTTTTTAGGGGCTAACATCAGTCCTTTTTAGGGGCTAACATCCGTCATTTTTTCACGATCGTACTTACGTATTACACATGTTAATATAATCGCTTCAATCAGAAACGACAGACTTTATCTAAAACTAGTGGGAAATGATGTGCACACAAGAAAACATAAACATTACAATATACAAATCATATTCAACGTTTCGACCAAAAGGTCTTTATTAAGATACACACAAAACATCAAAAGACGACGAACGGAAAATTATCACAACTAACAAACGTATCCAATGGACATATGGAAATGAATGTCAGGAAGTACGTAAATATATGTGGAAACGAAACGAACAAAAAGATTAATAAATGACGGAACAAAAATAATAAAGACAAAGACCACACCAACCCAGTACTAGACATAAGAGTGGTCGGAATTGAGTTCAAAAGGCTTGAGTGTACCCAATTCAAAAATGAGACGTATTAACCTGTGTAATACGTAAGTACGATTGTTGTTACGTTTCATGCAGTTACCTTGTATTGATTGTCGTATCATCATTTTTTCACGGCGCATTAGATATTTCCAATGCTAAAATCAGCCTTTTTCAGAACTAGCCTTAGCCCTATAAGGAATAATAACCTCAACTACCCAGATTAAAATGTTGTTGAATAGCTACAACTTCATTGCTATTCAGTTTTACTTCTGTTGTCATTGCTTATCTATGCTGGACACTTCTTCCAACTTTGGTGGCCCCAACAGTGTACACATCTTTCAACTTGGGTGGTTCCCAATCATACCATCAGGAAATATCGCATAAATAGTGGGTTGAGGGCGGTAACTTCACCAATGCCGGTCCCAAGTCCGAATGAAAAATGAAGGAGCCAACCCCCCGCCCCCAATAGCAAGTGAAAACACACTATCTTCATATTGAAGTCTAGAGAAATAAAATGAACTAGAGCACTTTAACAAATACAAAGCAAAAGATTTTTATTCAAAAACACAAAAGATTACCAACGCACTTCCACACAGACACCCCATGAATTCACCACACACAAAATACAAATTATAAAATACACTGGAAAGGAACAAGCTCAATAATACAGATAAACTCATAATAAAAAAATCAAAATATATGCACAATCTCATATTATTGATGCTGCTGTTACTCCTTCATAAGCGAAAATGAACATGGCATGAAAAACAATAAACTTATGTGACGAAATATGATTGGGGAGGGGGGGGGGACAGAAACATTTATGTTTGTCTATTTTGGTTTATGCATGTGAGTTCGTAGATGCCCGAGGAGTCGGACTCGTGCCAGGAAAGATCTTTTGCAGTAGGTGCAGAGGGTCCCGAGTGAGAACGTTTCCAGATCTTTCCTTCCTTTTCTGTCTGGTAGATTGCCCGCAGTGTTCTTTCTTGTTCAAATTTGGTGCTGCCAGCGGTGATCTGAGTGTGTCAAACTGAGAGATCAAGAGCTGTGGTCTCACAGAGACTGGGATCAATGCTACGGCGTTGAAGGAAGTTCTTTAAGTGCTTCTTAAAGCGCTTCTTCTCCCTCCGCTTGAACGTTTATCTGCGCACAGCTCTCCACAGAACAATATCTTTGGAAGGCGCTTATCTGGCATATGGACGACAATGCGTTGCCAGTTCAGCGGATTTGGGACTAAAAAAACAGGGCATGGATGCTTTGCATACGGGACTGTTGAGGAATTTACGTGTCTGGTATTTGATCCTGCCAACGTACTCCCATGAGATTTCTTAGGCACCGAAGGCGGAATGAGTTACGCTGTCGGACGTGTATTGCATAGACAGTCCAGAATGACACAGCATAAAGCAGTGTTAGTAGAACCACTGCGCAGTAGACGTCCAATGTTGTTGTCAAACTGAGACCACGCTTGATTCATACGTTTGCACGAAGGCTTCCTAATTTCGCCCTATAAGGCTGAGGTGCATGGACGACAATATGCAGAAACTTTTCAGACAGTTCTGTGGGACGGACTTGAACACAAACGATACACACGCATATCAAAGGGCATTGCAACCTTGCAGTGACTGACTTATTCTACAATAATCTTCATCTAAACACGTGATCCTGCTAAATAAACTTTCTAAAAGATATAGAGGGCCATCTATTAAGTAAAGCCAAATTACCTTTCTGTTCCCCTCAATTTACAATTAGTTCACTTCGTGCCCCACCCACTATCAAAATAATGTGCCATCAGAGTAAAACTATGTGGCACTCGTGAGGCCACATGACCCACGCTGAGAACCACTGCCTTACAGTATATACATTTTCTATCTATAGGCTACTGATAAAAATTGTTTCAGATACTATTACATTTACAACTGAAACCGTAACGTCGCAAATCCCGTAGTTTTTCCCTGTATCTAGAAATGCATGGATAAACGGTGTGGAAGTGGTATTTTTATACGTAATTACGTGTACAAAATGCATGTTTCACGTACATACACGCATGTCTAAACGATGAGAGTATACCAAATGAAAAGATTAACATCATGAAAATTTAGAGATTTTGGAACAGATTGGCTTATCGTTTGTGAATTCAAAACTAAAAGTAATTATAAATCAAGAAGTGAGAACAGTGGGATCATACTCTCCTAACTACATATGCCACACATGCTTTAACAAACACACCGTATGCGCCACTAACAAACCACTAACTACATACAGAAAGCACATCCCCCGTTTTCGCACATACGGAAATAAAGCAGGAAGTGGTGTAGCGTTTAAACCAATGCGGAAATAGAAAAACCATAAAACTTTATAGCATTATAAAACACATTAAAATAAAGTTGAAGATTCCTCCAACTTCCCTTCCCATTTATTAAAGATATTATCAATGTAAATAAAACGACAAAAACTTGCATGGTTTTGACAGGGTTAAACCTCGTCAAAAATTATACTACATGGAACAGTCACAGAAGCGGAACAACGAATGGGCAGACACAAAAATCTAGATATGGATTTCCTTTTTGCTCACTCACATCGTTGAAGGATATAAACTGCTGGAGGATTTATGTTGATGCATCCAATGTGGTACTCGTATGGCCCTGAGGGATTATGAATTTACGGTTTTAAAAAAAAAAGAAATTACCAGCAAGAATCCTCCAATAGAATTGTGAAGCCTTTTAGGGACTGTCTTCCCATGACCGGTCTCCAGTAAAAGAACAGTGTACAGAAAGTGTAAACATTACCTGATACACCGATTTTGCTTATTTCCGTGTTTTCGTTGGTCGGCCATGACTATTTTTGGTATGTGACTCCAAGTACATAAATCAATCAATCAATCAATAAACCCGTAACCATTCAGGGTCGCAGGAGTACCACATTGAATGTCTCAGCACACAGAGTCCTCCAGCGAATTCTATCCTCAGCGATGCGGATGAGTGTGGAAATATCTTGCCCTGTCCATTCCTTGATGTTGTCTGTCCATGACTTTATTTTAGTACATAAATAGTGACCAACGAAGGCACGGCCATAATAAAAAACGTTATGAATAAAATCCTAATTAATTCTGTACAGAGGTCTTCTATACCACCGATGGGCTCCTTTTCGCGCTATCCATTACATCCATAGCAAAGTTATACCTACGGCTCTGTACTAGAAACAGTTGTACAAGTACAAAATGTAAACATTAGCGAACATACTTGCATAACTGAACTTAAAAATGAATGAACACATGCTTCTTGACTAGGAATAGGTAATAAATTTTTGCTAATATTCTATATTACACATGTCAATGTGAATGTCCTTACTGTTCGTTTTCTGTTGTATGTTTTAATTTTGTTTCAATTTTTGTCTTGATAAAGGCCTTTTGGTCGAAACGTCGATTTGTGTGTGTTATTATGTGTATCTCATGTTATTAGCAAAATTGTATTACCCTACTCCTGGAGTTACCTGTTGGATTTCTGTTTTGTGCAGTAAGTACAAATTATCGATCTTCTTGACTAGAGAACGGGAATGATTGATATGGATTACTGAAAATGCACTACTTCTAACCTGAGGGAACTCTATACACTACAGAGTGAATTATACCGGTACAACGGTATACTGTAAGTTTAATATTGTCATTAATATTTCTTATCGTCTGATAGACTAAATTTAAACATACATCGTGTACATATGTTTAAGATCAACACAAGGGATAGTCACAAAATGTGGGAGTGGAGTATGACTTTTATGATGAATACTCGGAGATTGGCAGTAATGCACGTCCAAAGTTGTGTCAAGTGCTATTGCTATGTGTTTAGGTATAGGTACTTGCAAGCCCTCAAATTCCCCGAACGTTAAAGGAAAAATGTCTTTTTTGTTGTAGACTTCTGATCTTGAATAATCCACAATCGGCCAGGTGTAACGATCATCTTCTGTCATGAAAAAAATATCAATGAAAGGAAAATGTCTGTGTGCTTTTGTAAACTTCCAATGCATGATTGGATCGATACGAAGTCGGTACGCATCAATACAGGAAAGTGCCTGTTTAACAGTTGGCCACTTTTTGACGTCGACTGCAATGTCAATATCGTCATCCCATGGGATGATTCCGTGGTGGCGGTATACTCCTAGCAATGATCCGAATACGAAGTAAAATTCAACATCAGAGTCTGTTAGGAACTTTTCTGCTACCTTGTATAGAGATAACAGCTCAAACTTCTCATCTGTTGATAATTGAGGCAGAAATAGTTGGCTTTGCTGGCTGAGGAGTGAACTAGTCTGATGAAGCACGAAAGGGGTTTTCAATGCAACATCTAAAATGTTAGAAGGAGGAGTACTCCATGCACAGTCAATGGGGCTTGTGACATTAAAAAGTGTTTCCGTATATAATACTATTTTCAGAACTTCGGCTGTGGTTAATTGTCGCCATGACTTTGGCCATACGGGGTATAGGATTAAGTTTCGAAAAGACTTTACCACTGCCGTCAATAGAATTGTTGCTAATAACACGAAAATAATATTTCGAATTGTGTTTCGAGATGAGCACTTCTTATACATTTCTCTCTTGAATATGATTTTCCCATTCATCTTTCTGAATGTTAGATCATTCTCGGTGAAATGCTATTTTTCTTACTTTAGTATATTGTTTGTAGCCACAATAGAAATAGTTAAAATATCAGGAGCTTCTCTATTATTGCAGTTGTAATATGTGGTCATTCACAATCTAAGAAATTAATTGTTAATTCTGCAAAATAGATAAAGATAAGTTGGATTAAAGTGAAGTAAAATTATAGTACAGTCAAGTAAAAGTTAACTTAAAGTATAGTAAAGTGTGGTGTAGTGAAGTGTAATATAGTGTAGTTTAGTAAAGTTAAATAAAATACACGTAAAGTAAATTGTATTTGGTATTCAGTGTGCTACGAGTCGGACTGGGCATCTGAGAGGCAGAATATTGAATGTGTTCAACCAGCGTACCACGGGAATCACCAGTATGAGTACACTACATTTTCATGTAGAGACTGAGCACCTATGGGTTAATCAGCCATCAATTGAAGTTATACAGTTATATGGACTGTATGGCCAGAAGTAAACCAACAAGCATACAACCAAATAGGTTGCAGATACTCGTGGTATTGTATGTCTGCATACAGATTTGTGGAACATATTTTTACACGCTTACATCCCCTGTGATTGCAAGGCTTATTTTCGAAGTATAGCATACTGCAGAGAGTTCGGATCTGCTGGGTATGAAAGAATGTTCTGGAGAAATACACCCATCGCACAAAGGAAACAAGAGCTTCATCGCTCGTTACTCATAAGTATCGAAACACACAACTCTGTGAGCTCAGCAAATTGCTAATCATGAGTAGGTGCCGTCTCAGCACTGAAGGTTGGTTGCAAAAGACCAACATATTCTTCTCTTGCTTTGGTAGTGCACTCTGCTAGACTGTTGCCTGTCCATCTCTCTCATTTGTATCTCTGCATATCTCTTGCTCTCTGCCCCTGGACTCATCTACCTTCAAGTAAGAGTTCTTCTTCTTCTTCTTCTTCGGTGATCATTACTCAGTCAGGTTTGGACTTCGGATTCTATGATATAGGCTGCTGTCTGTTTTAGAGTATCCACTGTTCCATACAGTTTCTCTTCAACACTGATTAGTGTGGGACATGTCTTGTTTCTCAGGTCTGCATACTGGGGACATTCTTAAGTAAGAGTTCAACAAGGTGTCATATCATTTAATATATTAAAAATACTTTCTTTTTTTCAAATTTAATTTTCCTTTATAGTTCAGTTTTTCCAAATAAAGTATTAACAGAACATCTCTGCTTTCTTCTCTTTTCATGAAGCTCTCCCTATTCTTCTATATATCCATATTTCAAACGCATCAATTATGTTTTAGGTACAATACAAGAATCAGTGGACAAATCACGTGACAGCATACCCATTTTTTATTTCATATGCTATTGCACTATCTGGGAAACTGGTAGGTAGTAAATGAGTTTGCCTCTCTTTTGGAGAGGCGTACCCCTTTCAACCAGCAGATAACGAAGTCCAATTAGGCTATATCAGGACACACTACCATAAAATATTAGAGGTAACAAAGACCCCAATCTATTAACATTATCATCTCGGAAACTTAAAAAGTCGTAACTTAGAATACCGATCTAGCGATTTGCGCGCAACGAATTTGCCATCTACCTCCCACTCAGTGTGCAGAGCGCATGTCGAGTGAGCAGGGGCTCTCATCGCGCAACGCGTAGAATATTGGATGCGTCAATATATGCGTCTTTATCGGAATTTCGTTCCGTTTAATTATGTTAGTTATTTGTTCCGTAGAAACCTGTCCACTGATTCTTGTATTGTACCATGTTTTATAGCTGTTAATTAATTAGCTAGAAAATCACAAATAACTTGTTACAGGCAATCTCTATAATTAACACCGGATTCCTCACTTATTTCACTATATACACTATACGTACTGCTAACGAAACAATAATATCTATTAAAGTGTCAGGATATTCTTATAATTTTTCAAATGTCTTGTTTTCGCAAATATCGCATTGCACACTACCAAGTTACAGAGATTCAGTGAGTTGATAGAGCTTTTTGAGCTATATACGAGTCTATTGTGCTGACCGAGAGATTTATTGATGTTTCGTTTAATGAATGATTCTAAATACATTTCAAGAACCTTATATACCAATACATGGCTGACGGAATGACAAGCAGGTCACTTATGGGAATGACCCCAGTCAGTGTGGTGATGATGGTTCCTAATCTAGAATGCTTCTTTTTTTGTTCGTTTTCAAAGTTCCATTGGATATTGCTTATAGCATTACAGTGGTCCTACTAGATTTCAAGTAGGATGTTGTCCATAGAACGGAAAAGCGTTTTGAAAAATGCATGTAATTAAACTGTTCATTGCCCATGGGTAATCGGGTCCTGACAATTATTGTGAGTGTGGTTCTGGTATAGGAATTTGTTGAACAGTAAGGTTGGACTAGGGATTGTACACTCTCTTAGTGAAGGTTTCGTTTACCGACATAGTGAACACCTCGTCCAAGTTTGAGCTTCTACCCGCATGTTTTTCTAACAGGAATGTATGATATCCTGCCTTTACCTAAACATACAAAACTGCTGCCAGAAGACAGCTTGTTCACGAGCATGAGCATTGTTTTCGTAATTGTTTCGATTTTATAACTTATTCTTGCGCATGGCGCTGATCTCTAGTGCTGCACTACTTTCGCATGTACTCAATAAAGGTAAAAGTATGTCCCATGGAAGCAACCTGCCGTCGGGGATAAATATACCTCTTCGTGTACTAAGCCGCAGCATCTATTAGTTGGGGTGGCCAGTTCCCTTCCTTGCTGTCTTTAACACCCTTAACTCATGCGTCAGCAACTCATTTACAGCTGAGTCGACTGGAGTGGTCGTTTCAAGCGAGAAATCACAACCCGAATTTTTGTGTGTCCGCACGTGGTTTCGAACATGGCACACTGTAACTCGATGATAACAAGCAAGCTCACTATCAACTAGGCTACGGTTCTCCTCATATACTCAACAGACGTACTTTCTCTGCAACTTGACCACAGTTTTCGTCTTCGTCAATTTTCGGGCATGACATCCCGGCTTTCCTTATCAAAAAACACTAGCAAAAAAAAAATCACAGTGTGTGAAATGGCATGTTTAAAGAAAGCTATAAATGTCACCAGAAGAAACCGATGAAGAAATTAAGATATCAATCAAGAAATAAAGACCATCTCAAGACAAAATCATGTTAACTCACTATCTGCAACATATAGAAAATACATGAATATCAATACACAAAAAACTGAAACTATGAAATTATGCAGAACACAGAGCCCACTAAATATATAGATAGACAACATAGGAGTAAAACAAGTATCGGAGTTCAAATATCTCGGTAGTATTTTCCCAGAAATGGAAGTCTTGATAGAGAGATAGAGATGAGATGTCAAAAGGCAAATGCAGTAACATACCAACTGTCACCACTACTTCTTCATCCCAAGATCGAGATGGAAGTTAAAAGACAAATGATTTACAGTATATTCCTACCAACACTGTGTTACCAGTGCCAAATTTAGTCTCTCTCATCTTCACATTACAGAAAGATAGTGATATGTGAGATTAAATACTTGAGGAAAGCCGCAGGTATCACTAGGCTCGATAGATTACGAAATGAAGACATTAGGGAAAGAATAGGTATAACAACTTGCACAGACTACATAGAAAGACAGCAGATCAAGTGGTTGGGCCACATGAGAATGTATCACGGCAAGTTGTTCGCACAGGCATATAACTAAATAAGATCAGGGTACAAAGTCAAAGGAAGACCACGAAAAAGATGGTTAGAAAACGTCAAGGATATCCTGAACAAACACGGCCATAAGCACAGCCGAGGCCACACATCCACACATTGGAACACAAGCTCGAGCTCAAATCACCCCTATGCTTAACGGCAAGAGTGGATAATAAACCACATGAGGAAAGACAATAGACAAAGACTATCTCAAGTCAAGACTACACCGAGATACCTCAAAACGGCTACCTCATGAAAATGGAACCAATGCAATCAACCTTTCGTTCTTGCAACAGTAGAAGATCGGTAGGTAGGCAGATAGATATCTGCGAACTCTGAGATTGCACGAGGGTAATGCATATCCGTTTGCTGACTTCGCTCCCCAAATTATGTTTTATTATTTATTAGCAACACATTACCATTATCAATACATTTTCAATGTTCAGAGATTGTTATTATCGTGAACAATGTAGCAATTCATTCATGAACATACTTAAATATGGAATATATTTGTTATTCACGTGAGTAAAATAAAATATTTAAAGACACATAAAACGTTTAAGAGCCGCTGAAGTAGAGTAGACTAAATTATCAATCCAGTGCCATGCCGAGTGGTGTAGAGTGTAGGCGAGCATGCATCTCCACAACTCTGTCTCTTGTGTTGTTAATAAGTTCCGTTGGTGACAGTCTTTTTGTGCCACAGTGACAGCCCATCTAAAAATTTCTCTGTCTGCCTCTGTCTCTTCTCCCCTGATCTTTCCGGTGGATCGTTTTACTTTTCTCATCACATGCCCTAAAATTCTTGGTTGTCTGTTTCCGATTTCCGCTATAATATGGCGTTTTACTCCAGTATTGTATTTCTGACAACTTCTACATTAGTTTTCTTGGTTGTCCGTGAAATTTTCATCATTCTTGAAGCATGATTCTAGGCACATTACTCCTGTAGTTTGCTGTAGATTTTAGGAGGAAATCCGTTTAACGAATAAAACACACACAAAAACACATTCATTTCCTACGTCATCAATCAATCAATCAATAAACCCATAACCCTTCAGGGTCGTAGGGGTACCACATTGGATGCTTCAGCACACAGAGTCCTCCAGCGAATTCTATCCTACGTCATATTTTACCGGAAGTAATGGAAAGCCAGAAAATCTCTAAAAGTAACAATTAAAATCAAAATATCGCTAAAATGTTGAACATAACATCAAGTGGTGTGTACACCAGACAGGCGTTACTGCAATGACGATAGATAAACATGACACCTAATTACTGCTTACGTTTCACAAGAACTTTTGACTATAATGTAACTTTAATCTACGACCTTGGCGGGGAATTATATGATGCAAAAATTTTTCTTCAAAACATAGTTCACACCGTGCCATTTTGCGCTAGTACTGTTCTATTTTAAGAAACGAAAATTCTCATAGAATTTGGAACGTGGTGTGCAATGTTGTTTTTCTGCTTTGAAAAAGCGTACATTGATCTAGTTGCGAATACCATTGACTTAAGTCTATCTACAGACAGATAAGTACTTGTGGCAACCTGGACTTGAAGATCTAGTTCAGGGTGAAAAGAATATGTTCACTGTCTTCTTTCCATGCATGTCGTAGGAGGCGACTAATGTTGGATAGGCAACCTGTGAAAAAATTATCATTGTCACATCTTGTCTAAACTTTTTACTTTTATTTTCTATCAAATAATCCGCATGGATGATGATAAGATACATTCATTCATTCATTTTCTTTTTTGCGCTGAAGTTAGCGCATAGGGCAGAGGTCAGATCTCCCCAATTATGTCTGTTCAAAGCTATTCTGTGCAGTTCTTGAATAGTATGAATATTGTTGTTTTACTTTCTCTAAGCATTGTTCTTCTGGGTGTTTCTTTTGGTCTACCTCTTGCTCTTTTACTTGATGAGATACAGGTCAGCGGATATTCCAGTTTTGTCCTTTTATGGCATTCTCCTATGTGGCCGAGAATGCTAGATGTGCCATTATTGCGGATGTTTCAAAAAAATCTGACAGAAGAATAGTGAGATAGTTGGCCCAGAAGCATGTCTGGAAGGATGTGATAATCCTGGAATAATGGTTCGCTGGAATGCCTCCTTTTGGGGATTAAATATTCATCCATAAATCTTGCTTACACAGTCATACCTTTGAGACCACCTTACGTGTATCCAGGTGTCACCACATGTATACAACTAAGGAGAACATGAGCTTTTGTAAGAAAGGCTATGGGCTTTCAAAAGCTACCTGCTCAGAGCTCAAGTGATTATTTCATCGTCATCATCCTATACAGACATATATCTGATTATACAGACCAGATATACCTGGTTATAAAGTTCCTGGTTGACGTTGCATTAAAGATGGCCGCAGTTGACTACATTGACAACCACAAAAATCATATAGGCCTAGTTGAGGAACATGAGACTTTCACAAACAGGAAAGTGCACTCTGGAATACCCTTCTTTTATCAATGAAGATTGACATTATTGACAATCAACTTTTTCCAAAATGGCTCAAACGTGGAAGACATTGATTGTCATAGACTGATGTAATCGTACTCCGGGCAAACCTATGTCTCCCCAAGCAGATGTTGAAGTATATATATATATATTGATGGTTCCCGTGGCTCACTGGTTAAACGTATTCCTCATCCTTCCCTGTCACACTTCAGTCATTCATAATACTAAAATAATTCAAACGAATCCTAAATGTGTCATCTATATCAAGTGACACATTCTTTCCAGAACGTTGTCTTCGTCGTGGATACTCTGAACGGGTCTCTGTTCTGGTCAAGCAGGCCTGCATTGGCCAGATACATGTGCATACATTCTTCAATGACGCTGGTCCATCGTTTTCTTTGTCTGCTTCTTCTTGTCTTGAAGACTCTGCCCTCTAGAATCAACTGTTCGATAGCATCATGTCGCTTTAAGTGTACAAAATACTGTAGCTTCCTTCTTATGATGGTATTTAGAAGCCACCATTCATTTAGTTTCAGTAATTAAAAACTTTAATGTTCACTGTATCCGTTCTGCGTTTCTAGGCACTTACTACCGTTGGTTGCCGTTTATGTGTACTTCAGCATAGTTATTTTCAACTTTTTTTTCCAGCCGTCTTTTTTTGTGACAATTTTTCTTCCGTGGCACACTTGGAGCCTTTAAAAGATCTTGTCTCAAGACCTCTATGTATCTCATTATTCACAAAGTATATTTATTTCGTGTGGTTCCCATTTCATCTAACAAGGGTTTCGAAAAAATAAGAAACTCTATAGTGTCCTTCTGACCTATTCTCATTTAACAGACTAAATGTACATTAGCAATGCACAATAAGATAAACATGTTACTGGGAATACCTAACTATGAACAAATTATGATGAAAAGGTAAATAAAAGACATGCAATAAAACAAGACAGTACAATTTTCTACGTTGCGGTCCTATTGGAACCTTTTTTCAAGAAACACAAAAAACTACACAAAACACCAAACCGTAAATATATGAACCGCTAGAATGACTTGATCCTGTCTCTCTTACCGAAGAAACAAGGTCAAGTGAAAATACGCAAAGCATATCTAATAAATTTCGCATTGAGTGCATTCAATACGTGGTCATAAAAAATACGTGGTCATTTATTGGGTAGTCCAGGAATATGGTAATAAAGTTTTGCTCATACTGAATAACACACACAATGACACACACAAATCGACGTTTCTACAAAAAGGCCTTTATCAAGACAGACAATTGAAACAAAATTAAAACATAACAGAAAGCGAACAGTAATAACATCGACCTTCACATTGGTATGAGTAGTATGGATTGACCGGAAGAGGCGAAATGACACCGGACAAGGAAAATACAAAAATGACAACAAACATGTGACACGAAACAAACAGAAACTAATGATCGACTAAAGTCATACACGAGACAGGCGCTCATTACTGCCGTCGGATTTAAGAGTGTCATACTGATAAATGTAGTGGTTCTCAAGCGCCAGACGGGCCCGGTCGTCAGAGAAGCACGACTTAATGGCCGTAACCTGAATGTCCTGGGCGCCCCGATGGCTCGTGCTATTAAAGTGGACATCAACGGGCAAACCCGAATGGTTTTTTATGCTGTACAGATGTTCGCAGAAGCGGTCTGCGAGCCTCCTTCCAGTTTCACCTATATATGTCATGGCGCAACGCTTGCATATGATGGCATAAATGACGTTGCAGGACACACATGTGAAGCTCTCCTCAATGATCAAGGTGGCTTTAGGGAATGTGACAGACCGGATCTGGGTGACATAGACACAAGTGTAGCATTTGCTGCGTTTGTATCTCATGGTGCCAAAACTATTAGGAACGTCTGACTGGAGGTGACTACGGACCAGTAGATCCTTGAGGTTCTTGTCACGTCTGTAAGAAACAAGAGGGGGGTTACAGAACACTTCCCGCGTCTCGGGGTCAAGACTGGAGAAGGGGAAGGTGACGTAGCAGGGCATGGCAAACGGCAGCGTTATGGGGGTGGAAAGTGAGAACAAGCTTAGTCCGGTTAGACGAGGAAGACTTCCGAGTGGTCGAGAGGGCGTCCTGACGGGAGAGACTGCACACTCGAAAAAGGGCAGACCTGAGAACAGTCTCAGGGTACAGGTGACAGCGGAGAAAGCTATCATCTCGTAATCCTTCTCGGTTAAATCATCCTCGCAACTGTACAAGCGCCGAAGACGAAGAAGTTGAGAGAATGGAAGGGAATCACGACGGGCAGAGGGATGAGAAGAGGCGTATAGAAGAAAGCTACGGAGCATCAGTCCGTGTAGTGTACCGAAGTGCTAAGACAGAGGGGTTGAATAGTGATGGAGATGTCAAGAAAGTTCACATGGGAGGTGGGATCTATCGTTTTTTTTCTCTGCTTTTCCTGTGATGCATAGCAGGATTTAATTACAATCGGTTTACGGGCTATGGCATGTTTGGCCCCTTGATAGGAAGTAATACTGTGCCGTGTCGGAATCTCGGTTTTTCAATATATTTGACCACTGATGTTGACCACTTTATTCGTTGTACTTATTTATTAGAGAATAGAAAATTAGACAGAGAGATTGAGACAAGATGCCAGACAGCAAACATCGTGACATACCAGCTATCACCATTACTGCTCAACCCAAATATCAAGATGGAAACAATTGTTGGGTTAATCAATCATGTTTCTCCACCACTCTCTGTCTCGTGTTGTCAATAAGCTCGGTTGGTGAGCTTCTACCTTGTCACAATACAAGTCCATTTAGTAACTTTTCTCTTTGTCGTCCCCTATCTCTTCTTCCCTTGATCTTTCCAGTGGTTATTAAGTGTTCAAGCTGTGTTCTTCTCAGCACATGCCTTAGAAACCGTGACTGTCTGTTCCTAAGAGAGATGCTACTGAGCATATACCCTGAATATGAGATGCTGCTGAGCACATACCCTGAATGTATGCTACCAGGCATATACCCTGATTATGATATGCTACCAGGCATATACCCTGATTATGATATGCAACCAGGTATATACCCTGATTATGATATGCTACCAGGCATATACCCTGATTATGATATGCTACCAGGCATATACCCTGATTATGATATGCTACCAGGTATATACCCTGCTTTCAAAGTCATTACATCAGGTTTATATTTTATACAATTTGTGAACTGTCAATAAATTACAACCTTTTTAAACATGTCCTTCTTTTGTAGACAGATAAGGTTTGTGTCTGTTTACTGCATGTATCTTACTTCTCCATGATGTAGTGTGCCCTCAATCAAAATATTGTGTACCGGTATGTTTCAGTTTGTTTTAATTATAATAATAGCAGATTCTGTGTGTGCTCTCTGGGTCTAAGAGTGGAGCAGAGAATAGTCAGTCAGTCAGTTCCTCTTTTGACAAGTTTGGCACATAGGGCGGATGTCATAGTTCTCCATGCCTGTAGGTCAGTTGCTAGGGGTTGCAGGTCGTGCGCATTTATGCCTGTTGATTTTAATTGCAGAGAATAACAATACTATAAAACTTGATTAGTCGAAATTAAAATATACAGAAAAAATCACATTTAATTTTCAAAGTCAATTCAAAGTCGAATTTAATGGAATTAGAACATAAAACATGAGGTAAAATGGAATTGGAACACCTCAATGTGGTACAAATAACTGTGTTGTTTGTCCATAACAAAATGATCATTTGTTACATTTACTTTTGAAAATTGAATTAGAGTTATGTACTTGATTATGAGTTCGTAGATGGTTAATGAGCCCTATTCGAGTTGTAAATGTCCTTGGACAGTTCGGGCATGAAATGACCACTGTAGATGGATATTGATCTATCCGTGACTTTCCCCTGTTGAACTGCTGCCTTTCTCCTCTTCTCACAAAATGATGTGCTCTTTTTTATTGTAGAACGCCATGTAGATCTATTTTGTGCAAGTTCTTCCCATATATCTTGGTCTATTTCAAAGGCTTTCAGTGAGTTCCTAACGAGTCCTTGTAGCGCTTCTTTTGGCCACCTTAAGATTGTGTACCCTTCTCCAGCTAACCATAGGGAAGTATCTTTGGCAGATAATGGTCTGGCATACGCACCAAATAACTAAAATATAATTGAATTGGAACACCTCAATGTGGTACAAATAACTAAAATGTTATGGAACTGAAATATCTCAATGTGGTGTGTCATGTGCTGTATTCTTTCCAAAACGTTGTCTTCCCAATGAACTTCCTGAACCCTTCACTGTCTTGGGTGATGCTGCTTGCATTTTCCAACAACGTATTCATGCTATCTTTAATGTCGTCAGTCCATCATCTTCTTGGTCTGCTTTTCCTCCTCCTCCCAGGTGCTCTGCCCTCCATTATTTGTCTTTCTAAACAGTTGTGTCTCAAAATGGTACAAATAACTAAAATGTAATGGGATTGAAATACCTCAATGTGGTACAATTAACTAACATTTAATTAAATGACAACATCTGTCTATGAGGAACAAGTAAATTTTAATGGATCTTCTACAATCTGGTAGTTCTTCTGCTGCATTTTTTCTCAAACTCCTGCATATTAGCGGGATGTAGCTTGGACAACAGTATATATTGTGTAATGGTTTACAGCTTGGTTCAGATATCTGTGCCTTTTGGCCTGACACATCCAATTTCAGCATGTCTTCTGGGATACTTAACCCTCTATGGGATGTGACAGCCACCTTCACCCCCAAAACCTCCTTAGTTGCCTCTTACGACATGCATTGCAGGTAACAGAATCACTACTCTTTGCTCCCTTTCAACCCTGACAACACACGCAATTCTAGGTCTACAAATAAGTACAATTTAACCAATTTTGGACATATCAATGAGTTACAATTAAGTAAAATTTACTATTAAACTTCTTAAATCAGGTGCAAACAAGTAGAATTCAATGAAATTGGAATCTCTGGATGACAGGTGCCATGAAATCTACCCCAACAATAGCAATGGATAGTTGGATTTGCTTATATTCCCTACAAGAAAGAAAAATAGAAGCCAAAGTCTTAACTCAATCTGCCAGATATCAGTCTCTGGAATACCACCGTGTTGATTAAAGTAAACAATCTCTGCTAAAAAAATTATTAAAAGGAACCAGCTTTGTGAATTAGGCTCACATACTTAGAGAGACTATACAGCTAACAGGTGCCCACCTTGCAGAAAGAGAACCCATATAGCTGTGTGTCCAAAAACCCTTACCAAGAATAAAAGACTATACAGAATGTAAAGACAAAATCTAATCAATATCTAAGTATCCTAAAACAAATAGTGTTGAAGATGTTCCAAAATGACGGCCCAAAACTCTCTTGGACAAGAAAATAGAACATAATTTACAGAACTACCCACTGTATGGCACCACAAGAAGAACACTGTGGCCATCTGAAAAAGTTCTGATGGACAAGCTCTACAGCCCTGTCTCGGGGCTGGTGACCAAAGTACAGTTCATTGATGAAATCTATATCAACATCTGAATCAGACTGGAGAACGAGGAAGAAGAATAAATCTCTCATATTAGGTATGATTAAGTAAACTTTAACCCAAAAAATCATGTTTTCCAAATCAGTTAATATTTAAATTAGAGATTCAAATAAATTGAATGAGTCAAATCTGACAAAATTAAAATGCAAATTTATGGAATTAATTATCTTCTACTGGCTTGAAGAAGGTCATAATAATAATTGTATGATGTCTTAAAATAGTCTGTTAAACCATTGAAGTAGCTTGTCAGTCGATATGAAGCAGTTCTGTATGTTTTGTGTAATACATTACTCCCATACTCATATGCCTTTTTTATATTTTTGTAAGCAGCATTCAGGTGGGCATTATAAGCAAAAAATCCTTTCATAGATGGCACATAAACCGTCTCAACAACACCCTTGACACATTGTCGCCAAAGTGTGGCCAGTTGTTCCAGCGATTGCCTCAAAGTTTGCCTTGCTTTGCTGTATGTCTGAACAGTTGTCTCATTGCTAATTGTGAAGACTTTCCTTACTGCTTGGTAAATTGTAAATTTTACAGAGCGATTGCGATTATCTGAACCTTTCTGTGGAGAATCTTGAGACAAACTACCTTGAGGGTATTTATTTATCACCTCATAATTTCTGGAAGGACTCAAAGTTTGGGAATCTCTAAATATTGTTTTATCCTCTCCTTGAAATGTGTAGTAATATTTATTAATTGTTCCAGTCAAAGATGATCTTAATGTTATATCTCTGGTAGACAAGTGTATCTCCTTTTCTCTACCATATAACACCTGACCTGATGTATTGAGCGGTGGTGTTACCATGGTGTCAGATGATATAATAATGATTTTTGGAGGTGGACCCCTGTAAATTGGTGGCCGTTTTGATATTTTCTGAGGTTGTTTTGATGTTATCCATCCTGCATATCTTGTAAATCTTGGATATAATGGTTGAATAATTGTTGGTCTATACTTTGATGTTATACCAGACCTAGCAGAAGTACCATCAGTTGTAACCATTGAAGATTCATTTGAACTAGGTATTTGTAGTACAATATTACCATCTCTTTGTGCTGTAACTTGACCTGCAGAAATAACTGGCTTCTTTGTTACAAGTTGGAATCCTATACCTTTGTCACCAATAGTTAAATATTTTTCTGTTTGTTCTGACTGAATATAATCAACAGTAGTATCATCTTTTAGAATAGCAGAGGTTTTGTTGTTTAGAAAAGTTGTAAAACTGTTGGGGTTTATTGTTGTTGTCAATGCCTCTTCTATAGTTGTGGTTGTGTGTGTCATGCTCTTAATGGTGTCTTTAGGCAATGTAGAAGATGTGGATGTTAACTCATGTGGTACAGTTTGTTCTGCAACTCTTGATGATAAACTGTCATACATCAAAGTAACAAGTGCCTCTAATACAGTTGTGATTGCACCAGGACCACTTGTAGAATGTTGAGTATCTGAAATTTGCTCTTGTTCAACTGTTGTCAAAAATAAATGATCTTTTGTTGTGTCCACTCTAGTGTGATATTTTATTGTCATGTTCTGTATATCAAAAGTGTGAATTTTTACTGAATCATGCTTAGATATGGGTGATGCTGGCAATGTTGCTGCCGATGTCTGAATATCTTCATTAGTAGATTCAGTCCTTGTCACATGCAGTGTGCTTAAATCTGGTTTTGATGTTGACATTTCTTTGATACGTGACTTTGTTGTTGGTTTAATTAATGTTTTTTCAGTAAAATTATCAATAGTCTTCTGACTAAAAGGCACAGAAGTTGAAGCTGTGCTAACTTTTACTGCATTTTCAGTAACTGCTAAAGTATCATGTTTTTGGTTGAGCTTGCCTAAATATGACAAGGTTGCAGTCTCCACGCCATGAGTTAAAACTTGTAATGGCTGTAATATTCTGATCACATCAGGCAATTCTGAAGAACTCTGTTCTGTAACTTCTTGTGTGGAAGATGAACTAGATTTTTTGGTATAATTTTTAACACTTGATGTATTCAGTGTTTGTAAGTTCCCTGTTGTTGGTATCAGTTTAGTACTGGTAAGAATGATCACTTTAGACATCGTACTCAATGGTATGATGCTTGTTGCCGGAGTTACAGAACTATCTACAAAACCAGCTTGAGTGTTAGTATCATCCAATAAATCTAAGCCATCTCCACTAGGAAGAGTTAGTGTATTATCAGTTGTTACATCAGCAGCAAGAGATGGTTGTATAATGTTATCTATATTTGAAGTTTCATTTTTACCTTCATCTTTTATGTGAATACCATTTGTTGTTATCAAGAGAGTCATAGCTGAGGTGGTACTGTCTGGTTCTTGTGGTGGTATCAAGAGAGTCACAGCTGAGGTCGTACTGTCTGGTTCTTGTGGTGGTATCAAGAGAGTCACAGCTGAGGTCGTACTGTCTGGTTCTTGTGGTGGTATCAAGAGAGTCACAGCTGAGGTCGTACTGTCTGGTTCTTGTGGTGGTATCAAGAGAGTCACAGCTGAGGTCGTACTGTCTGGTTCTTGAGGTGGTATCACATGAAAAGTAGTAGACTCTAACCCACTAACACTTGGTTTAATGTCTCGATTTTCATGCGTAGATCCAAGAGTTACTATTTCTGTTGTTTTGCAACCACTGACACGTGGTTTTATATAATTTTTAATCCTTGATAAAATTGAGATAATTCCACCAATATTTGCATCTTCTGACATACTTGATCCAAATTCATCCCCTTTGCATGTAAATACATCCATGACACCACTTTGCTTGGTAAACACAGGTACCGGTGCATTTTCAATTATGCTTGTTACCTCTGTATTACTGAAATGTTCTTTGTTCTCTTCAGCAGTTGATATAGTTTCTTCACTTGATGGAGTTATTTCTTCACTTGTTAGGGCACCTTCTTTTCTTGATTGAGTAATTATTTCACTTAATGAAGTAACACCTTCACCAGATGGAGCAGTATGTTTGTCTGATAGAGTACTTTTTTCACCTATTGGAGTACTTCCCTCTACTAGTGCAGCAGTATCTATGCTTGATGAAGTAGTTATACCACCTGATGGAGTAGTTCTTTCACTGAGTGAACTAGTGCCTTTCCTTGTTGGGGTAGTTTCTTTGCCAAATAAAATATAATTTACATCTGATGGAGTAGTCTCTTCATTACTCAGTAATATTTCTTTAACGGATGTCACTGCACTTGGTGCAACAGATTTTTCATTCAAAACATCTTCACCTGATCTCACTGAATCTCCACTTGATGTCAATGTATCTTCAATTAATGTCACTGTATAATCACCTGATGTCACGGAATCGACACTTGACATCACTGCATAATTACCTGATGTCACTGTTCTTTCACTTGATGTCACTTTATAATCACTTGATGTCACTGAATCTTCATCTGATTTCACTGAATCTACACTTGACGTCACTTTATAATGTCCTGATGTCACTGTATCTTCATCTGATGTCAATGAATCTACACTTGATGTCACTTTATAATCACCTGGTGTTGCTGCATCTACATCTGATGTCAAGGAATCTACACTTGATGTCACTTTATAATCACCTGATGTTGCTGCATCTACATCTGATGTCAAGGAATCTACACTTGATATCACTTTATAATCAACTGATGTCACTGTTTCTTCACTTGATGCTATTTTATAATCACCTGATGTCAATACATCTGCACTTGTTGTCATTGTATCTTCACTAGATGTCATTGTTTTTTCAATGGATGTCACTGTATCCATAGCAGGTGGTTCTGTATCCTCACCTGATGTCACTATATCTTCTGATATCATTTCACCTTCATATGATGTCACTTTATCTATTCTGGATGTCACTGTATCTTCACCTAATGTCACTGTATCTTCACTTGATGTCACATTTTCTTCACCTAATGTCACTGTATCTTCACCTGATGTAACTGTACCTTCACCTGATGTCACAGTATCATCCTTTGATCTCACTGTATCTTCACCTGATATAACTGTATCTGTACCTAATGTAACTGTATCTTCACTTGATGTCACTGTATCTTCACCTGATGTCACTGTATCTTCACCTGATGTCACCGTATCTTGACCTGATGCCATTGTATCTTCACCTGATGTCACTGTATCTTCACTTGATGCCACTGTATCTTCACTTGATGTCATTGTATCTTCACCTGATGCCACTGTATCTTCACCTGATGTCACTGTATCTTCACCTGATGTCACTGTATCTTCACCTGATGTCATTGTATCTTCACCTGATGTCACTGTATCTTCACCTGATGTCACTGTATCTGTACCTAATGTCACTGTATCTTCCCCTGATGTAACTGTATCATCACGTGATATCACTGTATCTTCACCTGATGTAATTGTGTCTTCACCTGATGTCACTGTATCTTCACCTGATGTCACTGTATCTTCACTTGATGTCACTGTATCTTCACTTGATGTAACTGTATCTTCACCTGATGTCACTGTATCTTCCCCTGATGTAACTGTATCTTCACCTGATGTCACTGTATCTTCCCCTGATGTAACTGTATTGTCATTTGATATCACTGTATCTTCACCTGATGTCACTGTATCTTCACCTGATGTCACTGTATCTTCCCCTGATGTCATTGTATCTTCCCCTGATGTAATTGTATCTTCACCTGATATCACTGTATCTTCCCCTGATGTACTTGTATCTTCACCTGATGTCATTGTATCTTCACCTGATGTCACTGTATCTTCCCCTGATGTAACTGTATCATCACGTGATATCACTGTATCTTCACCTGATGTAATTGTGTCTTCACCTGATGTCACTGTATCTTCACCTGATGTCACTGTATCTTCACTTGATGTCACTGTATCTTCACTTGATGTAACTGTATCTTCACCTGATGTCACTGTATCTTCCCCTGATGTAACTGTATCTTCACCTGATGTCACTGTATCTTCCCCTGATGTAACTGTATTGTCATTTGATATCACTGTATCTTCACCTGATGTCACTGTATCTTCACCTGATGTCACTGTATCTTCCCCTGATGTCATTGTATCTTCCCCTGATGTAATTGTATCTTCACCTGATATCACTGTATCTTCCCCTGATGTACTTGTATCTTCACCTGATGTCATTGTATCTTCACCTGATGTCACTGTATCTTCCCCTGATGTAATTTTATCTTCACCTGATGTCACTGTATCTTCACTTGATATAACTGTATCTTCAACTGATGTAATTGTGTCTTCACCTGATGTCACTGTATCTTTACCTGATGTCACTGTATCTTCCCCTGATGTAACTGTATCGTCACGTGATATCACTGTATCTTCACCTGATGTAATTGTGTCTTCACCTGATGTCACTGTATCTTCACCTGATGTCACTGTATCTTCACCTGATGTCACTGTATCTTCACCTGATGTCACTGTATCTTCACTTGATGTAACTGTATCTTCACCTGATGTCACTGTATCTTCACTTGATGTAACTGTATCTTCACCTGATGTCACTGTATCTTCACCTGATGTCACTGTATCTTCACCTGATGTCACTGTATCTTCACTTGATGTAACTGTATCTTCACCTGATGTCACTGTATCTTTACCTCTTACTACTGTTGTTTTATCTAGAGTCACTAATAATTCAACTGAATTTATTGACACAGTGACTTTACTAGTTGCCACAGTATGTTCTGATGACAACATGGCATCACCTGATGACACTGTAACTTTATCTGACATCATTGCGTCATCACCTGATGTTGCTGTTTCTTCAGTTGATGTCACTGTGTAGTAATCTGCAATCACTGTTTCTTTTACTGATGCCAAATCAATATCACCTGACATCACCATATCATCAGTTGTGGTTGCTTTTTCACCTTCTTCTGTCACTACTTTGACTGATGTCCTTGATCCTTGAACTAATGTTACAGTACCTTCATCTGTCATTTCACTTTCACCTGATGTCACTATCCCAACTGTGATAGCACTTTCCCCTAATACCACTGTCGCTTCACCTGACGTCACATCCCCAACTGTGACAGCACTGTCACCTAATGTCACTTCACCTGATGTCACTGTTCCTTCAGTTGTGATAGCATTTTCACCTAATGTCACTTCCACTGATGTTAATGCTCCTTCAATCAATATCAATGCCCCTTCACCTGATGTCATTTCACCTCCACCTGATGTTACTACATCACCACCTGATGTCCCTACAGCTTCGCCAGATGTATCAAACTCAACAGGTAACATGGTTGTCAAAGAAGCATACATTACATCACTTAATGGTGTGTCTCCGTGCTGATCTGATGTCCTTCTGAAAACATCTGTGATATCTTGAGTAGATTTATATACTGTCATTTCCATTGTGTTTTCAGTGATTTGATTCTGTGTTACATCAAATGTTCCTAAAGAAACATCTATAGCTGTTATCAATTTCTTCGCTGTAGATGTTGTCAGTTCTTCTTCTGTTACGGCTAATGCTGTAGGAAAAGGTTCCATGGTTATCCCAGAAGCTGGTAAACTGCCAGCTTCAGTAGTAACCGTCAACTGCAAACAAAGAAGTTAATATTTTAATTTGTATGTCTATTATGTTCAAGTTAGCAAATAACTTACGGTGTACAATTGGTTGTGGCATCAAAACATTATAAATTTCACATGGTATCTCTATGATGAGAGTTATTAACGGACTTCGTAAGTTGTCACTAACTCTCATTATTCCATCATTAACTCTGTACAGCAATTAACTGCTATTGTTCCATCATTAACTCTGTACAGCAATTAACTGTCATTGTTCCATCATTAATTATCATTGTATTTTCTCTAAACCTTTTTGTACTTTCCGTAATTCTTTACTGTCCTTAACTCTCAATGTGCTGTCATTAACTCTCATTGTACTAACATTAATTCTCATTGTACTGTCATGAACTCTCATTGTACTGCCATTGACACTCATTGTACTGTCATTTAACTATCATTGTACTAACATTAACTCTCATTGTACTGCCATTAACTCTCATTGTACTAACATTAACGCTCATTGTACTGTCATTAACTCTTATTGTACTGTCCTTAACTCTCATTGTACTGTCTATCTGAGTTATATAAAATGACTGAGGAACATGAAATGACAGATAGATAATACATAAAGTATATGAAAAGGGTAAGGTAAAAGAAATGAATGGATATTGACTTACTGAGACAAATGAAAGTACTCAACTAAATTAAATTACTGAAATGAATGAAATTATTAAAATAATGTACATCATCTCACCATTTCCATCTGTGTGCTCTCAAATGGTGTGCTGGCTTCCAAACTGGTCTCACATAAAAATCCTGTTGTACATAAAATCACAATATTTAAACATTTTAAGAATGTGACAGGTGATGTAATAATAATAAGACCCATAACCTGTCAGAGTCGAAGTTGTGCCACAGTTGGAGACATCAGTACAAAAGTTAACACACTGGAGACATCAGTACAAAACTTGCCACACTGGAGACATCAGTACAAAAGTTACCACACTGGAGACATCAGTACAAAACTTGCCACACTGGAGACATCAGTACAAAAGTTACCACACTGGAGACATCAGTACAAAACTTGCCACACTGGAGACATCAGTACAAAACTTGCCACACTGGAGACATCAGTCCAAAACTTGCCACACTGGAGACATCAGTACAAAAGTTGCCAAACTGGAGACATCAGTACAAAACTTGCCACACTAGGGACATCAGTACAAAACTTGCCACACTAGAGACATCAGTACAAAACTTGCCACACCGGAAACATCAGTACAAAAGCTGCCAAACTGGAGACATCAGTACAAAACTTGCGACACTGGATACATCAGTACAAAACTTGCGACACTGGAGACATCAGTACAAAACTTGCCACACTGGAGACATCAGTACAAAACTTGCCACACTGGAGACATCAGTACAAAACTTGCCACACTGGAGACATCAGTACAAAACTTGCCACACTGGAGACATCAGTACAAAACTTGCCACACTGGAGACATCAGTACAAAACTTGCGACACTGGAGACATCAGTACAAAACTTGCCACACTGGAGACATCAGTACAAAACTTGCCACACTGGAGACATCAGTCCAAAACTTGCCACACTGGAGACATCAGTACAAAAGTTGCCAAACTGGAGACATCAGTACAAAACTTGCCACACTAGGGACATCAGTACAAAACTTGCCACACTAGAGACATCAGTACAAAACTTGCCACACCGGAAACATCAGTACAAAAGCTGCCAAACTGGAGACATCAGTACAAAAGCTGCCAAACTGGAGACATCAGTACAAAAGCTGCCAAACTGGAGACATCAGTACAAAAGCTGCCAAACTGGAGACATCAGTACAAAACTTGCGACACTGGAGACATCAGTACAAAACTTGCGACACTGGAGACATCAGTACAAAACTTGCCACACTGGAGACATCAGTACAAAACTTGCCACACTGGAGACATCAGTACAAAACTTGCCACACTGGAGACATCAGTACAAAACTTGCCACACTGGAGACATCAGTACAAAACTTGCGACACTGGAGACATCAGTACAAAACTTGCCACACTGGAGACATCAGTACAAAACTTGCCACACTGGAGACATCAGTCCAAAACTTGCCACACTGGAGACATCAGTACAAAAGTTGCCAAACTGGAGACATCAGTACAAAACTTGCCACACTAGGGACATCAGTACAAAACTTGCCACACTAGAGACATCAGTACAAAACTTGCCACACCGGAAACATCAGTACAAAAGCTGCCAAACTGGAGACATCAGTACAAAAGCTGCCAAACTGGAGACATCAGTACAAAAGCTGCCAAACTGGAGACATCAGTACAAAAGCTGCCAAACTGGAGACATCAGTACAAAACTTGCGACACTGGAGACATCAGTACAAAACTTGCCACACTGGAGACATCAGTACAAAGTTGCCAAACTGGAGACATCAGTACAAAACTTGCGACACTGGAGACATCAGTACAAAACTTGCCAAACTGGAGACATCAGTACAAAAGCTGCCAAACTGGAGACATCAGTACAAAACTTGCGACACTGGAGACATCAGTACAAAACTTGCCAAACTGGAGACATCAGTACAAAAGCTGCCAAACTGGAGACATCAGTACAAAACTTGCGACACTGGAGACATCAGTACAAAACTTGCCATACTGGAAACATCAGTACAAAAGTTACCACACTGGAGACATCAGTACAAAGTTGCCACACTGGATACATCAGTACAAAAGTTCTCCAAACATCACTATCCTCAGCTATTTGGAGGAGTGTAGAAAAATCATGGCCTGACCATTCTTTGATGTTATTAATACAGGTTTTTCTCTGTCCCCTTTTTTACTCCTTCCACCTTGATTGTTCCTTGTTAAATAATTTTTGAAAGTGAGTTGTGTCTTGTTACATGTTCTTCATCGTTCTTCAGTCAGATATCAGGATACATCATCAATAGCTTCAGTGGTTGGCTGGTTGGTTGATTGCTGATCCAGCGGTTCATGGGCTCATGCCCTTTGACCCAATGGCACTGTGTGATATATGCATGTGTTTTTTACCCACACACCCCTATGGGCCTGGCTGAAATGAACCTCTAACATCCTCTGTCTATTGCTTTGGTGTTACACTCTGTCAGACTGTAACCTGCCGATCTCATGATGTTTCTCTCCCACTTGTATCTCTGTCTACCTCTTGTTTGCCACCCATAGACTCTACTTCAATGTACCTTTTCTGTTTCTTGTGTTAATTTCTTAATACTCAACATGAAGATTCATATGATTTCTGCCTGGAGATTAGATCCATTGTACAACCATTATGCACCCCTTGAACCCAGCACAGCCAATTTCAGCATGTCTTAACATTTTGGGTGAGCTACTCTAGCCTGTGACAGCAATTTGTCTATCTCCTGTCTTGTGTAATTAGACATATTGTGCCAGTGTCCATTGAGTACCGAACCTTTTCTCATCCACGAGCCTGGTTCTGGTTTAAGAGAAAACAGAAGAGTTGGGCCTGGATTCATTCGCCCTCTCAAGGTGTCAAGGTGTCTTGGATCAAGCTGTCATTCATCGATGTCGTGAACCCCTCATCTAAGTCTGAGTCTCTATACACATATTTAGGATCACTGGGACCAGAAGTTCATTCTCAAGCTGAACATAAGACATGTTATGCCTGTGCCCATCGGGTACTGGAACCTTTTCTCTCTGCGAGTAAGATTCTGGTATAGGAAAAACTTTACAGTAGAGTTGGCCTGGGCTCATTTGACATGTGGGCTACTATGTGTTCTTGAGCATAAACAGCACTTCTGCCAGTTGGTCTCATGCTGGACAATTGTAGTTTTGTTGCCGCTATATGGTCTCACATATACACCCTGCCCTGAAGCTTGTTGCCTTTTCCAGATTAAATGTGTATTCTTAGGATCACCATATCTTAGCGAGATCTAACCCATATCAGGACATTGATATTGGCTGTCCCTCCAATGTTTCTGCCTTTTGGCTGACTGAGACGAGATGCACAGATGCCTTCTGTCCCTGTGTGTCGACAGTGCTACTAGGTGTGTTGGCACAGAGGTCTTGGAAATATTGCCTGTGTCTTTGCAGCCAATTTTTATTCCATCTACAGCCTCCATGGAATGAGTCTAAAAGTATTGGCCAGGAAAACAGCAAGAGAAGCCGTATTTCTGTTTCCAGGGTATACCACGAAGTGGTATTTTTTTGATCATGGTTATCTGCTAACCCTGGATCTGCACGATACCCTTTGTAAGGTTTTAAACAAAATCTTTTAATATGTCAAAAATCTTTATCTGTTTGATCTTTATTTCTTTAGTAGGTATTTTTTCATACAAGTGTTGTTAGAACCTCTTTATTCGTTTCTTCTCTGTTCACAAAGTTGTCCATGTTTCCAAGCCATGCATCAATATAGAATAAATGTAGCATTTTAACTATAGCATTGGGTAGCTATTCACCTTTATAAAATGCAAGGCTAATTATCAATGTTTACAGCAGAAGAATCTTTCACCTGTCAGTTAGTTACATGCAAAATACCTGTTCCAGTCTTGCTTAACTATTTAATTTATCATCTGAAACAAGACCTACTTTCAGAAAGTTAAAAGACTGCAGAACAATTAGCACATTTGTTTTTGGAAAATTACAGAAAAAAACAGTAGTAAAATCTCTACTTGATATCTACAGAGCTGATGAAAACTTTGACACCTTTTTTTCAGTAGTCACCTTAGTGTGTCTCAGACATTTTCACTGTAACATGAATTTATTGAGTATGGATCTGACAGTTTCCCTGTGACATGAACCCATAGCCAATTTACAGGATTATAAATTTTATATGAATATAATCTGGGGTTATAAGATTTTATCACTAACTCCTAGCCAAAGAAGTTGTCCAGACTAGTTATCAAAAATCAATTCTTCTTCTTTCGTTCGCTAATAATGTTTATATTTGTAGTGTTGTTTCTTGTATATACTGACCAATGTTTCCATTTCGTGTTTTGTACATTAAGTTTAACATTCATAGGTGTATCAGAAGGCCAGTTTGTGCACCTTAATGTGTCATAGTTTGCACATTCTTGAAGGATATGTTCTGAAGTTTGATTGGCTTGCCCACATGTGTACTTTACTGATGTGCCTATTAAAAATTGTGTATACATATAGCTGTTTACTCTATTGTGTCCAGTTCTGAGTTGAAATAAGATGACCTGTTCTTGTCTGTTAAGTAGATAGTAGTCATCCTGTGTGGGTAAGTTAGGCATTCGTTGTGTCTTTATCATGAATTTCTTTTGGTGATGGCTGATTGGTACACCAGGTTGTTGGATGCTAGAACCCTCCTTGGCCACTCTCTCATTTCCTGCTATTCTACAGTGTGATGGAATCCATTACTGTATAACACTACACCGATGTTGCACTATGGACAATACCTCTTTTAACTATAGTAGTTTATTGGATTTTAGTGGCTCTAGTACTCATTTTTCATCTCCAAGTATCACAATAGGGTGTGAGGTCTTGGCTAATGTTAAAAGTTTCTCTGCTGCTGCATGAATAGCTTTGACTTCAGAGTCATAGTTGTTGCAGAAATTTCCTGTTGGTATACATATGTTATCAGTGGGCATTCCATCTGGGTATTCCACATATACTCCACTACCACTATTTCTAACTGCATTCTATGCTGATCCATCCATATACTCTCTGATACATAGATCACTTGGGTAAGCATCATCGAGGAAGCTGAGAGCTGCTACCCTTTTCTGTAGATTATTCTGCTGTTCATCCCTATACACATGTGCTATTGTTTGGATGGTCACTGGTAGGTATGTCTATTTTTCCCATGGGGTGTGTACTGGTTGATATATCAGTGGTACTGTCACTTCTGGAAGATTTGATAACTATCTTGATGTATATAGACACTTGGCCTGATGTATAAAGCTACTTCTTTTAAGCCGTCCTTGTGACAGATCTGGAATCTTTCCTTCATTGGGTGGCTATGATGGGAAAGGAACTTTTCTCAATTGATCATAATTTTATTATCCCTGCACTCTTATTCAATTACTGCATCCCTTCGATATTCTGCACTTCTACGATCGGTGTGGATCTCATTGCTCCTGTAATGATTCTAAGTGCTTGGTTCTGTACTCTATCCAAGTTCTGCAGTGTGGTATTTGATGATGAACTCCATACTGTAGAGCCATATTCCAAGAGCGGTCGAATAGCTTGTTGATACACATTTTTGAAGATTTTTTCATTACCTCCCCAAGTTATTCAACTCAATTTCCTTAGTATAAATATGTTCCTTCTAGCCTTTGTTTCTGCCTTACTGATATGATTACATGTCAGTTTGGCATCAAATGTTACACCGAGATACGTGGGTTGGCCATCTCCCTTTAAGACTGTTTTATTTACATAGATCTTTCCTGCTCTTTGTTTTTGTGAAAGTGTAAGAAAGAGTTGTGGCTGACTTCTCTATATTGATTCTTACACACCATTAGTGTGCAAAATCGGTCAAAATATCCATGACTCTGAAGCATTTTTGTGGCAACTATAGTGCTTTCATGTGTGCAACATTATTATGCAACAGGATTATCTGCATACAGTGCAGCTCTAGTTCCACAAGATATTTCTTCAGTTAAATCACTGATAAATGTGAGGAAAATAGTTGGTGATAGAATTTCTACCTTAAGTTCTCTACCACATGGCGTGGTAGTACTTTCTTACTTTTTTTGCCATTTACTTGTACTCTGGGTCTTCTATTGTGAAGAATGGCCTTCATCCATCTATACATATTACAACTTATCTTGTAGCTTCTCATTTTTTAAGCAGTCCTTTTTTCCATAGCTTATCAAAGACCTGTAAATCAATCCATGCCACCAATATTGATACCTGAAAGCATCCTTATTTTCCTGTGAGAGGTATGTAGTTTCATCCTTCTTGGAGTAGCATTGTATGAAGCCTACCTGCTGTGATGCAAGGAATTTTCTACTTTCTAGGTTAAATTTTAGTCTTATGTTTATGATGCTCTCCATTGTTTTGCATAAGCAACTTGTGAGACTAATTGGTCTGTAGCTAGAGGTTGCTGTTCCATCTTTTTCAGGTTTAAGCAGAGAGCATAATCGATTCACTCCAGATTTGTGGGATTTTCCCTGTAGTCCAGCTAATATTTAAGATGAACAATAATTTCTTCCTTGCAGTTGTTCCTACATTTTTAATAATTTCATTTTGTTAGTTAGTGAGTCGTCAGATTATCATCACTGCAAATTTGGCACGTCCATAGTTGCTCCGATCTCTCCCTAATTTATCCACATTTCTTCTGACAGTACCTGTCCTCTGCTGGTTGACAATCATTCTTCTGCGCCCTAAAAAATGTTTACTTTCAGCAACACCGCATTTCAAATCCTGATCTTTAATCCTGGACATTGAAAAGGAATCATCATCCACACTACTCACTCTCGCATGCTATATCTCTTATGGAGTTCTTCTGCTTCTTCTTCAGTAGTCATTCTCAAACTCCCACTAGATCTCCTTTGTAGCAGGACCATGGTCCTACTAGATTTCCAGCAGGGTGTAGTCCAGTGAATGGAAATGTGCTGTGTCTCTGTTTTATTTGAGCCCGTGGCCTGACACATCTGTCTTCGGCTAGTTATGGAGTTCAAAACATCAGCTCAATCCATTACCCCATCGCCCTGTGCCACAATCACGCATGATGCCAGTTGATCTGCTCTTTCATTGCCTCGAACACCTATATGTCCCGGCATGAAAATAAAATTTGCTACTTTCGAACTAGTTTTCCTCAAGGCCTCAATCCACAGTTCATAAACGAGACCCACGTGTACCTTCCTAATCATACTCATAGAGTCACTTAAGATGCAGACCTGTGTTACCTTCTGTGTGCCTACCCACTCAAATGCCCTTGTCATACCATAATTTCGATGGTCATGCTACTCGTAGTCACAGCATAAGTCCCATTCTCCCACTCTCCTTCCTGATTGTTTTACCTTTTCATTGAGCTGTGAAGGCCCAAGCTCTGCAAACATGTCTAATCACAGATCCATCAGTGTATATAATCACATCCCCATCTTTGGCATTCTCACTGACCAAAGTCTGTACCTCTTGCTTCACAGCCATGGGACACCATTCTCTGCATTCCCTGCTAAGTATTATTACTACTCTCAAACAAGTTTTGAAATCTGTAGGCAGACCTATTCATTTCGCATATGCTCCCACATTTTGTATCTTGAACATGCTTTGTATGACATCCTCAGCATGTCCCATCCATGACTTCCCTCTCTTAAGTCTGCTACCTTTAATTTTCTGTATTTCAGAATGCAGTGAGTGTTCCTTATCTGCATGTATTTGAAGGTACGCCCATGCACGGCAATACTGTAATCTGTGCTCTGCCGTAGGACAGTCAAGTAGATACCGCATAGCTCTTGTCAATGTGGCTTTTGTGCACCCAAGAATGATGTGTATTGCTGCATTCTGGATTCTATCCAGTCTTTCGATCTGAGTTTGGCTAATAGTCAGAATTGTCAGTGTATATACCACCACAGCCACCACCAAACCCTGGTACAAAAGAAATAACAACCTCTGCTCACAATGCGCAGCAGCCATAACCTTCATTGCTGCTAAGCCTTTTCCTGCCCTTATGATAACATGGTCAACATGTTCCCTGAAACTCAGACTTCTGTTAAACAACACACCCAGTTATCTCATTGTGCTGGTTCTTTCTAACCAATTCATTTTATTTTTCATCAATTCAATACCTTTGCTCTCATCATTTCACTGTTTGACTAGCTTCCAGAGTTTTCTTCAGACAATAACATGTCATTATGTCCGGTATTTCAGCTCAGAACTTGAACAATAGATTAAGCAGCCATATATGCACAAAATTCAAAATTGGCACCTCAGCAAAGTGTACATTTGGTCATGCCAACCAAAAAGCAGAGCATATCCTTCAAGAATGTGCAAACTATGACACATTACAGTTCACATACTGGCCTTCTGATACACCTATGAATGTTGCACTCTATGATGCAAAATAAGAAATGGAAAACATCGTCCAATTTATACCCCAAAAAAACACTGCAAATGTAACACTAATAATAATAAACCCTTAATCCATCAGGGTCATTGGGGTATCACAATGAGACATTTGGTGCAGAAAGATCTCCATGCATCCATGCATCTCTATCCTCTACCATCCTGATGAGTTTGGAAACCTCACACCATGTCCATTCTTTAATATTATCAAGCCATGTCTTCTCATTGCCATCTCGTCTTCTTACTCCCTCCACTTTACCTTCAAGAACATCTTTTGTCATCGAGGCATACATTGAGCTGTACTTTCGTCACTGTGTGCATACAGTGCTACTTCGTGTATTAGGGTCAAGGTCTTAGAAGCAATCTCTTATTTGTCTCTTTGCAACAATTCTCATTCCATCTAGTCTCCACATCCACGGGCCTTGTTTCCAGGGTGCACTGTGAGGAGGTACTTTTAGAATCTTGGTTATCTGCTAACCCTAGGTCTGCACGATAGCAATGTGAGACCCTTTGCACCCTGGAGTCTGTCAATATTACAAGATTCTTTGGATGTGTTGTATTTTTTTGGATTTGGTGGTGATGTATGAAAGTGTTTCTGATATTGCTTTCACCTCTGCATCATAATTGCTGCAGAACTCTCCTCAAGGAGCAGATAACTCTATTGATGTGTCGACTATGAGAGAGCCATATCCTGCATTGATGGTGGCTTTGAAGGCTGACCCATCTGTGTAGGCTTGGATAGGAGGAAACCTCCTCCTTGGGGTAGGAGTCGATAGTCTCTAGTGCAATGGACTTATGGATGTTTTGTTTTGTTGCCTTGGTTACTGACTTGTCAATTAGCGTAGTGTTTGAGGCGATATTGGGGGATGCATTTGGTGAGATATTTAATGCTCTTTCAGACTCCTCTCTATCTTCAACAAAGTGATATTTCTTGATTAGTTGATCTGCTAGCTGTACTGAGAATTTTTATTTTCGTTTTGTTTTGTGTGTCCACTTGCCGACTACTTTTTTGTTAGGATAGTTTTGTGGGATTTGTTTGTATCCTTCCACAGCTTCTATAGCTGCTGTTTCTCTTCTAATGTCTTGTGGCTCTAAATTTGCATCTATTTCACAGACTACCGTTGGTGTTCATCTCATGCCACCACAAATGAAGTGGAGAGCCTGGCTCTGTACTCTGTCCAAGTGTGTGCAGAGCTTTTTGATGATGTTGCCTACAAGCAGAGATTATAGTCTAATATGGATCTGATGTATCCTATGTATGCATGTGTAAGTGTTGTCTTGTCGGCTCCACAGGATGTACGTGCAAGATATTATTAATAAAGTTGTTGAAGGTTAACCTAGTGTCCAGCTGAACACCTAGGTATATTGGGTTTTCTTAGCGATTTATTTGAGCTCCTTCAAGAGGGATTCAAGTTATTTCTGTTTTTATTTGTTGCTAAGTGTAAAAATGGTATATGTGGTTTTACTGGAATTTACCTCAGTTTCTTCTTCTTCAGGTTTGCTCTCATATAACTGCAACGAATATATCGTGTGATTTCTGCCAGGGAGCGTGAAGTATGTTGTGCTGCAAGTTCCACAGTAGTAATGTGTTATTTGCACCTCGGTTGGCCACTTGTGGTCAGGACGTCCGAGGTCCAGCACATCCGTTTTCATCATGCCTTTAATTCGGGTGGGCTTCCCTAGTCCGTGACAGCCTGTCTATCTGTCACCAGGCACGCGGGTGTAGTGACGCTTCGCCTAGACGATTGTCATTCACATCTATCTCGCATGAAGTGTTCCACTGTCTATGAACTCACCTCATGCAATTGGACATACTTGTGCCTGTGCCCATTGGGTACTGAACCGCTTCTCATCCACAAGCCTGGTTCCGTATGAGGAAGAACTCGCCAGAAGAGTTGGACCCTGGCTCATTAGCCCTCCTACCCAAGGCATCATTCACAAACATCATGATCCCCTCGCCCAAGTTTGAGTCTCACACCATGCGTTTGAGAGCAAGGCGATCTTGAGCTGAGCAACCTTATCCCAATAGCGCCTGAGCCCATCAGGTACTGAACCCTTTCTCTCTGCAAGTATATTTCCGGTATAGGAAAGCTTGACAGTAGAGTTGGGCCAGGGCTGATATCGTTGTCCCTTTTGTGCCTGAGCCCATCAGGTACTGAACCCTTTCTCTCTGCAAGTATATTTCCGGTATAGGAAAGCTTGACAGTAGAGTTGGGCCAGGGCTGATATCGTTATCCCTTTTGTGCCTGAGCCCATCAGGTACTGAACCCTTTCTCTCAGCAAGTGTATTTCTGGTATAGGAAATCTTGACAGTAGAGTTGGACCAGGACTGCCATCATTATCCATTTTTTGCCTGAGCCCATTGGGTACGGAACCCTTTCTCTTCACGAGCATATTTTCGGTTTAGAAAGGCTCGACATTTGAGATGGGTTAGGTCTTCTTGCTCTTCCGAACGCCCATGATTGGATCTGGGTCTCTGCCTATAAGGAGCACAGGTAACTATAAATATAAATAAATATAAACAGGTAACTAGAAGCTCATCTTGAGCTGACAGAGCTTGTATTCCCCTTTCCTAGGAACTTCTCACTTTCTATTTGCAGTTTGCACTGCCCTCTGGCGCTGTTCTGCCCTTTCATTGTACTCAGTATGAAATCTATTTGTCTCTCACCATGCATCTACCTTTACATGCCTTTTACATTGGCCGCCCCTCCAATGTTTGGACTAGACTGACTAGCTTCACTGTATGTCGACAGTATCGCTGTATGCGGTGATGGTGGTGCTGTCTGAGATATTGTCTGTCTCTTATGCAGTCAAATCTCTTTCCATCTGCTACCTCCACATTCTCGGACACGATCCCCAAATGATTTGGCCAGAATCAGCTCGAGCTGCTGTATTTCTGTTTCCAGGGTGCACCACTAGGAGGTACATTTGGGATCTTGGTTATCTGCTAACCCTGGGTCTGCCAAGAGCATTGCATTCCCTTTGCACCCCACTTCAATTTCCAGAAGTTGCAGTATGTTAATATTGTTGAGAAGGGTTTTTCTAAGTCTCTCTGCAGCCAGGTGTAAGTCTGATCCACTTTACCATATGACAAGGTCATCTGCAAACATGACTTTTGGGTGTTAAGCAAGTCAGGGATATAATTTATGAAGATTAATAATAGGGTGCAGCTGAGGGCTGAGACTTGGGAACTTGGGATAGCCCTCCCTCAGGCATGTGTTTGGATGATAGTTTGTTGTTTGTTGTTTACCGCAGTTCTGTCACTTAGGAAGTTATTAATCCATTTGAATATACTCCTACTAATACCTGTGTTTTGCATTTTTAGCAATAGTCCCTTTCTCCATACCTGGTCATATTCTTGCATTAGGTTAACAAAGACAGTGTCTGTACTCTTCCCTTGCGAAATATTGTTCTTCACATTATGAGTGAAGAAAATGAGTTGGTCTTCAGTCCTTGATCCTCTTCAGAAGCCTGCTTGAGAATTGATGCTAAAGCTTCCAACCACCAGTATAATAGGTTGTTCATCATTCGTTCTGCAAATTTACTGATGTTAGAAGTCAAAAGTCTTTTTATGTCATCTTCAGGCTTAACCTTTCTTCATATTGACTTGACAATAGCTGTCTTCCAGGCCTGGAGAATCAAATGTATTGTGCCATGGTTTAAAGTTTGGCTGTTATATCTTTGCCTTTTGACCTGATACATCTGACTTTAGCATGGCTTTTGGGCCACTTTGACCTTTTATGGGATGAAATATGACCAGGCTCCAGTAAAGACCTATGTACAGAAAATAAACATGACCTGTAAGGCTGATTTTTTTATTTTTTCCGTGAAATTGTTGGTCGGTCTTTGATTTCTTTTGGCATGCGACTCCAAGTTCATAAATAGTGACCAGCAAAAACCTTAACAATAAAAAAAAAACATAACGAATGAAGGTTTGTTTACTTTCTGTATAGAGGTCTTTATTGCTGAAGGTCTCGGATGAAACGACCAATTTCACCCTCAAACTTTCTTCGTTGCCTCATATGACATGCATGGCAGGTAATACTGCTGCTATTTTTTTCTCCTCTTTCAGTTCCTGGCAAAACATGGAGGTTGCAGCTTTAATTATGTGTTTAAGACTGCCTCATGTCCGGCTCTGTGACAAAGTGGTACAAGAGAGCATCTGTGACGGCCAAGGTACTGAGTTCAATCCTCGCCATAGGCAATTGTGCATACGGACCATTCAGAAAGCAATGGCAAACTACTTAACCTATTTATATTACCACAAAAATAACTACAGCCAAAAAATGCTGGGTTGATGGCTATGTCTTGATTTGGATACACTACCAAATTTGTTTTTCCCTTTTCATTTAGGCCTAACATTTTATATATGACTTCTTTAGTTTATCTTATTACAATTTCACTATAACTGATACAATACAGGCAAAAATACATTCATATCTGGGACACACATTACCGGTAAATCCAGCAGGACAGATACAATCAAAATCAGCCAACTTGTCAATGCAAGTTCCTCCATTTTCACATAAATCAACTTGACAATCATCAATATCCATCTCGCAGACATTGCCTGTGTAACCTTCTTCACAGGCACAGCTAAGTGTATCAAGCAAACATGTGCCTGTTTGTGGATACAAAGTATATACAAATATATAGCCATATGCCTGTTATAAGCCTTGAGTATACAGAGATGAAAGTTGCTATTCAGAAAATTTGCTTCTAAAATAATACTAATAAATTGTACTTGGTTCTGTTTTGTTTGTGTGTTTAAATCCCCATGAATTATGAGCAATAGAGTTCTTGCATCCTTTCATGCATTGGGGTGGTTTCTCCAGAGCTTTGATTTATACCCAGAATCTTTCAACTCTAAGTGACATGCAATATATGAGAGGAAGCTTCCTACACAGATAAGGTAAAAACATAATTGTACTGATGATTGCTGTGGGACATCCATAAGAGGAAAACATGAGTATATAGGCACATCATCTAATATCCATCCCAATAGAAGCCATAAGGAAAATCATAAATTTAATCTTCATACCAACATTGTGTGATCAATCTCAGCTGTGGACACTAACTTAAAGAACAAGAGAGAGAGCTTACTATGTCTATGTATAAAATGAATACCTTCTCTCAGTAGAAGGTTCCTTCAATAGACACTGCACTAAGCTGAAAGCTAAAGTCTCCTAGGTATAAAAGAAAGCTCAGAAAAACCACCCCATTGCACATAGGAAATAAGAGTGCATCACTCGCAATTCCTGGGGTTCTCAAACCAACAAACCGTTAGTGCTAATAGTAGAGTGGCTGTTCTTCAGTCAAAAAGTTGTAATGTTAACCATTTACGTGATTTTGATGGTTTTTTCGTACATTGTAATCAACCATAGCATATTAATGATTATTTTCTCACTGTAGTATGCTAACTTTTCTAAACAATGTTCTAATAGCAGTTACGGGTTGTTCTGACCTCTAGGTTCAATATTGATTTCTTCCACATTTCTCCCCTTTCCAAGGCCAAAGGCCTTGGGTTCCTGGGGTTCCTCAATCAATCAATCATGTATGAAATGAGACATCTAAGAAAAACAGCAAACAGAACCAGAAGAGATCATATGAGGAATGAAGAGATTACAATTAATGTTGGAAAGATATGTGGTCAAATATATTGAAAAACTGAGACTGAAATGGTTTTGTCACATTCGTTGAGAATGCATAAATATTGGCTAGCAGCACGAGCATACAACATGAGAATAAAAATAGCAAGAATAAAAACAATGTTTGAGAACCATTGATTTAAACAATCTTCCAATTGAACTAGAAAATCATAGCTGGGCTGTCAAACAGAAAACCATTGTGCACTAATGACAGCGCTACATTAGCTCACTCATCATCCCATATTCACACATTTGATGACATATATTTGCTCACAGTTGTTTTCAATAACCCTGTGGTATTCCTAAGTTCTGACAGCTTTCTTTATAATCTTCCAGAAAAATCATGCAGCAAATGGGATTTGAACCAGACATGCTTAGATGGCACCCACTCACCTCGCAACTTAAGTCAACATGTCTTTCATCTTCAACCACTCAGCATCCCTAAACAAAGATGCGATTTCTGTGAAGACTTCCAACATGTATATTCTCAAGCTACTATGAATATGGACTGGCCGTTGACACACAGACAACAATACACACTGCACAGATATGCAAATTCCATGAGAACCACAAACATTTAACATTAGTAAGTGCTTGAAGGCCTCAATACTACAATGACCAAATTCTGCCTACTTGTAAACATAAATAACACAAACATAAACAATGTTGCTTCAAATGTGACATGATTCAGTGAATAATATAATATAGAAGTATCGAGGATTTATTCATACAGAAAAATCATGTAGTAAACAGGATAATCTTTCAAAAATATGCGTTGAAAATGTCTGCTGGAAGACAACATTCAGATTATCCAGTATCTCTCTTTCTTGTTTGGAATTTGTTCTCAAGCTCCTTCTTCTTCTTCTTCTTCTTCTTCTTCAACACTAGGGTGCAGTCAGTACTAAATACATAGAAAGATGTGTTGCTTCAATTGTAACATTTAAGAATGTTTACAAAATCTTACCTCCATTAAGACAGGTGTGGGAGTCACAGAAATCTATTCTGATGTCACATGTTCTACCTTTGTAGCCTGCAGCACAATCACAGATAAAACTGCCATCTACAGTAGGTAAGCAAGTAGCATCATTTTCACATGGAAAGCTTGCACATGAGTCAATAGTTAAGAATACTTCACAATGTGGACCTGAAGTAGTTGTTGAAAAGGGTGTAGTTTAACTCCAAATATTATAAAGACGAAGTAAAAAAATTTTTAAACACAAAAAGTATCACACTTTCAACTGAAAAAAACTAATCTGTTAATAAAGTTCCCATCAAAACAGATTCTTTGTCAGCTAAGATACTCCTTCAAGTGGTTCTTCCACTACCATTTTGTGTAAAGCATTTTTCAGTCAGATTTTTTGCAAATGTCATGACAAATTGCATATTGATGGTCTTATTTCTCAAAATCCTTTCAAGTAGAACCTTCACAGATCCACAAGTTGTTCATGAGTGAGATGTGTTGGACAAACGTTGTTCGAGGGTGAGGTGTGTTGGACAAGTTATTCATGGGTGAGGTGTATTGGACAGGTTATCCATGGGGAGGTGTATTGGACAAGTTATTTATGGGCGAGGTGTGTTGGACAAACATTGTTCATGAGTGAGGTGTATTGAACAAGTTATTCATGGGTGAGGTGTATTGGACAAATTATTCATGAGTGAGGTGTATTGGACAAGTTATTCATGGGTGAGGTGTATTGGACAAGTTATTCATGGGTGAGGTGTGTTGGACAAATTATTTATGGGTGAGGTGTGTTGGACAAGTTATTTATGGGTGAGGTGTATTAGACAAAAGGTGTTCATATGTGAGGTGTGTTGAAATAAATTTGCAGTGACATGAGATACTCCAAAAATATCAGTAAATTTAAGTAGGAAGCCAGAGGACAATTTTATAAATTCAATTCCCGTTGGTCTCCAAAAATATCAGCAATACTTGACTGAAACTCAACCAAACATAAATATCACTTCTTCCTTCGCCTGTGTGTTGCAGGGACCCAAAAGGGGAGCAAATAGAAACACTGCTTACATTTCCATTGTCTACTGTGACAATCCCATTTCCATCCCCAGGTGAATGATGTTTGATAGTATTCACACTTGCCGTTAGCATAGAAGCATAGAAGAGCTTCAGTTGTCATTTCAAAGCCAGATGTGTTGCCTTGGTTGCATTAAGTTTATTCAAGGTTATCTTGATATTTTCTATCCACTGTTTTCTTGGTCTACCTTTGGCTTTACTTTCCATGCGTAGTGAACACTGTTGCAAAAAAAAGCAACTAAGGAGGATTTGGAGTGAAGTTGGCTGTCCTGTTCCATGACATGTAGGGTAAAAGTAACACAGAGCCATATTAGATGTTTCCGGCTGAATGACACAGATACTGCAGCTAAGCTGTAAACCATGATACAACACTTTCTGTTCTTCAAACTACATACTGCTAATCTGCAGAAGTTTGATAATGAGAGCAGAAAAAGAAGTTGACTTCTCTCCAAGTCTTTCTAACTTTTACTCATATATCATCAATCACTAATCACCTCTCTTTATTGCTTCTACCTTTCAGTTCAATACAGGAAGATGTGCCTATATTATTAACAAAATGCACCAAAAGCTAGAAAAAACTGATCCAACATTATTTAATGAAATGAAGTATATTGATCCTTTTTATTGCACAATAGACATATTTTTGTGGGAGGGGGAGGGGAGAGAGATGTATAGGATTTAGGAGGGGAGTGTGGGTTAGGGTTAATGTTAGGTCTAACCCTAACCCTACTCCTAACATCCTTGATTATTCTTTCTCCTCTGATGCGCCTTTCTGGCAGCTGTGTTATGCTGTATACACAAATTTCACATGTACATTTATTCCATTCAGTTTTCCACCAAATCCTTCCACTTCTCTAGTAATATAAATTCATTAGATGGCCCTGGCTGCACATCTTTTCATGTTGCAGCAGTCCTCAAGTTTGTGACAAATATACAGCATCTTTATCTGTAGCTGACATGCTCAGTAAACAATATCTCTGATTAAATTAGCCATTTTGTTTACGTGGCAGTACAGTTTGCTAGTGACATAATTTCAGTGAAGACACGAAAACTGTGCATACTATACCAAAGTTGGAATCAAAATGCACATAATATTAAAAATTGGAATGTAGGCACTTCTCCTTCTATTGTACCTGGATTTCTGCTAATTGAAGGTCTTCCTCAGCATTTGCTGCTCTCAACTGATATTTGTCATCTTGGAAACAAAAATACTGTCATACTGTATTTTTTCCATTAAGGAGCTACAGAGAGTATTTGAGTGGCTTGTGTGATAATGGCTGCATGCCCTTGCGGTCATCACGTCATGCTCAGGGTGAGTTTTTAAATTTACACTCCGACAGAAAAAACTCAATCCTTACCAGGGATTGAACTCTGAACCTCATGGGTGTGAGGCCAATGCTCTCACCTCTCAGCCATGCGCCAACAAAAATACCACCAATCTTTAATCTGTTCAGCATCTATAGTTTTTTCACCAAAAGCCCTCTTTATCTTTCCAACAATCTTTGCTTGTTTATAACCAAATTTTTGACAAACTTACTTAAACATCGTTAATCAAAAACTTCAGTCATTTTAATTCAAACCCCAAATAATTAGCACTGGTCACCATCTAACATAGCTGCTTGGCAATGACTTAATTTCTATAAAGCACTGATAATATTCATTCATGTACATTGAGGTCCAAGATCACATATCACCGAATCCTCTCTCTCTAAACCCAATCAACCCAATCTGGTTTGCTATTGGTTGACACATACCCGTAAATATAAGGTTTGATACTTTACTGGTTGGCTAACAAAAGTTACATTTTGCTACGCTTTGTATTACATCCTCAACACGTCCCATCCACGACCTTCCTCTCTTGAGTCTGCTGCCTTTAACTTTCTGTATTTCGGAATGCAACGGGTGTTCCTTATCTGCATGTATTTGAAGGTATGCCCGTGCACGGCAATACTGTAATCTATGCTCAGCTGTTGGGCAGTCAAGTAGGTATCGCATAGCTCTTGTCGATGTGTCTCTTGTGCATCCCAGAATGATACGCATTGCTGCATTCTGGACTCTATCCAGTCTATCGATCTGAGTTTGGCTAAGAGTCAGAATTGCCAGTGCATATTCCACCACAGCCACAACCAAACCCTGGTACAAAAGAAATAACAATCTTTGCTCACACTGCGCAGCAGCCATAACCTTCATTGCTGCTAAGCCTTTGCCTGCCCTTATGATAATGTGGTCAACATGTTCCCTGAAACTCAGGCTTCTGTCAAAAAACATACCCAGATATCTCATTGTGCTAGTTCTTTCTAAACTTTTCCCGGACAAAGAAACTTGTGGCATGGGTGTCTTTACCATGTGATTGTTCAAGGAAAACCACGTCACGAATGCCTTAGATGGATTAACCACTGCTCCCATATCTCGACGCCAATTTGTCAGTCTGTCCAGCTCCTTCTGTAGTTCCACGATGCACTCTTCTCGATTTCTGCCCTGTCTATACACCAGGATATCATCGGCATATAACATCGTTCTGCCAACACCTGTGATTTGATTGCCAGCGATATGTACTGTGTATACATTGAAAAGTACAGGAGATAGAGGCGATCCCTGTGGCAGGCCAGGGCTAATAACCATTGGTGTAGATATCCAGTTACCACACTTAAAAACTACAACCCTGTGCATCAGGGCGGCGCCAACCCAACGCACGACAAAAGGATTAATTGCAAGATTTAACAGCTGGTGCATCAAGATATCCAAGGACACCCTATTGTACGCATCCTCAAGGTCTATTGCGACCGCACATGTCTCCATGCGCGAATCGAACCCCTCAAAAACATCCTGCGCAAATATGGCTGCATTCTGCCATGTCTTCTTTCCTCGACGATATCCTCCTAACAATGTTGGTAAACACTTATTTCTTTCAAGATAACATGATACCTTCCGGGCCACAATTTTTTCCAAAAGCTTGCCAATCGTATTCTGCATAGTTATTATTCTGTAGCCATGTATCCTGGTGTGGTCCTTCCCAGGTTTGTGTAGTGGAACTAAATAGCTGTGCAACCAGTCTTCTTTCACTGTGCCCTTTAGAAGGCTATTATTGAACATGTCCGCCAACTCTCCCAACTCCTTATCCGTTCTTCAACTAATGTCATCGTATCTAATGCCATCTGGCCCTGGTGCTGTATTTTTTGTACTTTTCAGTGCCTTCCTGATTTCTTCAACTGTGATTAGCATATGGTTTTCCATGCTCAAGTTCTTACACGTGTCTGTGAGCGTTTTCCTGATTTCTTGATATGCCTCCACATTTCTCTGACCAATTTGTGCGGTGTAGTGTGCCAGCAATGCCACACCTTTTGTCTCGTCCGTCTTCTGCCAGACAGTATCGTCGCTCTGGAAATCAGCAATAGTCACGCGTCTTGTGAGACCATTCATGGATTTGTGTAACCGCCAGAACAATTTTAGTGACTTTTCGCATGTGATCTCTTTGCAAAATTCATCCCATTTTGACACCTTTGCTGACTTTGTAATATCTTTGAATGTTTGGACTAATCTTTCTTATATATCTTTCTTCCGTTTCCATTGTGCGACCTCCATGGGCTGAGCCGCAACACGTTTTCGTGCCCTTTGCCATAGTGATACTGCTTTCCGTTTCTCGCTCCATGACCTTTGAACCTCTTCATTCCACCAGGGGGGCCTATCCCACACCAGATTTCCCACTACTTGAGCCTTACATTTGTCTTGTCGAATTCTGCTCACAACATCCACTCCTCTGCGATCATATTTAAAGGATCTTACCTTTGGCCTTATCTGCTTACTTTTGTCATTTTTTAAGAGAACAACACATGAGAGGTGGTCACTGCCATGATGCCCAGCACATCCCATTTGCAGATAGCCACAGAAGCTGATGACACCAATGCCAGGTCGATAGCGCTATCATCATCACCATCCCTGCTTGCCATCTTGTTATACGGCCATCGTTAAGGCATACCAGGTCCGTATCTGTCAGGGCCTCCTCAAGTTCTCTTCCCTGTTTGTTCGAAGCACTATTGCCCCATGATGTACCTTTCGCATTGAAGTCACCACAAAAGAGGATCTGCTTTTCCTGTTCCATTATCTCCCCTAGGATCTTCCAACCCTGAAGATCAATGCTCGTGTTGCAGGCATACACATTTACAATCATGATTGGGTGCTGGAATCAGATTACAGGATGTGGCAGCAGGTGCAGAATGGATAGGTCTACCCACAGATTTCGAAACTTGTTTGAGAGTAGTAATATCACTTAGCAGGGAATGCAGAGAATGGTGTCCCACAGCTGTGGAGAAAGAAGTGCAGGCTTTAATCAGTGAGAATACCAAAGAGGGGGATGTGATTATATACACTGATGGATCTGTAATTAGGCATGTTCGCAGTGCTTGGGCCTTTACAGCTCAGTGCGCAGGTAAAACAATCAAGGAGGAAAGTGGTGCCTTTGCGGTCACTACGAGTAGTATGACCATGGAGACTATGGCGGTGACCAAGGCATTTGAGTGGCTACGCACACAGAAAGTAACGCAGGTCTGCATCTTGAGTGACTCTATGAGTATGATTAAGAAGGTACAAGTGGGTCTTGTTCGCGAACAGTGGATTGAGGCCTTGAGAAATGCGAGCTTGAAAGTGGTTACATTTATTTTCGTGCCAGGACATGTGGGCGTTCGAGGCAATGAAAGAGCAGGTCAACTGGCATCGTGTGCGATTGTGGCAACGGGCGATGGGGCAATGGATCACGCTGACGTTTTGAACTCCTTAAGAGATATAACACGCGAGAGTAAGACTAATGTGGATGATGATTCCTTTTCAATGGCTAGGATTAAAGATCAGGGATTGAAATGCGGTGTTGCTAGAGGTGAACATTTTGGAGGGCGCAGAAGAATGATGGTCAACCAGCATAGGACCGGTACTGTCAGCAGAAGTGTGATGGCGGATACACTCAAGGAGAGATCGGAGCAAATATGGATGTGTCCAGTTTGCAGTGATGATGATCCGATGACTAACTAACTAACTAACTAACATTTTGCTACTTTACTGGCTGACCATGGCCATGACACATAGACATAACGGTTATAAAGCCAGAGGCAGACCATGTAAAAGATGGATCACAGAAATCTAAGAAGCAAAACAAACTTGAATAAACAAACTAAAAACAGCGCACAAGAAGGCCATCTACAGAGAATTCTTCCACCCCTGATGCCGCAAGGCAAACAAGGGCCACAGCGTATAGATAGATAGATAGACTGGCTGACTCACAAAACTTACATTGTGATATTTTACTGCAGGGCTATTCAATTATATTTACTCAAGTGCCAAAATATAGAAAATGGGGAATCATCGCAGGCCAGAGGTCCGAATATAGTTATATACATTTAGTTTTTTATAACTATTTCACTATTTTAGCAATGATCCATGGGCCAATTACTAGGTCTCCATGGGCCGGATTTGGCCCGCGGGCCGCCATTTGAATAGCCCTGCTTTACTGGCTGACCCAAAAAAGTTAAATTTTGACCTCTACTGGTTGACTCACATAAAATTCAGATTGGATACTCTGCAAGTTGTAAAAGTAACATAAAGGTTTACAAATTTATTATCATTCCTAATATATAACTGGCTAGTACAATCTAATGTCATATAGATGTCATATATCAAACTTTGCAAGAATCAGAGATGTAGAAAAACATAACCCAATTTCTTTTATTTTACATAGTTCAGAGTAAAAGCAATGAAGACAAACATTTGCCAACTACCAAGAAACTTTGATTTTTCCATTTCATTTCTGGCTTTTTCACTTTCGTTTTATTGAATTTTATCATTTATTTTTAAGATTTAGTTATGAATTATGATTGCGGGTTAACACATGCCTGACAAGTTCATAGGTACTCCGACCCCCGTCTCAATAAATCCATTAAAATTTAGCAGGTAACAGTTTAAATTTGATGCTGATTTATCTGTCTCTTCATATATTTATTGTTTATTTTACAAGTTGTTCCTATCTTTACACCAATCTTGTGTAGTCTTGAGAGTGACCATGATTCATACTTGTGAAAATCTTCTGAACACAGACGAGGTCCCTTAACACATTCATTATGTCAGATCAATCCAGAGATGTACGTCAGATCGATCCAGTGATGTAACTATTGACACTGTCAATATAAAAGCAATCTTTCTGGTTATAGATTGTGTCAATAACTCCATCCATTGATGGTGAACGGCTTCCTACTTCAACTTTGAGAAGCAAAGATTTCAAGAAATGTTTTAAGATTACAAGCTTTTTCCTCCTCGCTCACCAGTCGAAGTCAGATGTGGATTTCATCAATGAACTGTACTGTGGTCATCATCCCCAAGACAGGATCATAGAGCTTATCCATCAGAGCTTTCTAGATGACCATAGTTTTTTTCTTGTGGTGTCATACACTGGGCAGTTCTGCAGAATATGTTATGCATCTTCTGGTGGTTGTCCACAGGGGCAAATATCGGTGCAGCAACTTCAAACTTTCCATACATGTATTGTTTGAGTCTGTTGTGGCCTGTTCTCTTGTCAAAAGCACATTCACAACAAAATTTTAAAAAGTTGAGTGTACATAAATATAGATTCTTACTGTCAGTGAAAGGAGGACAGTTACAACTGTAACCATCACCCACATTTATGCAGGTTCCACCATTCAGACAAGGTTTAGTATAACACTTGTCAACATATTCTTCACAGTTGTATCCTTGAAATGAATGTACAAGTGTTAAGTGAAATAAATTAATACAAGTGTTATAAGTGAACTGTACACATTTTCTATAGAGAATATAAAACAAATTTGTACATAAGCAATCAAATTAATATGCTTACAAGACTACAAGAATCAAGTTAATATGCTTACAAGACTACAAGAATCAAATGAATATGCTTACAAGACTACAAGAATCACTAATTTCAATAGTAATATATTTTTTATTCTTCTGTGTTCCTTCTCAAACTCCTGCAGGTCAGTAGGGTGTTGTCTAGAAAACAGAGTGTATTGTTTCATAGTTGACAGCTTAGATGTGATATCTGCGCCTTTTGATCTAACACACCCAACTTCAGCATAGCTTCTGGGTCACTTTTACCCTATACGGGATGGAACAGCTAACTCCACCCCAAAACCTTCATAAACGCCTCTTACGACAAGCTTACCTGGCACGGCAGAGAAACAACAACGATCTTCATACATAATGCTGGAGATAGAGAACTGTGGAGAGCCATGATCGCCTAAGCCAGCTGGCATTGCACCTGATGATGATGACGACAAGCTTGGAAGGTAACAGGGTCACTATTAATTCTCTTTTTCAGGCACCAACAGCACACAGGGCAAAAAGTAATATATTATATAATTCAAGCACATCCTGTACAACTAGTGTTGAATATTATTTGGCACAACTGATACATACAGTTGCATCACCAGTACAATGTGGACCACAAGCAAATTTCACTAAGTTGTGTTTATGAGACTTCCACTAACCACTCTATCTCTGGGTCTACACTTTCAATCAATCAATAAACCAATAAACCCATAACCCTTCAGGGTCGTAGGGGTACCACATTGGATGCCTCTGCACACAGAGTCCTCCAGTAGTATTGAAATACTACACTTTCAATAGTAAAACTTGAATGGTTTTGACATGCGAGCTAACATAACTCCCTGTCAAAAATTATCCTGCAGGGAACAGTCAAAGATAGAAGAAGTAAAAACAAAGAAAAAAAGGGATGGATAAATTAAAGAATGGATGTGTCATCATTTGTATGTAGTCACCTGCATTAGTGAAAATAGAAATCATTAAAAGATTGTGTGTTATGATTTCAGAGTACAACACTACAACCCTTGCTGGTTATGGATTTTATGAATAGTCATTAATAGACTGAATTATAAATAATGTTATGTGTAGCTCACCTCTAGTAATACCTGTACTATGTGTAGCTTACCTCTAGTAATACCTGTACTATGTGTAGCTCACCTCTAGCAATACCTGTATTATGTGTAGCTCACCTCTGGTAATACCTATATTATGTGTAGCTTACCTCTAGTAATACCTGTATTATGTGTAGCTCACCTGTAGTAATGTCTGGACAAAGACACTTGTATCCTAAGTGCAGGTCCACACATAATCCACCATGTTGGCATGGATTGCTCTCACACTCATTGGTTTTGAACTCACACCTTTGACCTGACAAAACAATATGCATATATGCTTAATAAGAACATACAAGTTTAACTCCTAACAGCACATATCATGTATATATTTGAGACATTCAGCTCATGTTTTCATTACAGTTGACATTATTCAAATCATCATACACTCTTCTATTTCATTTCATGGAAAGAGAAGAAAAAAAAAGAGTTCCCAACAACACTTCGTATGAAGAAAGAATTATTACAGAAAATAAAGGTCATATAAATAAAATATTTTGGACATATAAAAGACTTGGCACTTTGTTGAAGACATTACTTGAGGGTAAAGTCGAGAGAAGGCAAGCAAGAGGTAAGCAGAGATACAAGTGGGAGAGTAACATCACGAGATGGACAGGCTACAATCTAGTAGAGTGCACCACCAAGATAAGAGACAAGGAACGTTGGAGGTCTGTTGTAGTCAACCTTCAGAGATAGCACTTAATGATGATGATAACATCAAGTGCCGTCTCCGCAACGAAGGTTGGCTGCAACGTATCTCCAACATCTCCTGTCTCTTGTCTTGGTGGTGCACTCTGCTAGACTGTAACCTGTCCATCGTGTAATGTTACTCTCCCACTTGTATCTCTGCCTACCTCTTGCTCGCTTCCCTTTGACTTTACCCTCAAGTAAGGTCTTCAATAGGGTGTCATGTCTTTTAATGTGTCCAAAGTATTTTATTTGCCTGATCTTTATTTCTCTTAGTAGTTCTTTCTTCATATTAAGTGTTTTTAGCACCTCTTTATTTGTTTTCTTCTCTTTCCATGATGTTCTCCCTATTCTTCTATATACCCACATCTCAAAGGCATCAATTTTGTCTTCTAATTGTTTATTTAGTGTCCATGTTTCTGAGCCATACATTAATATGGAATAGATGTAGCATTTTATAATTCTCATTTTTAACTTGTTTGTAATTTGTTTAGATATTAATAATTTCCTCATATCATTGAAGGTACTTTTAGCCATTCCTATTCTCCTTTTAACTTCTGTTTCACATCTGCCATCATTTGTGACTATGTGTCCAAGATATTGATACTGTTTTACTTGTTGTAGTTTCTCTCCCTGTATGTTTATGTTTACCTCCTGTTCTTCTGTGTTTTTGCTGATTATCATGGTTTTTGTTTTTTGAATGTTTATATCCAGTCCATATTCATTACTTGATTTATTGACTTGATCTATTAGTCTTTGTAGTTCATGTTCACTTTCTGCTAAAAGAACAGTGTCATCTGCATATCTAATGTTGTTTATTATTTTCCCATTGATCTTGAGTCCTGGTATTTCTTCTATATTTTTAAAGATATTCTCTGTGTAGATATTAAATAGGCTTGGTGATAAAATGCATCCTTGTCTTACCCCTCTTCTTATTTCTATGTATGGAGAGTAGCTGTTTTCACACCTTATTGATGCAGTTTGTTCCCAATATATATTTCTAATCAGCCTGATGTCTTTTCCATCTATGCCTATTTCTTGAAGACATTTGATTAATTTTTCATGTTGGACTCTGTCAAAGGCCTTGCTGTAGTCTATGAAGCAAATATAGATACTTTTTTGGACTTCTATATATTTATCTATCACTAGCCGGATACTCAGTATAGCTTCTCTGGTTCCTTTGTTTTTCCTAAAACCGAATTGTTCTTCACCGACCTCCATGTCTATCTTGTTCTTAATTCTTTCATGTATTATCTTGAGAAGTATTTTAGTTAGATGGCTCATTAGACTTATTGTTCTATATTCTGTACAGTCCACAGCCCTGGGCTTCTTAGGTAGTGGTATGAATATTGATGATGTTAGGTCTTTAGGTATATGTCCTGTTTCGTATATGTCATTGCAAATTTCTGTGATAGTATCTACACCAAATTCATTTAGAGTTTTGATTATATAATTACCAAAAAGCCAAGGAAGATAAATAGCCAGAGAATAGTACAAAATTTCATGATGGTGATCAGACTTTTATTCTAGAACATAGAGTCTACTGCACAACTTGTGTCCTTTACTTTCATCCTTCGTCATGCCCAACATATCAGACTTCTGTGGTGTAAGACACTTTTTGAAAATTAAAGAATTACTCATAATGATCCTCTATTAATCTAAGAAAATGTTGATTCATTAGATTATAATCTTGATTGTTATAACAAAATGTTGATTCATTAGATTATAATCTTGATTGTTATAACAAAATGTTGATTCATTAGATTATAATCTTGATTGTTATAACAAAATGTTGATTCATTAGATTATAATCTTGATTGTTATAACAAAATGTTGATTCATTAGATTATAATCTTGATTGTTATAACAAAATGTTGATTCATTAGATTATAATCTTGATTGTTATAACAAAATGTTGATTCATTAGATTATAATCTTGATTGTTATAACAAAATGTTGATTCATTAGATTATAATCTTGATTGTTATAACAAAATGTTGATTCATTAGATTATAATCTTGATTGTTATAACAAAATGTTGATTCATTAGATTATAATCTTGATTGTTATAACAAAATGTTGATTCATTAGATTATAATCTTGATTGTTATAACAAAATGTTGATTCATTAGATTATAATCTTGATTGTTATAACAAATGTTGATTCATTAGATTATAATCTTGATTGTTATAACAAAATGTTGATTCATTAGATTATAATCTTGATTGTTATAACAAAATGTTGATTCATTAGATTATAATCTTGATTGTTATAACAAAATGTTGATTCATTAGATTATAATCTTGATTGTTATAACAAAATGTTGATTCATTAGATTATAATCTTGATTGTTATAACAAAATGTTGATTCATTAGATTATAATCTTGATTGTTATAACAAAATGTTGATTCATTAGATTATAATCTTGATTGTTATAACAAAATGTTGATTCATTAGATTATAATCTTGATTGTTATAACAAAATGTTGATTCATTAGATTATAATCTTGATTGTTATAACAAAATGTTGATTCATTAGATTATAATCTTGATTGTTATAACAAAATGTTGATTCATTAGATTATAATCTTGATTGTTATAACAAAATGTTGATTCATTAGATTATAATCTTGATTGTTATAACAAAATGTTGATTCATTAGATTATAATCTTGATTGTTATAACAAAATGTTGATTCATTAGATTATAATCTTGATTGTTATAACAAAATGTTGATTCATTAGATTATAATCTTGATTGTTATAACAAAATGTTGATTCATTAGATTATAATCTTGATTGTTATAACAAAATGTTGATTCATTAGATTATAATCTTGATTGTTATAACAAAATGTTGATTCATTAGATTATAATCTTGATTGTTATAACAAAATGTTGATTCATTAGATTATAATCTTGATTGTTATAACAAAATGTTGATTCATTAGATTATAATCTTGATTGTTATAACAAAATGTTGATTCATTAGATTATAATCTTGATTGTTATAACAAAATGCTGATTCATTAGATTATAATCTTGATTGTTATAACAAAATGTTGATTCATTAGATTATAATCTTGATTGTTATAACAAAATGTTGATTCATTAGATTATAATCTTGATTGTTATAACAAAATGTTGATTCATTAGATTATAATCTTGATTGTTATAACAAAATGTTGATTCATTAGATTATAATCTTGATTGTTATAACAAAATGTTGATTCATTAGATTATAATCTTGATTGTTATAACAAAATGTTGATTCATTAGATTATAATCTTGATTGTTATAACAAAATGTTGATTCATTAGATTATAATCTTGATTGTTATACAAAACTATGCATTTAATTATTAATAATAAACAGCATTTAAAAATAGAAGCCACACAATATTTAAAAATAATAGCAATAATTTATATCTAACCATAGTATCCATCTGGGCAAGAACAAACATATGAATCCACAAGATCTGTACATGCACCATTGTAAAGACATGGTTCACTATCACATACACTCAGCTTTTTTTCACAGTCTTTGCCTGCACAAAAAATAAAGACAAAGAGTTATAAAAGACATAAAATGTCCCAAGTATTCAGTGGGAGTAATATTTGAGTGAGTGTATAATTCTAATCTCTGGCTACAGTGTGGAAACACAGGTAGACTAGTTAAATGAGTGTATAACTTCTATATGTGGCTACAACATTGACACATGGGTAAACTAGTTGAATAAGGGAATAATTCTTATTTCTGACTACAGAGTTGATACATGGATAGACTAGTTGGATAAGGGAATAATTCTTATATCTGGCTAGAGTTAATAGAGTTGAGATGTGGTTCTATAGAAGAATGCTGAGAATACCATGGACTGCCAGAAAAACTAACGTAAGGGCGTTGAAAGAGTCAAATGCGAAACAGACCTTAATCAATAATATAAGAAAAAGACAAACTTCATTTTTTGGCCACCATGAAACAAGGAGGTTTGGAGAACATAGTCACAACAGGCAAGATTGAAGGCAACAGAGACAGAGGGCAACAACATGAGAAAATATTAGTTTGACAACCTGGCACGGCAGGAAAACAACAGCGAGCTTGATACATAATACTGGAGACAGAGAGCTGTAGAGAGCCATGATCGCCTCTGCCAGCCGGCATGACACCTGATGATGATGATGAGAGTTGATACATGGATAGACTGGTTGGATGAGGGAATAATTCTTATATCTGGCTGGAGTTGATACACAAGTTGATTAGTGGGTGAGTGCTGATAACACAATTACTGCCCTACAGACAGTAAGGAACAAATAATATATAGAGCAGTGCTTCTCAAACTGAGAAGCCAAATGTTTGTTGCCACCACACCTGCAATTCATTTCCCAATATGCTAAGGATTAGGTGGGTGCTGAGGACCAAATGTCTTAATTAGAACAGTGTCCAATTCTGCAGGCTAAGAATGTCCATTAAAATTTTTAATGCATCAAGACAAGCTTATGATATTGTGCACATTTGGATGCTGAGTAGGCTGTCATAAAGTCTGTTACTGTGCTGATGTGATTTATATTTCATTAGTTGTAATGCAGACCAATTAATGATGGCTCACAAATTTGCTGATCAGTCACTGATGGCTTGTAGACAAGCACTGGTCCATGGATCACCACACTGAGAACAGTGATTTAGATAATGTAATCCAGATAAGATTAGAGGTGGGACCAAATTCATTCTAGCTGAGAAAATTTGCACTGAGCCAAAAGATGAAAATGATATTGCTTGAAACTCTATTCTCACAGTTATTAACTTTATGTTATGTGTGGTAAATGTATAATTTTTATTTCTAGGTACCCATGCCTGTTCTGTCTTTGGTGGAGGAAATCTTCCTAACCATGTTCTAGAGCATCATTGCGCAATGCACAAGACATAGGGAGGCTTGTGTCATGTGACATATTCCTTCCAGAACGCTGTCTTCCCAATGAACTCTCTGAACCTCTCTCTATCTTGGGCGATGTGGCTTGCATTTTCTAGCGATGTATTAATGTTATCTTTAATGTTGTCAGTCCATTGTCTTTTTGGTCTGCCCTTTCTCCTCTTCCCGGGTACTCTTCCCTCCATTATTTGTCTTTCTAAACAGTTGTGTCTCTTTATATGAACAAACAGGCGTAGTTTTCTTTTTGTTATTGTGTTTAGTAACCAACACTTTGGAATATTCAGTGTATTTATAATATCTGAGTTTCTGATTTTATCCTTCCATGATATTCTAAGTACTCGTATCTTCCTGTAGCATTTCAGCTCGAAGGCGCTGATCCTCTTTGCCGTTGTTTTACTTAGAGTCCATGTTTCACAGTCGTATGTTGCAACCGGAAAAATAAAAGTTCGTAACATTAGCACTTTCGTTTCTATTTTGTTGTTTTTCCATATGTTTTTCAGCCGTGTTATTTTGCAATATGCCATTGCCAATCTCTTCCTTATTTCTGCCATGCAGTCTCCTGCACCGTTGATGTTTGCTCCTAAGTATTCAAATTTATCCACACATTCTATCTCGGTATTGTCTATTCTGATTTTTGGTTGTTGTGTTGTTATATCTGTTGACATGATTTTTTGTTTTCTGCATGTTTAAATACAAATTTTGTGCTTCGCTATATTTCTTTGTGTTCTTGATTAGTTGTTCCAATCCATTTATATCGTTTGAAAGAAGTACTGTGTCGTCTGCGTAGCGTAGTTCCGGGATTAGGAATCCACCTATGTTTAAAGCGTGGTAGTCAGTGTTGTGTATGTCTTCTCTCACGTTCCTCATTATACTTTCAGCGTAGATGTTGAACAGGTATGGGGAGAGTGTGCACCGTTGCCTTACTCCACTCTGTACCTCAAACCACTCTGAGAGATCGTCCTCTAACTTCACTGTAGCCTTTTGATCTTGGTAAAGTTCCTCTATTAGATGAATCAGATGTCTTGGGAAACCCATGCTGTTCATTATCTCCCATAGTTGCTGGTGTTGGACGCAGTCGAACGCTTTTGAGTCATCTATGAAACACATGTGCAGGTCAGTTGAAAATTCCCTACACTTTTCTATGATCAATCTCATGTTAAGAATGTGATCTCTAGTAATGTGTTTAGTAACCAACACTCTGGAATCTTCAATGGGGGCTTGTAGAGTGACCTTATCCTGTATTTTTTGTCAGAGTTGTCTACAATAAACTTCAATAGTCTAGTACAGATGATCTCAAACTGGTGCTCTTGTAATGACATGTGGTGCTCGTGCCATTCAAGTTTTAAAAATTTGCCACTGACTTCCGGTCAATGGTGGTTTGCCATTTCTGCTTCTGAAAAGGAAGCAACGTTTCTGTTTTTCAGTGTTTTTCTAGATGGACTATGTCATTTATTTTCTGAATGGGATAGATTAGAACACGGCTTAACCATTCAGAGTCACTGAAATGACACTGTGACTGGATTAGCGACCCGACAATGTAGAAATAGTACTAAGTAATATCGCTTGTTGGAAACAATGAAGAGTTCTCAGGAGACGTCTGTAAATACCAAATGTAAACAAACCATCAAATTCGGCACAATCAACATCTGTGGAATAAGAAATAACAAACAAGACCTGATAGATGAAATGAAAAGGAGAAAGATCAAAATACTAGGAATATCGAGGATACGAGGATTAAAAAACAGGGGATGCAAGAAGCTTTATCATAATTACACTTTCCTCTACATCGGTGTTGATCCAATTTTGAGAGCAACTCACGGGTGGGTTTTTACCTGACTTTCACCAAAAATATAGTTCAAGTTACACACCAGAATGAACAATCAATGTTGGTCACGATTACAAAAGACCATGTAAACACAACATTTATTCAGGCCTATGCCCCATGGTAATTATATAGAAGAATAGGGAGAACATCATGGAAAGAGAAGAAAACAAATCCTAAAAATACTTAATATGAAGAAAGAACTACTAAGAGAAATAAATATCAGGCAAATAAAATACTTTGGACACATTAAAAGACATGACACCTTATTGAAGACCTTACTTGAGGGTAAAGTCAAAGGGAAACGAGCAAGAGGTAGGCAGAGATACAAGTGGGAGAGTAACATCACACGATGGACAGGTTACAGTCTAGCAGAGTACACCACCAAGACAAGAGACAGGAGATGTTGGAAATACGTTGCAGCCAACCTCCGTTGCGAAGACGGCACTTGATGATGATGATGCCCCATGTAACACACTAAACAACAAAAACGAAAGAGAGGAATTTTTTGATAATGTAAACAAATTAATAAATAACAGTAACAATGAAGATGACCTATATATTTTGGGAGATTTTAACACACATCTTGGCACAATTAGAGAAGAAATAGAGGAATATAAAGAACCTTTCAGTGACACAAGAATCAAGATTAACGGCAACGGTTATAAACTAATAGATACATGCATCCAGCACAACCTCTTTATAATGAACACCTTCTTTAAACATAGACAGTCACAAGTGTACATATGGTATAAATGAACTATACTCACAAAAAGAAACAATAGACGAAAAACAACAGACACACAATTAATATCTAACATGTATGCAGACACTGACCATAAGGCACTAATAATAACAGTCAAAACAAACAGTGCGAAAAATATCAAGCACAAGAAAAGCACAAAGCACTAGGGGCAACTAGATATACAGAAATTAGAAGAACTAAACATGCATGAAAAATATATCCAGGAAGTTAACGAAGTATTTGTAAAACTACATGAAAACACACAACAGATAGAAGAAGAATGGAAATATTTCAAAAATACCATCATACAAGCAGCAGGAAACATATGCTGATATAAAAACCATAAAGGCACGAAACCAAAATTAACCGCTTCATGGACAGAAGAAGTAAAGAACGCAACAAAAGATAAAATACAAAAAGAAAAGAAATGGGCAACAAGCAAAACGCATGAAGATTACTTAACATACAAGACAACAAAGATTAACACAAAGAAAATCATCAAAACTGCAAAAATTAAGTCATGGCAAGAATATGGAGAAATGCTTAACAAAGATAGATACAACGCACCAAAGATGTTCTACAAGAAAGTACAAAGCATGAGAAGTGAAAAAGACATCTATGAACCAACAGAAATAATCAACACTGAACAGGGCAACATACTAAATAGGCCCCAAGAAATCATGGAAAGATTGAAAAATTACTTCAAGAAATGTTAAACTTAAAGGCAGGAGAAGAGATCACAACAATAAATAAGAAGACCTAGAACCATATATCCTGAAATCCGAAATTGAAGATACAGTTAAACATGCACCAAATAGGAAAGCACCAGGAATAGATGGCATACCATAGAACTAATAAAAATGCTAACAGTGACAGGTATAAAGTGGTTACACAGATTATTCAATGTGATATGGAAGACACAAAAGACACAACAAGAGTGAAATACAGCGGTGATTGTTCCCATCTGGAAGAAAAAAGGTAGTAATAGAGACTGTACTAAATATAGAGGCATATCACTCTTAAGCCATGTATGAAAAATCTTTAGCAAGATACTAGAGAGAAGGATGCGCCCATATATAGAACCACAGCTCAACAACATGAAAATGGGCTTTTGAAAAAATAAAATCCGCCAAAGACGGATGTGTTGGGCCATTGTCGCAAATAAAACAGCAACACAATGCATTTCCATTCTCTGGAATACATTCAACTGGAAATCTTGTAGGATCAATGTCCTGTTACAAGAGAAATCCAGTGGGAGTTTGAGAATGAATGCTGAAGAAGAAGAAGAAAAAATAAAAGCTGTACAGATGCAATCTTTGCCCTCAAACAACTTGCAGAAAGAGCGATCGAACATAACCAAGATTTATATTTGGTTTCTTTTTACCAAGAGAAAACTTTTGGCAAAGTGGATAAAGCACAATTATGGATAACATTACAGACATATGGAGCTCCACAAAATCTGATAAGCCTATGTCAGAGCATATACGCCAATAGTCAATGCACAGTAAGAATGAGAGCAGGCACATGACAGCTGAAATGGCATGCTTACGCAGAATCCTAGGAATATCGCTAAGAAACAGAGTGAGAAATGAGGACATTACATAAAAAAGAACCAGCAATCTTGGAGTCTATTAAGTGCCAACAGATCAAATGGTTTGCACACATATGCAGACTACCACCAGACAGCATACCACAGCAAGATATGCTACACAGATGCAGGGATGGCAGACCAGGAGGCCGACCTCGAAAACGATGGACCACCAAAATAAAAAAGGTGACAAATTCCACAATATACTCAGCACACACAAGGGCCATCGCCAGAGAACTCTTCTACCCCTGGCATTGAAAGGCAATAAAGGGTTTAGCGAATAGATAGATAGTCTAGTACAGGCGTTTTCAACCTGGTACTCTCGGAATGACATGTGGTGCCCGTGCCATTCAAGTTGAAAAAAAATTCTCGCAAGCTCTAACAATTATGCGTTTCCTTTACAATTCAAACTTTTTATACAAACCAAAATGGTGTTACCATCCATGATTATGGGGAAAAGGAAGGAGAGGGATAGCATGGTGCAATGATGGTTATATGGCCAAAAGATATTAATATATATTTATTTCCCATAATTTATTATGGTGCTTGCATACTCAGTATGACATGTGGATGGTGCTCGCCATATAAAAAAGGTTGAGAACCACTGTTGTAGTGTATTCCTATAAAATTCAATAATGTAAAAAGGGTATATTTAATTGTAGTATATTTCTAAGACATCTCAAAATTAACAAGGTATAATAGAATGAACCACCATATATTTTTTAATGTATTACTGTACCAGTATAACCATCTTGGCAGGAACATTTATAACCTTCTGGAAGATCTTCACACCTTGTCATATGCATACAGGGTTTATCTGCACACTGTGTTACATATTTTTCACATAGTTTCCCAGAGAATCCTTTATCACAAACACACAATTCCTTGCCAGTTTGCACAGTGCAATATCCCTAAAATATCAATAGAACCATTAAATTATGCTCCTATTAGTAATCTAGCATTTTATCTGTTCTATGGGCATGTGAAAAACAGGTTACGAAATGACAACATCAGAAATATAATAATAGACATTATATTATATATAGAATATATTGAATGACATCAAATACAGTGTGAAAGTAGTGAATATGTTAATGTTACAAATACCTACCACTACTAATAAAAGTATTATAAAAAACCATTAAATAAATTAAATAAATGAGAATAAAAATAGGTGAAGTCTCTATCATTATTCAACCCTTTTTAAAAGATATTCTTCCCCCATATGTTGCCGGGGTCCGAAAGAGGAGCAAAGTATAGCAACATTGTTTACCTTTCATGCATATTCTAAGAGGTGACTAAGGAGGTTATGGGATGGAGTTGGCTATCCCATTCTATATAGGGTCAGAATGATCCAGAAGCTATGCTGACATTGGATGTGTTAGGTCTAAAGGCTCAAATATCACAGCATAAACCATGGCACAACATATTCTATTCTCCAGACTACATCGTGCTAATCTTCAAGAGTTTGAGAATGAATGCAGAAGAAGAAGAAAAATATTTTCCAAAATTAATATTTTTTCTATATTGGTTTTTATAAATTATGTTCATTCAGATGCAGATCTTGTGGACATGTAGGTCAATTGGGCCTGCTTAGACAAGAATGCTATGAAAGCAATAAGAATAGACTTGTAAATGAATATATAATGGATAGCAGAGTTCATTTCAGTTGAGGGTACATCATAAATACTAAAACAATAGTATCACAACATCAAGGAGAGCTACAAGAATAATAAAAACATTACATAGACATACATCATAAGCTATTCAACTATCACAGATATTAAATATCAACACTTACATGAACACACATCTTTGTAGCACATTGGATAAATTTGGTCTCACAAAATAATCCAGTCCATTCCTGGAGACAATCACAGGTAAATCCATTATGTTTATCTCTGCAGGTGGCACCATTCTGACATGGGCTGCTTGCACATTCATTTATCTCTCCATCACAGTGAACACCTAAAGATGAAGTTATAGATTAAAATATGTAATTATGTAAGAACATCCATTCCCTCCAACTAATTTAACTGCATGACTAAATTTGACAAACCTATGACATCATATCAGGATTACGGGGGGCGTCTTTGCTCCAAAAATATATCTGCATGATGTCTATGTGCTAAGAATATATCTACCGGTACTACATGTGTTTTCAAAAGAGTTGGCATGGAAATTATTTACAACAATTTCATTTTCCATGAGACCAATGAATCTTTTGTGATTACAAGATCATACAGATCAGCATAAATATTGTTGCATATAACTGAAGAACATACTACTACTAGCACTGTCACTACCACTACTACTACTATTATCTTACCACTACTACTACCAGTATTGCTACTGCTACTGCTGATACTACTACTACTAAACTTACTACCTAAACTTAAAACTTAAATCTACTAGAATTGGCATTCATGAGTTAACAAATTTCACACCAATCATGCACACCTTCTAAAACAAATGAAATAAAAGCATCAGCAGCACAATATACTTTTATGAAACCCCATTTATATTATGTTATGTGACTAACATTATAGGCCTTTTCCAAAAGTGATGTCATTTGTTTGCTACAGGGAACCTTATAGGTAAATTATTAGGAAGACACAACATCTATATCCACATATTCACAAAACTCAACGCCTGTCAGGAAATACCACATTGGATGCATAAACACAGTCCTAAAACTAGTTATATTTTCAGTGATGCGGATGAGTGTGGAAAAATCGTGACAGGCCCAGTTTTTAATGCTGTCTGTCATGATTTACTGTGTCTTCCTTTGCATTTTCAACCTTCAAATTGCTTCCTGTGGCATTGTCTTTGACAGGGTCAAAATCACACCCAAGTCATGCAAGTTTTCATCACTTTACTACGGTATGATTTTTTGAAGACAACAGTGAATGATTGGATGAGAATGTTTCAGGAAGGGCAACAGGTAACAAATTATCTTCCACGGCGGAGTCAGGCACCTGTTGCTGTGACAGAAGAAGCCCATCACCAAGATGATTGCAGCAATATGTGTTAGATCATTTGTTACTGGGATTCATTTGAACACTCTTTGAGTATTTTCATTAAAAAATTTTAAATCGGAAAAAGTCCCCTTTCAACATAGAAAAAATATAGCCACCTTTATTGAAAAAAATTATGTTGCACAAACCTGTTCTGCCAGGTGGACATTTGCAGGTGTAATACCCAATCTGATCAATACAGGTAGCTCCATCATGACACCTGTGACCATTGCAGTCATCAAAGTTTTTTTGACAATCAGATCCTGTCCATCCTGAAAAGATATTATTTTTAAACTTTACTTCATCACAGAACATCAATCAATCAATCAATAAACCTGCAACCCTTTAGGGATGCACAAAATGTTCTTCCACACAACTGACATTTGTAAGAGATGGGACATTGAGATTTTTTGTCTTTTCTACTTCCCTGCTTCTGTCTTGCAGTATCTTGCCTGGTCTCTTCCGCAGCTAGTGCTCCAGTTCTGACACTGTAACACCATGCTGTTCTATCTCAAGAGCCTACGTCAATTTTAAAATGTTTCAAGGAGGACTTGAGTTTGTCTTTTAAACGCTTTTTCTGTCCACCAGTTTTTCGAAGTCCTGTATTGAGTACTCCATAATATATTGGTTTTGCTAGATGCGAGTCCTCCATACGCACAAGATGACCTGCACAACGTGCTTGCGCGTTCATAAGTAATGTGTAGATGCTGGTTGAGGCTGATTTTTCCAATATCTCGTAGTCTGGTACTTTGTCCCACCAATGGATGTTTAGTAATTTACGTAGGCAGCTAAGATGGAAGTGATTTAGTTTTCTTGCATGCCTCGCATGCACTGTCCACGTTTCGCAAGTGTATAGTAGGGTTGATATAACAGCAGCATGATATACTTGAAGTTTGGTGGTTGTTCCTATACCTCTTCTGTCCCATACATTGCTGCATAACCTACCAAATATAGAACTAGCTTTTGCCAGTTTATTGTTAATTTCCACATCTATGTTGAAATTCCGAGAAAGAGTGATTTCAAGGTAAGTAAAATTGTCAACTACCTGCAGCTTTTCCTGATTGATGATAATAGAAGTAGCAGTATGTTGGCTATTTGGTGTTAATTGGTGCATGACTTCTGGGTTTTTTTTGTGTTAATAGTAAAACCAAAATTGTTGCAGGTCTGTGAGAAATGGTCTATGGTGCTTTGCATGTTTACGACAGAGCCAGCATACAATGCACAGTCGTCAGCGTAAAGTAATTCCCTAATAGTGCCAGATTTAGTTTTAGTTTTTGCTTTTAGACGACGTAGATTGAAAAGACCATCTGTTCTATAATTGATCATTATACCAGTTGTTTTGTTACTACGGTATGCATCCATTAATATGGCTGTAAATAACAAACTAAACACTAAACAGAGTAGGGGCCAGAACACATCCCTGCTTTACACCATTTGTGACAGAATGCAGGAGATACCCCTCCGTCGCAGATAACACTAGCCATCATTCATTCATTCATTTTCCTTTTGCACTGAAGTTAGCGCATAGGGCAGAGGTCAGATCTCTCCAATTCTGTCTGTTCAAAGCTATTCTGTGCAGTTCTTGAATAGTATGAATATTGGTTGTTTTACTTTCTCTAAGTATTGTTCTTCTGAGTGTTTCTTCTGAGTATATACACGACAAATTCATGACATATATATATATATATATATATATATATATATATATATATATATGGTCACATGCCAAAAATAGCGAAGGTCAACCAACTAAATTCACATAAATTTTTTTAATGGGCCTTTCAGATTATGTTTACGTTTTCTGTACACATATACACAGATATTCTATACTGGAGATGTCATGTTTAACCATTATGTCAGCATTCTTCTTCTTCTTCAGCGTTCATTCTCAAACTCCCAGTGGATCCCTCGTGCAGCAGGACAATGACCCTGCTAGATTTCCAGCAGGATATAGTCCAGAGAATGGAAATGTGTTACCAGATACATCCGTCTTCGGCAGATGGGAGGCCTTCCAATGCACCAGTATCCCAGGATTACCACATCATGCCAATCAATGTGTCACACCGAAAGGCACAGATATCACAGCAAAGCTGTAAATCATGACACAGCGCATTTCGTTCTCCAAATTACATCCTGCTAATCTGCAGGAGTTTGAGAGCAAACACAGAAGAAGAAGGTCTCAGTGGTACTATTCTTTGCTCAGCAGCTGAAACATTTTGACTGCAGCTTCAAGGGTTATTCTGAAGTTTTCACTAACTCAAACAGGCCGGATACAACATTTTCTGATGTTGTGACTGAAGAGACATCTGTACCAGGAAATAAACAAGAAGATAAACAATACATTCATACCAAAAATGCAAATCTTGTCTCCTGTGACTGGATTACATATGTAATGACCAAGATTATCATCTCTAGCTTGACAATATTTAGTGCAGTCTGAGCCAAAATAGAACTGCTCACAATAGACGCGCAGCTCAAGGTTGATTCTGTGAACAGAAGCATTAAATTAGCAGTGTTCCAGAATATAGAAGAAATAAATAGGAATCGCTCGATACTGCTTGTGAGATTTCAACATTTTGTCACATGTATGGTAGATGTTATAACAATTATTTTACCTTTCTTTAATATTTGTTCTCAAGCTCCCGCTAGAACTCTCTTGTAGCAGGAAAATGGTCCTATTAAATTTCCAGCAGAATGCAGTCCTATATATCAAGTGATATTCTTTCCAGAATGTTGTCTTCACTGTGGATACTCTGAACATCTCTATGTTCTGGGCAAGCAGGCTTGCATTGGCAAGAGACACATACATACATTCTTCGATGTCACTGGTACATTGTCTTCTTTGGCCTTCTTCTTCTCTTGCCTGGCACTCTGTCCTCTAGAATCAGCCTTTCAATACCATCATGTTGCTTTAAGTGTCCAAGTTACTGTAGCTTCCTTCTTATCATGGTATTTAGAAGCCATCCTTCATTTAGTTTCAGTAATTTCAAAATTTAAATATTTTTCTTTTTCTCTGTCCATGATATTCGTAGGATCTTCCTGTAGCACTTCATTTCAAAAGCAGTCCTAGAGCACAGATATTCATTGTGTCACCTTTTAACTCACCTATGTAGCACCTGGGACTGGAATTCTAGTATAGGGTGCAAAGAATAGGGTCATTGTCTTCTTTTCAGACATGTCATAGGACTGAAAAAAATCATCTATGAAATAAATAATTCATCTATTGTAATGAAGAATGGATAACGAAGAGATGCAGGTCATCTTTGTCCTGTGACAGACTCCTAGGTGGTGGGGAATGTCAGCTGTATCACTGCAGATGTGTCAATAAAGCTGACAAATGAGTGATGAACTAGTTGCCTCAGAAGAATATGCTATATTATGCACCTGGTAGGACATGTTGAATCAGAATACTCTGCACTAGAATACCTCCCTTCATATACTAGACATGTATCCATAACCGCCTTAACACTACCATGCCGTTGACGCAACAAACCTTATAATAATAATAATAATAATAATAAAAATAATAATAATAATAATAATAATAATAATAATAATAATAAGATGAACGACCCAATATGGTTGTATGGTGCATTGTATACATCAGCACAAGAAGATCTCCAAACAACTCTATCTTCAGCTATACGGAGGAGTGTAGAAAAAGAACGGCATAGCTATTCTTTGATGTTATCAATCCAGGATTTTCTCTGTTCCCCCCCTCCTATCCTTCCACCCCCGACTGTTCCATGCAGAATAATTTATACAAATTCTGATGTCACCTCAATTAAAAAATATGTACATGTGTTTTGTCAGAAAGACTATCTACCTGTCTCTATTTATAAACTTTCAACCATATCAATCAATCAAGTGTCATGCCGACTTGCATAGGCGATCTTGTTTCTCCATGACTCTCTGTCTCTTGTGCTGTCAATAAGCTTGGTTGGTGAGCTCCTACTGTGCCATGATACAAGCCCATCTAGTAACTTTTCTCTTTGTTGTCCCCTATCCCTTCTCCCTTTGATCTTTCCAGTGGTTATTAAGTAATCAAGCTGTGTTCTTCTCAGCACATGCCCTAGAAACCTTGACTGTCTGCCCCTAATGTTTGATAGGATTGATCTTTTTACACCAGCATCAATGAGAACCTCTGCATTACTTTTCTTGGCTGTCCATGGTATTTTCATCATTCTTCTCAGAAACCACATTTCTGTAGCCTCTAATTCGCTTTGAATTTTCTTGTTTACAGTCCATGCTTCACATCCATAAAAAAGAATTGGTTCGATATAACATCTCAGCACTTGAATTCAGGTCTGCATTTGATAGACTTCCATTGCAAAAAAATGGTTCTAATTTTTTGGAATGCTGATTTAGCTTGTGCTGTTCGACTCTTTATCTCACTTGAGCTTGATCTACCTTCTGATGTTAACAGGGTGCCAAGATATTTCAAGTTTTCAACTTGTGCTAATTTTGTGTCATTAATTATTATGTTGCATCTTGGTGGTGTATGTCTCTTTGATAAGGACCATTATTTCTGTTTTCTTCCTGTTTAAAAGGCCTTTGTTTTCGCTTTCCTTCACTACTTTATCTAATAGGGCTTGTAGTTCTTGTTCGCTTCCTGCGATCAGTACTGTGTCATCACCATATCTCAAGTTATTTATATTGTATCCTCCCACTTTTATTCCTGACATATCTTCTATATTTCACATAATGTATTCTGTATACAGGGAGAAAAGGTCCGGTGACATTACGCAACCTTGCCTGACACCCATTTCTATCTTTTGAAATCTACCTATAGTGTTGTTAACTCTCATCGCAGCCGTTTGTTTCCAATACATATTTCTTACTATTCTTAGATCTTTCCCATCAACGTTAAGATTTTCTAGCAGTTTTATAATCTCTGAATGCTTCACCTTGTCAAATGCTTTGTTGTAATCTATGAAACACAGATAAAGGTCTTGCTGTACTTCTATGGCCCTCTCCATTAATGTTCTTACTATATATCGTGCATTCCTTGTGCCTTTTCCTTCTACGAATCCGCATTGTTTGTCTGCTATCTCTGGTTTATTTTTCCTCCTATAGCCTCATTATTATGCGCAGAAGAATCTTGGTCATCTGACTCATAAGACTAATTTTTCTGTGTCTTCACAATCTACTGCACCAGGTTTCTTTGGTAGGGCTATGAAAATTGATTGAATGTCCTCTTCTGTACTCTCTGATGTTGGTGCATAAACTTGGATGATATTTTTATTAATAGGCTGCCCCTTTAGTTTTACTAATAGAACTATGTCTGATATATTCCAGAATCCTATAACAGATCTCGCACTCTGTTTATCCAATATTACCCCCACACCGTGCATGATGTTGATCTCCTCCTGAATATATTATTCTAAGATCTTTTGATACTATACTACCTGCTCCCAGCCATTTCTCCTCACATAGACCTAGTATGTAGATATTCATTCTGCTCATTTTATTCTGTTTTATATTATCTAATTTTCCTACGTCTGTCAGTGTCCGAATGTTCCAGGTTGCAATCTTGATTGACTCGCATTTGATGGACTTGCTTATTGGAACTGGCATATTATCTAAGTTGTGTCAAAACATAATGTTATCTAGGGATATTTACAGTAGTAGTTTCCCCTGGCTTTCTACTGGGTTACTTATGGTGTACTCTACGAGCCTTTGACTAAATAGCCTGACCTACAAGGCAGTAGTAGTTTGATTTTAGAGTGGCATTCTCTTAGATGAATTGTCCTCCCGCAACTAAAGAACTTCATCTATCCGGAACCATCAATCATCAACTCCATCTATCCATCAACCATATAGCACAATATAAAACACAAATTAGTCATAAAGTTTGATTTCTGACTCTATCACTGATGTTGATTTTCCACATTAAGTTTAGCCTTGGCTGAAGTCATCTCTAGCCTTATGTTTAATTCTGCTTTGCATTTTTCATTGCTGCATATCTGAAGTATTTGAATGTATTTACCGCCGAAGACAGATGTGTCGGACCATTGGTGCAAATAAAATGGCGACGACCATTCTCTGGACTACATCCTGCTGGAAATCTAGTGGGACAGAGATCCAGCGGGAGTCTGAGAATGAACGCTGAAGAAGAAGAAGAATGTATTTACTTCCTGAAGTTTATATCCATTCATCATGATTTTAGTCTCTGTTTCTGTGTATCTGCTGTTAACCAAGATCTTGCTCTTTTTGGTGTTGATTTCAATTTTGTATTTGCTGGTAACTTTTTTTTCTAGTTTTGCTGTTAACTCTTGTAGTTCTTGTTCTGACCCAGCTATAAGATCAATATCATCAGCAAAATGAAAAATGAAAAACTATGTGCTGTTAAGAACTACCTGCAAACAGTTCAGGGATTACTTCATCATTATTACTCAACCTTCATATTTTATCATACATTATTAGGTTCTATCACCGATTGCGTGAATACCTCTTTTATTTCCCTTGGCTGTGTTACAGACAACTGAAATTTACTTATTACTTATGTTAACTCGTTAGCATTAACCTAACCCCAATCTGTTCCCACCTACACAACTCTCCTAACCCTAAATACGTTAATATTTAAATAAATAAACAAAAACCCATTGTCTGATAAACATCGCCAAGGGAAATAATCAAAAGAGGTAGGCACACTATCTGGGATAGAACCTATCAGTACAGTGAAATCCCACTATAACAACTTGATCGGACCAACAAAATATGTAGGCCTATGTAATAACCGAAATTAGTTATATACAGGATGCGTGGTTCTTACCAAAAATAGGGGTATACTTTCATATTTTTTATAAAATCTGTGCCAATCTACAATTGTGTGTTATTTTGTGACATCCCTTATTGTCTGTTTATAGATATAAAATGGCTACTGTAATTGTAATTTTGTTAGAGATATACAATTCTGTTACAGTCACAAGGACTGCTGCCGATTTAACGATTTTTGTGCCACCAACTGGGAGCCTCTCCTCCTATCTGTGCACCATCTGAAAGACCCAAACATACAATTCTCCCATTTCCATTTCCCCAATAAATATATCAACCACAAACTACTGATTGATATTTATAAATTTGACCATCAGTAATAAAGACCTGTGTTTAGGGTGTGTTTCCGGTAAGGGACATCACAAAAGAAGGCTATCACGTACTTGTGAACTCATGTCTCTGATTAAAGGGAATTGTTGTAATAATAATTAATTACAGCAAAATAATAGAATACAGTAACAGTGTAGAAACTACTTACATGTAACCGTGTCCTTTATTATAAACAAAAATAAATTATTCATAAATGAATTCACAAATATATAGGCTATCTATATAATCAAAAACTAAAGTTTCAATGTACACAGTGTAAATCTACTTAGTCCTATATTTAACTGTGTTTTATTATAAGCAATAAATTAAGTATTCACAACAACAACAAAATCACTACAGCCAAAAAATGCTGGGTCGATGGCTACGTCCTGAATAGGATACGCTACCAATGTTTTATTCACAAATATATTTATATATAATCAGACACTATAGTCTCAACACACGCATATACATTGTAAAACTACTTAGACCTACATATAAATATCAATCAATCAAGTGCCATGCTGAGTGGCATAAGCGATCATGTTTCTCCACAACTCTGTCTCTTGTATTGTTAATAAGTTCAGTTGGTGACATTTTGTTGTGTCACAGTAGCAACCCATCCAGAAATATATCTCTTTGTCTACCTTTATCTCTTCACATTGATTGTGTGAAACTTTATTGAAAGTTTTGTGAGTTTAATTTGCTTGTTACTTTTTTTTATATGATGATTATTTATTTTGGGAGATGTCATTCTGCACTTTTCTATAATTATTAAGGAAAACATTCATCAATGTAGACAATGCCTTAGAAACAATATTTAATTTGGAACAACCCTAAGAACAGACAGTATTTATCTATCTCATCACTACAATATTCCTGTAAACTGCATGACACAATATGAATATTAACTGTTTGTGATGTTTACAAGCTAGAAACTTTGCTTCCTGTTCTGCTGATAACAGCTTCTACATAACTGCATATGTTAAAAATGTCAATGAAATAATAAATTTGGAAGGATACTCAAAACCTTCACGGTCAGGATGTTTTATATACCCAGTAGTCTATTGACAATACATCTGTGTCAACATCAAATGTCAATGTATTGTCTATCTGCAGTAGTTATATTTCGTAATGTGCTTCGGTGGGGTAGGCATAATATTTGCAATTTTCTAATAAATCTATAGCAAGATGGAGATTTAATATATAATAGCATAAAAGCAAAACAAAGTGTGTTTAACGCCTTCTGCATTTTGCAATGATTAACAAATTCAATTGCTCTTCAAAAAATGTTATTTGTGTCTCAGTTATTTCCACATCTGTCCCATTGTAAAACATTTTTTTTATTTTGCAGCACTTTGTAAATTACTTTGGGCTTTCCCAATTAAATCCTTTAAATTGTTCCTGTGTTCAGTTTGAATAGACTCATAATCATTGTAGTGTATTAACAGATTTTCAAGCTGTGACCATCTCTCTAGTTTGTTATCTATAATCCAGTAAAGATGTTTATCTTCAACTGTTTAATTATGAACAAAAACTTACAGTCATATCAGATTTTACTTGTACACTTAAACTAACATGTTAAAAATATTAACATGCATAGTGTTGTATATAATTGGAAGTGGATGGTGCTGATTATAGTTTTGCAGCAATTATATACAACACTATGCGTGTTAATATATACTATCAATAGCAGTATAGCCCCACTTTTTCCTAACTGTTCTATCAATTGGTCTTCTATCTATGGCTGTAGATCTTGAAAATCTTTAATAACATCTAAAGACAACCATTCATTAAATTTCTTATCATGAATACTAGTAATTTCTGCTGCACGTTGTTCATTAAATGTTTAATTGAAAGGTAGGATGGTACACCAGGAAAGAGAGTTAGATAGACATTCTTTCATAAAGCAGATTTCAGTCATGTAATTATATGTTCAATACCATGTTTGTCTGAATGAACACGTTCAGGTGACAGAAAATTCTTGCTATATACCACACGTGATTCAGTTGGTGTCCAATCTTTTTGTGAAATAGGCCTACATTTAATCCACTTTTCTCTAAGCTCAATCTATTGTCTGTCTTTCCTCAGGTGGTTTGTTATTCACTCTTGCCATTAGCGTAGGGATGATTGGGAGTTCGACCTTGCATTTCAAGGCCAGATGTTTGTTCAAGATGTCCCTGACGTTTTCTATCCATCTTTTTTGTGGTCTTCCTCTGGCTTTGTACCCTGATCTCATTTGATTATATGCCTGTACAGGCAACTTGTCGTGATACATTGTCATAATGTGGCCAAACCACTTGATCTGCTGCCTCTCTATGTATTCTGTGCAAGGTGTTATACCTATTCTTTCCCTGATGTCTTCATTTCGTAATCTATCACTCCTGGTGACCCCTGCAGCCTTCCCAAGCATTTCATCTCACATGTCACTAGCTTTCTAAGCTCAATATTCGAGGAAAATTTAAAGAGCCTCTACAGTCAGTGCATAAACGTTGGTTGTACAATAGTTATAACTGCATCTATGAGCATAACACTTTAACGGCATATCTGCTACCTTTCTCATATAACATTATTGTGATATATATTATAATGATAATTAAGAAAAAAATTAAATATAATTTCTTAAAGATACCATAACAAACTAAAGTTTAATCTACTTATAATATACATGACTGTATACATTGCTTACAAAATGACAGTCTGCTTCCGGTCACGTGACAATTTTAGCAAACAGATCTATACCACATATGGTCATGTTATAGACCGATTTATTGGTAGCGTATTCAGGTCGTAGCCATCAACCCAGCATTTTTTGGCTGTAGTGATTTTCTAGGCCATACGAATACATTCAGTAGTTTATCATTGCTTTCTGAATATAGACTAATTAGACAAGGGAAATAATTTGAGGGAAAAATTGCCTAAATTTTGTTTCGCATTTCGCAAAAAAAAAGGTAGATCCTTATTTTAGGAAAGGACCGGATGCACTATAGAGGGATTCCACTGTGTTACACTCTTTCTCCGGTTTACCAGTAACATACTCAGTCATGGATCCCACAAGGTTCAGCTTCTTCACAGGTGCATCAAACTGTCTACGTATTTCTTTAGGACTATACTGGTAATCATAGTGATCTATAAAGTCGAAGGAACCAGGTGAATCCTCATCAAGGATGTCTAGTTTGAGTTTCAGCACACCCTTCAGGAAGAATTGAAATCAGATTTATTTCAGTCAACATAATATTTAAAATAATATCTTCAACCTGGACAGTATTCTTCTTCTTCTTCTTTCGTTCACTTGAAACATGTCTATATCTGTAATTCTGTCTCCTTAATAAAACTCACTGTCTTTTGTAGTTCATACAGTGTCCCATAGAGCTTTGATTCCAGTGTTGTTTCCTCTGGCCAATATGTCGCCTCAGCGTTTCATGCTCAGAACACTCTTGAAGTATATGTTTGGCACTCTGTGCTGCCTGTCCACATGTACACATGGCCATGTTGCCAATCTTGAACTTTGTATACATGTGACTGCGGAGTCGGTTGTGTCCTGTTCTGAGACGTAGAATTATAACTTGTTCTGATCTGTTCATAATGTGATAGTCATCTTGTTTTGGTGTTTGTGGCTTTCTTATTGACTTTATCATCTGTTTTTTCTGATGGTAGGTGATTGGTGTATCTGGTTGGTCTTCGGCAGCACCTTCCTTAGCCAGTTGGTCTGCTTTTTTCATTTCCTGGTATTCCACAGTGAGAGCTGGACAGTATAATAATTGATGTCAAACATCTATAAAATGAACATTACCTAAGACAGATAAAATTATCAAAATGTCAGAGATAACTCAACATACTAGAACAAATGGGGGATATGTAACACAGTATACATACATTACAGTATGAATAAAAATAGGTAAAGTGTTGTGCTATTAATGATTAAAATATTATACTAAGAACACAGTCACAAGCACAAACATCTGCTTCTTCTTCTGCATTTATTCTCGAACTCCTGCAGATAAGCAAGATGTAATCCAGAGAACGGAATACATTGTGTCATGGTTTACAGCATTGCTGCGATATCTGCGACTTTCGGCCTGACACATCCGACCTCAGTATGGATGGGACAGCCAACTCCATCCCATAACCTTCTTAGTTGCCTCTTATGACATGCATGGAAAGTAAACAGTGTTGCTATTCTTTGCTCCTCTCTCATGCCCCAGCAACACATGGGCGACAAAGACAGATAATGTTTCAGCTAAAAATCTTTAATCAACCTTTTCAGTGGCAATACTCAATGATTAAGTTTATTTATGTTACAATACTCTGTGTAGGTTTACATTACAATACTCTATGTAGGTTTATGTTATATTTATGTTACAATAACCTATGTAGATTTATGTTATATTTATGTTACAATAAACTGTGTAGGTTTATGTTATATTTATGTTACAATAATCTATGTAGGTTTATGTTATATTTATGTTACAATAATCTATGTAGGTTTATGTTATATTTATGTTACAATAAACTGTGTAGGTTTATGTTATATTTATGTTACAATAAACTGTGTAGGTTTATGTTATATTTATGTTACAATAACCTTATAGGTTTATGTTATATTTATCTATAGCATGTGTTGTTTGAGCACTTCATGAGACATGATTTCTTTTCTAAAACTGTCCTGCAGGAACAACTGAAGTTGGGGGAAGAAAAGTAGGTAAAAGAAAAGCATGAATAAATAATATTAAAATATGGATAAGATTAAGATTCTCCACACTCAATCAAGGAACTTAAAATAGAGGCCCGGCAGGAATGCTGACGTTTGAAAATAGTTTGTAAAATTGAGAATAGAGACAGTGCTGACATTTTCAGAGAAACACCTGTTGGGCATTGAAGGATATTGATTTAATGATGACTGTGAATCTGTAAGTGCTAAATCAACTTATTTCTTCTTATTTTGTTCAAGTACCAACACCAAAATGGCTGACTAGAATGGATGTGTTCTCTCTACTGTGTCTGATTAGTAGATGTTTCTTCTGAAAGTAATGGCAACCTACAAGAATATTGTGCCTAGAAATTTCCAGTGAATTCATTGATGCATGGCAAAGATAAGGAAGAGATTGGCAATGGCATATTGTAAAATAACACGTTTGAAAACATATGGAAAAACAACAAAATAGAAACGAAACTGCTAATACTAAGAACTTTTATTTTTCCGTTTGCAACATATGTCTGTGAAACATGGACCATAAGTAAAACAGCAGCAAAGAAGACCAAACCTTTGAGATGAAATGCTACAGAAAGATACTTAGAATATCATGGAAGAAAAAAAGAGAAACTCAGATATTATAAACACATTGAAGATGCCAGAGTGTTGGTTACTAAACACAATAGCAAAAAAGAAAACTACACCTGTTTGGTCATATAAAGAGACAAAACTTTTCAGAAAGACAATTAATGGAGGGCAGAGAACCTGGGAGAAGGAGAAAGGGCAGACTAAGAAGACAATGGACTGAAGACATTGAAGATAACATTAATGCATCATTGGAAAATGTAAGCCACATGGCCAAAGACAGAGAAGGGTTCAGTGAGTTCATTGGGAAGACAACATTCTGAAGAAAATACCTCACATAACACACCACCACCAAGATCTTTGTTGTTTCAGCTATTTGGGCATAAGTATGTTGTACTGATGACATCCACAAAGACCTGCACATAGAAGATGACTGGCTCCTCAAAACTATAAAAAAAATGAAGCTAACATATTTTTGACATATAAAAAGACGTTTTAGAAATATTCATCATAGAGGAAAAGGTTCTATAAAAGAGAACAAGAGACAGCCTAGACTATGATGGGCATAGGATATTGAAAGCCTTCTGAATAGGACATTGGAACAGGTCAGACAGCTTGCACAGAACAAGCTTGCACAGAATAAGAGGTTTACAGGGTGACATTGAGGACAACATTCTGCAAGGCACACAACACATAGAAAGATATATTGTGCTGTTGGTTTTCAAATAATCAGCAAATAATAATCAATGACTGAAAATATGAGTGACCATCTACCCATCAACATATATTTTCAGACGTTATTAAAATAATTATGCAAACTAACAAGAACTAATGAAGAAATAACATGAACAAAAAATTGAATGAACTATTTGCAGATGACCAAGTACTAATAGTGACATCAGAAGACAAATTGCAAGAACATATGAACAGACTCCATACAACATGTAAAAAATTCAACATGAAGATTAATATTGAAAAGACAGAAATAATGGCAATAGCAACGAGAGAAAGAAATATCACTATCTCCATTGATAATAAACACCTTAAACATGTAAAGGAATTCATTACTTAGGAAGCATTATATACGCATGTGGTTGTGTCTGTAGGTCTTACCACTGGCCTACTAGACAAACCACCCACGCAACAGAAAACCTTAGTAGATGACATGCCGTTGAGGTTATCTTCTTATAGAAGCTTCATGGCACGTCATCTATACAATTATGCTTCTCATGCTTTTATTTTGTTGTTGCAATGTGTTTCATATTTTTTTATTTGAATATATGTATGCACCCTATGCGATTGGGAGGGAGCCAGAGATGTACTGTGCAGCAATGGGGAGGAGGAAACTGACAGCATTGTTTATTCCTATGGCTGAGGCCCATCATACAGGCACAGTGACTCAGGATGTAACAATCCTTTTGACTTGAACATTTGGTTGCATGCCTGGAGCAAGAGAAATATAAATAACCAAATGGTCGGAGGGTGTCCGACAAAGTGGAGGCTGCCGCAGTAACCGAATGAACAAATAGTAAAGCAAAATGAATTAAACAGGTTACCAAAAACACTTACCTTGCCTATGAATAAAAATATATAAAAAGTATATATAAAAAAACATACAAGTATCGGCTCAAATGGAACCTTTTTCAAGAGACAAACAATAGTATCACTTAGATTTCATAAAGCCACGTCTCTTTATCTTTTTTACCATTTTTACTAGATGCATTTCCATTCCTGCGTCATGGAGATGTGGCTTTATGAAATCTAAGTGATCTATTTTGTTTATTTTTGTGTTGTTTACTGTTGTTTGTCTCTTGAAAAAGGTTCCATTTGAGCCGATATGTGGAGAATTGTCCTGTTTAGTTTTATTGTATGTTTTTTTATATATACTTTTTTATATATTATTATTCATAGGCAAGGTAAGTGTTTTTGGTAACCTGTTTAATTCATTTTACTTTACTACTGGAACAAGAGAGAAGTTCGGCATAACCAGTAGTAAATTGGTGGGGGGGAATGAGTACAGTGAACCCTATTTTGGCTGCAGTGGCTTGGAGCAATGCATAAGTTGAAAACTACATTCCTGGTGGTGTGATAGTTATTCTCTAGCTTTGGCCCGGGGTGGGCCAAAAATCCAAAGACTTCCCAGCAATATAATGCCATTTTAATGACATTGGATCAAAGGCCATGAGCCCATGGACCTCTGGATCAACAACCAACAAACCAGGAAAAATTATGTTGAGTGAAGGGAAAAACATTAAAGAAATACAAAATAGATGCAACAAAACATACCAGATTCTAGGACAGATGGCATGTATTTTTAAGAACAAAAATGTAAACATAGACACTAAAGTTGCATTATACAAGACTATTATTATTCCAATTGTGTTACCAGTGCCAAACCTGGACAATGACAGCACAAAACAAAAGAAGTGACACCAGAAATGTCATGTCTATGATGAATACTCAGAGTGTCATTAAGATATAGAATTATAAACAATAACATCAGACAAATAACCAATACAATACCAGTATTGGAACACATAAAAAACAACAGATCAAGTGGTTTTCACACACTTTCAGACTACCAACAGGCAGCATGCCACAGATGGCCATGACACATAGACATCATGGTTATAAAGCCAGAGGCAGACCATGTAAAAGATGAACCACAGAAATCAAAGAAGCCACATGAACAAGCTTACAAACAGCACACAAGAAGGCCATCTCCAGAGAAGCCCTGACAGCGCTAGGCAAACAAGGGTCACAACGTATATATAGATAGATTAAAATAAAGGTGAAACAGCCCTACAATATTACACACTTGACATCTTGTTTTACAGTTTATTTTTAAATTACTGAAGATATTCCTTAAAACTACAAATTTGTGGGCTATGCATGGTATTTTCGCTGACTTGAGAGATTAATGGTGCTAATCAAAAATGGCAATTATCTTCTTCTCATTCCCAGTTTAGCATGTCTATGCAGCAAGTCCAGTTTTCTTAATAAATGATGCTGTATTTGAAAGCTCCTACACCCTCCCATACAGCTTTCTGTGGATATCCGTCTCTGTGGGCCAATGTTCCTCCCTTAACTGGTTTAGTGCAATGCAGTCTTACAGGATATTTTCTACAGCATGTGCTGCCTGCCAACATGGACACAGAGATGATGGGTCAGTCTTTAGTCTATTTAAAGTGGCCGTTTAGTCTGCTGTGTCCTGTCCTGATGTGGAAGATGATAACTGCTCAGTTCTGTCAAGATAGTGATAGTTGTCTTTTGGGTGATCAACTTACCGGTATTTTAATTATGATGATTGTTTTTCTTGTATTATTTTGTGTTGTGTCCCTTTTCACCTCGGTTACGGAAATATTTCATTTTGTTCAATTCTGTTGTGTTAAAAATGTAATGGCATCAACTGGTACAGTACTCTCAAATGTGTAAAATTATTTCAACATAATGTACATCAAAGCAATGATAAAATCAATAAATGTATAATCATGGGAAAAGGAAGAAGGTTGTTTTCTAAATAGCATCATAACAAGTAAAAGAACTTTTTTTGTCATATAAGGAGACAAAACAGCATGGAATACCTCATTATTTGCTTGACTGAGTGCATGGAATGTAAAATCAAGTAGAGTATGACCATTGAATAAGGAAGGAGGTTGATCGCATCAAACATCATAATAACAAGTACCGGGTAAACGCATTTTTTTATCATATAAAGAGAAGTAATATCTAAACAAATTACAAATAAGTTAAAAATGAGAGTTATAAAATGCTACACCTATTCTATATTAATGTATGGATCAGAAACATGGACACTAAATAAACAATTAGAAGACAGAATTGATACCTTTGAGATGTAGGTATATATGAGAATAGGGAGAACATCATGGAAAGAAAACAAAACAAATAAAGAGGTGCTAAAAATACTTAATATGAAGAAAGAATTACTAAGAGAAATAAAGATCAGGCAAATAAAATATTTTGGACATATTAAAAGACACCTTATTGAATATCTTAAAAGGTAAAGTCAAAGGGAAGCGAACAAGATGTAGATAGAGATACAAGTGGGAGAGTAACATCACAAGATGGACAGGTTACAGTGTAGCAGAGTGCACCACCAAAACAAGAGACGGGGGATGTTGGAGATATGTTGCAGCCAACCTTCGTTGCAGAGACAGCACTTGATGATGATGAAAGAAAAACAACATGGCATGCAAGATCTAAGGCACAGAGAAAAGGGCTAATCAAAATGACAATGGATCAAGAAATCGCAAAGTGTTTGAATATGCCATTAGCTGATACAGGATGACTCGCCCAGAATTATGGAGTTCAGGGCATCCAAAAAGAAACCAAGGTCTTAAAACTAATGTCACCTAATGAGATGAAGCATCAGCAGATAATCACCGACTCTGAACTTATGAGAAGTTAGTTTTCCATTAATAAAAAGTGTGGGTATAATTAACATAGGCCTACATGGCCGGCCTGCATGGCAGAGGCAAGTAAGACAATCAAATAGTCTTCACTGGGTAGTTTCAACACCTATTATATATTATGTTATTTCACTAAACTTTGGCAAAGTTAATGACATGTATAAGTGATGCCTAGAAATTAAATAATAGTTGAAAAGTAATGTCCTATACAGGATATAAGTGGCATATCTCAGAGAGGTTAGAGAATATGTCCGTTGGTTCATATTCTGTGGAGCATTTCTGTTTGAGGGTAAATTAAAATCTCACCCTGTGGATGACGTAGTGAGAGCAAGGGTATGCTACCATTAGCACACAGTTATCTCCCTGAGATTCCATAACAGAAAACATAAAGTATTTACAGTTTTTTTAAATTATGTAAATTTACAAAATATATCTTACCAGCGAAGTTTGAAAAGGGAACTGCAGTGGATTATCGATTCCTCCAACAGTTCTGCCAAATTTTATAGAATTCTTGGTAATCTGTTTTGACCTTCTTCTGCCATACTCACAAGACATCATTGAACTTGATCTAAACGAATGGGAAAAAAATATAGGTCTATTTTAAAGGATATATATAATTCATTAGTAAATTAATTCATTCATTCTGAAAGAAACACAATTCTCATAAATATGAAGGACAGCGAAATATCATCTCAATGTTAAAGCAGGGCTGCTGATACAACTTTGCAGAAGGGAGAGAAATCAGTTTTTAAAATAAAACAAAAACTCTTCATTTAATTTCAAATGATACCTTTGTAATTACCTAGTATTAAAAAATCAAAAAAATTCAAGTAGGAAGCAAGAGGATAATTAAAAAATTCTAGAGTTAACGGGAATTGAACCAGTCCATTTTAACGGCAGCAAATCGCCTGGCAAAACTCACATGTAAAAGTATAATTATAAGATTATTCGCCCAAGTGTTGCTGGGGCCTGAAAGGAGAGCACAGAATAGCAACACTTTTTACCTTCCACGCATGTCATAAAAGGTGACTAAGGAGGTTATGGGGTGGAGTTGACTGTCCCATCCCATATAGGGTCAGTGACCCAAAGCCATGCTAAAGTCGGATGTGTCAGGCCGAAAGGTGCAGATATCGCAGCAATGCTGTAAACCATGACATAACTCATTCCATTCTCCAGACTAGATCCTTTAATCTGCAGGAGTTTGAGAACGAACACAGAAAAAGAAGAAGTATATTATTATTACTCACTTGATTTTTCTGCTTACCCTATTAGTCTTATTAATAGCTTTCTAATTGCTTTGGTCATCTGCTTTTTTAATGGTAAATTATTGGCACTTCTGTTTAATCATCAGCAGCTCTAGATAAAGTGCAAAACCAGGCACTTAGAATAATGTTGGGAGCAATGAAATCAACACCCATAGTAGAGATGTAGAAAATGGGAAGAATGCAAACACTTGGCAAATGTAGAGACAAAAGTACTAATTCAAACAGAAAAGTTTCAGTGTATGCCAAGTCATCCAATGAAGGAAAGATTCCAAAATCTAGCAACGGGGCGACTGAAAATACGCAGCTTTATCCACCAAGCTAAACGACTCCGTAGACAACTTACAGACCTACCTGAAGTTGACAGCCCCTTATGGTCTGTACCAGAACAAATCCTCTGGAGTGAAAGGTATGGAATACCAATATACATTCAGACCCATGTGAAAGAAATACTAAGCGAGGATGAACAGAACAGTGTGCAGCAAAGGACAGTCACCCTCAATTTACTGGATGAGGAATATGCACAGATGGGTCAGCACAGAATTCAGTGAGGAATGGAGGTGCAGGTGTATATATATATATATATACCGGTATATATATATATATATATATATATATATATATATATATATATATATATATATATATATATATATATATATATATATATATATACCGGTATATATATATATATATATAATATTTTCATTTCCATCTCTTCAAATGGCTGAAAAACTTCCACAACTTCCTTCTTAATATGAAATTTAAAAGCCAGCCTTACTAGACGTTGATTTTCCTTAGCAAGTTGATTTTTCATAATGAAAAATCAACTTGCTTAGAAAAATCAACATCTAGGAAGGTTGGCTTTTAAATACCATATTAACCCCTTAGCTACGGAGGTATTCTTAAGGATATGATGAAAAGCCATCACCATTTTGTGGAGATCTTCCTCTTCTTAGCCTCCCAGGGAAAAAAATGTCTGGAAGCTTATAATAAATCATCCAGACGAATTGTTTCCCTAGGAAACTAAGAAGAAGAAGATCTCAGCAAAATAGTGGCAATCCCTCATCGTATCCTTAAGGATACCTCTGCAGCTAAGGAGTTAAGAAAGAAGTTGTAGAAGTTTTTCAGCCATTTGAAGAGACACAGTGGCATGGAAAAAGTATTGTTGGAGTGCGTGACAGAAGGCAGTATAGGTACAGGATGTTGCTGGACAAGAGATATTCAGGAATGCATGCACATGCCACTGGAGGAGGCGGGATAACTTGTCAGAGACCGCAGGAATTTTAGGAGATTCATAAGGAAGACTATGTTCTGGAAAAAATATGTCACATAACAACAACAACTATAACAGAATTTTCAAGATGGTACTCTGATTGTATCTCTAACATTGATTTATGTGCCATTGAATTGTGACTCATTATTATGTTACTGTAATGCATGCAGTATTTATTCTTGGGGTGGCTTCTACATACCATCATAAGAAGGAAGCTACTATGTTTTGAACACTTATAGAAACATAATGGTATCGAAATATTGATTCTGGCGGGCATAGTGCTGGGAAAGAGAAGAAGAGGAAGACATCAGCAATATCGAAAAATGTATGAGCATGTTTCTAGACACTGCATGCCTGCTTGCCCGGTACATAGGTATTGAAAGCACCCATGATTAATACAACAATCCAGAAAGAATAAGCCTATGTCACTTGATATATATTTATTCTTGATTAGAAATCAGCATTGTGGTCTTAGAAACATTCCTAATGAGATAAATAACAATGTCAGGAAAGACAAAATGCTGAACAAATAAAATGTGTGTGTTAGGCTAGTATAGTTTGGTACACAGTAACAGTAACAGTTATAGGGATGTGTAACAAAAGATATCTCATAAAAGCTCAGCTTTTAACCCATCATTTATCAAGGAGTATAGTTCTTGGTTGTAGATTCTAGAAATATTGTCTAATGTCTTTGTCTTTCCCCAGGTGAATGACTGTTGATCACATTCACACTTGCCATTAAGCGTAGGAGTGGGAGGTTAAGCTGTCGTTCCCAACACCAGATGTGTCGCTAAGGTTGCATTTAGTCCATGTTTTTTCAAGGCTATCTTGATGTTTTCTATCCACCGTTTTCTTGATCTACCTTTGGCCTTATGCCCGGATATTCTTTTGTTATATGCTCTTTGTGGTATTTGGTTTGGCTTCATTCTCATAAGGTGACAGAAACATTTTACTTGCTGTCTTTCAATATGTTCAATACATGATATTATATCAACTCTTTTCCTAATTTCTTATTTTATCTAGTTTGGTAACCATTGCAGCTTTTCTCAGACATCATTTCAAATGTTATGATGATTTTTCTTTGCTGTGAAGCTGTTAAAGACCATGTTTGACATTGGTAGCACAGTGTTAGTATAAAAATTGTAGATATTATCTGTTTTTTTATTTCTATCTTGATCTTTGGGTGAAGAAGTAATGGTGAAAGTTGGTAAGTCACTGTGTTTGCTTTCTGTCACCTTGTCTCTATTTCTCTGTCTAGTCTTCCATCTTCAGAAAAAATGCTGCCTAGATATTTAAATTCTTTGGATTGTTTCACTTTGGTGTTATCTATTGTTATATCCATTGGTGTTGAAGAATTGCTAATTTTCATAACTTTTGTTTTATGTACATTAATTTTCATGTTGTACTTCTGACATGCTAACAACAATGCATTGATGTGCTATTGCAAAGTTTCCTCAGCTTTGTATATTAGACTTTGATCATCAGCAAATAATAGTTCATTGATTTCATTATTAAGTTCCTAATCAGGTTTATTTATAACTGGGGAGCCAATGAGGCAACTTTGAAGAAGGTATATACTGGTGCAATTAGACCAGTACTAGAATATAAACTTTAGACTCGTTAAAGGACTCACTGAAAGCCTTTGAAATAGACCACAATACATGGGAAGAACTTACACAAAATAAATCTACATGGCATTCTAAAATAAAAAAGAGCGCATCATCTTGTGAAAAGAAGAGAAATGCAGCAGCTTAACAGCAGAGAGCAGCTAGAAAGTCATGGATAGACCAAGATCCGTCTACAGTCGTTATTCCATGTCCAAACTGTCCAAGGACATTTACAGCTCGAATAGGGCTCATTAGCCATCTACGAGCTCATAATCAAGGACATAACTAAAATTGAATTTTCAAAAGTGGATGTAACAAATGGTCATCATCACTTGTGATTTACGAACAACAACAACTAGAATATGGATCAACAGCATGGACTTCAGCAGCCAACTCCCATCTACAAGCCCTGAACAAGGTACAAAATCAAGCACTTCGCCTTATCACAGGTGCCATGAAGACCTCTCCCATAAATGAAATGGAAAAAATTACAGGCATCACCCCCTTACCATACAGGCAAGACACTAAGACCATGGTACATGCAGAAAAGTACAAGAGCATGCCAGCACATCCAATGTGGACCAGACACAGTGACCTAGCCAGTGGAAGACTGAAGAGGAGCAGTTTTATACACCGATCCATAAAACTAAACAGAAAATATAAGGATGAACTACCAGACATAACAAGAGAGATATCACCAACACTTTTTCCAGTTCCGTGGGAGCAATACCCAAATCTCACTATCAGAACCACCATAAACAACTACCATACTATGATAGAACTGAATAATCTTTTAAAGAAAACAATAGTATGCAACATGATTGAAGATATGTACCCCAGAGAAGCATGGATACAAGTATATACCGACTGATCAGCAACCAGAGCAGTAAAGAATGGAGGTGCTGGCATGTACATAAAATATCCAGAAACAGAAAATGAATCCACATTTTCACCAACTTTTTTCACCAAAAAGACCAAGAAATCACCTACCAAGAAAAGAAGACCCTCATCAAAGCCATCAGGAAAGTCGACCACCCAAAAAACAATTACCACTATCTTGACAGAGCAGGATATTATCTTCCGCCTCAGAACAGGACACAACAGATTAAACAGCCACTTAAATAGATGAAGATTGGTCCCATCAACACTGTGCCTTTGTGGGCAGGCAGTACAGACAGCTGAACATATCCTGCAAGAATGCAATACACTAAACCAGTTAAGGGAAGAGCACAGGCCCACAGAGATGGATATCCACAGAAAGATGTATGGGAGCACTGAGGAGCTTTCAAATACAGCAGCATTTATTAAGAAAATAGGACTTGCTGTGTAGACATGTCAAATTCTGAATGAGAAGAAGAAGAAGAAGATCAGGTTTATTTGCAACGTTTTCCTCTTTGTTGATGTGGGCTTCTTTTATTATTCTGTTCATGTATATGTTGAAAAGTAGGGGTGATAGATCCGTGTCTTACTCGGGATCTTGTTACAAAAGGTTCTGTCATTCCATCTGTTGTTCTTACTGAGTTTTGGCATTTTTGATATATCGCTTTTATATTATCTAACAGCTGTCCTCTGATGTTATAAATTTCTAAGGTTTCTAATAGAATGTTTCTATCTACTCTGTTGAATGCCTTTTCCTGGTCTACAAATACTGAGACATTACCAGCGAAAAATTCATCATATTTCTTTTACTGGTTCTCTTTACATCATTCTCTGAAGATCAAGGGTTTTCCAAACTGGGAGGTGGGGCACTGTCATAATTAGGTAAAACAACTGGGACTGTGTTTCCTCTGCTTAGCTTTTTTCCCAAGTTCTTGGCTTTTTTTATCAGACCTTGGGACCTTGAGTTATTTTCTTAAAAACTTGGCCTTTTTTTGCCAATTTCTTAAAGAGAAATCTTTATTAAATTATTTCTAAATGTTCCACAATAAGTCCCATTGATTTTTGTGTGTGTTGCGTTTTAGTTTTGAGTCACTTTCCCTCATTTATTTTTACTTTACTTCGTCGACCCTTCTGGATTTCAATAATTGTCGTTCTGAAAGCTAGATAATAGTGCCATATGTAAAAATAGTAGCAATTCTCACTCATCACTGAAATTTTTATATAAAACTGGCTTTCAAATAATCAAATTTTATGACTGTGTTGTTTATTTACTGAATGTATAGCCTATATCTCGCATTATAATTATTAAGGATATAATTTATGGAAGGCAATAAAGAATGTGGTGGTTCAAGTATTGCGTCATCATTATCATTGAGTCCGTGTAAAAGGCACAAAACAACAAAGACATGGTATAAGCAACCATTTTATAGTGAATGGCTCAATTTTAGAAATGCGAACAAAAGTTCCTTGATGTCTTACAAATTGACAATGAAACATAGTGAAAATTTTGATTTGAAAAGGAAGAATACTAACGTAACTTTGTTTTTTTTTGTACCTCCAAAAGAATCGACATTGCAAGAAAATGTTGCGAATGCAACATTGTTGTTGACAGAATTTATGCTGGAGCATCACATAAATGTTGATTTACATGTTGACCATTTAGTAGAGTATTTAAAAAATCATTTCCAGATAGTTTCATAGCCAAATCCATATAACTAAAATGGAATAAAGCTTCCTACATAATGTAAGATGGTATTGCATAAGAAGAGAGGAATGATATCACAAAGATATGTCAGCAGAGAAAATTTTCTCTCATTACTGATGAGAGTACTGATATTTCAATAAGTCAAATTTTAGCCATTGTTGTCGGATAATATGATGACACAACGTGTAGAGTCATTGACACGCTTCTTGATTGTGTAGAAGTTAAGGATGCAAGTGATGTTGGTCTTTATAAAGAACTGAAACAATTGTTTGCGGAGAAATCCTTTCCATTAAGTAACATACCCCCCGGTAATTGGGTTTGCCAATGACAACTGTTCAACTATGACAGGGCTTAGCAGTGAATTTATTGCTCATCTGAAAAAGATGTACCATCTGTATTTACTATAGGTTGCATATGCCATTCTTTTGCCTCATGTGCTAATGATGCATGCAACTGCTTGCCATCATGGCTTGAAATGTTCCTTAAACATGTGTGCTGTTATTTTACTCGCAGAAGCAAGTGACTCCATACATTTCAGATGATACAAGATCTTGTGAAGACTCCTAATCAACGAATGATGAAAATTTCTCAAGAACGCTGGCTGACAAAAGGCAATGTTATCGCTCACATTCTTAAACAATGGGATGCTTTAAAACTATTTTTTTAGAGTGAAGCTCCAACAGATAAAGTCGATGGTGCAGCAGAGACTTTTAAACTTATGTCTACACCTGGAACCAAACATATGGTCAAGCAAAATGAATTAAACAGGTTACTAAAACACTTACCTTGCCTATTAATAAAAAATATATAAAAAAGTATATATAAAAAAACATACAATAAAACTAAACAGGACAATTCTCCATGTATCGGCTCAAATTGAACCTTTTTCAAGAGACAAACAACAGAAAACAACACAATAAAAACAAAATAGATGACTAGATTTCATCAAGCCCCGTCTCCATAATGCAGGGAAGGCAACGCATCTAGTAAAAGAGAAAATGTGTGCATTCATTATAAACAAACCGAAAGTGGGAAATTAGAGGCACTATAGATGTAGTTGGGATGTTTATAATGAGTGCAAGAATAATAAAAGAAAAAGATAAGAAAAATACCCCTTTTGTCACTTTATCAGACAGGCAGATTTTAAGAACATAGTCACAACAGGCAAGACTGAAGGGAACAAAGACAGATGGGGACATGAGAAAATATTCAATACTTTTCCCTTCAGTCTTGCCTGTTGTGACTATGTTCTTAAAACCTGCCTGTCTGATAAAGTGACAAAAGGGGTATTTTTCTTATCTTTTTCTTTTATTATTCTTGCACTCATTATAAACATCCCAACCACATCTATAGTGCCTCTAATTTCCCACTTTCGGTTTGTTTATAATGAATGCACGCATTTTCTCTTTTACTAGATGCGTTGCCATCCCTGAATTATGGAGACGGGGCTTGATGAAATCTAGTCATCTATTTTGTTTTTATTGTGTTGTTTTCTGTTGTTTGTCTCTTGAAAAAGGTTCAATTTGAGCCGATATGTGGAGAATTGTCCTATTTAGTTTTATTGTATGTTTTTTTATATATACTTTTTTATATATTTTTATTAATAGGCAAGGTAAGTGTTTTAGTAACCTGTTTAATTCATTTTGCTTGACTATTTGTTCATTAGGTTACTGCGGCACCATCCACTTTGTCGGACACCCTCTGACCATTTCGTTATTTATAACCAAACATATGCTTCTATTCCTTAATTATATTATTGGAAAGGTTGACAGAATAAACTTGGGAGTTTCAATCAGAACATCTGCGTGTACATAAAGTGTTTGCAAGCATTTCTGATTAATACAGAAATATACTTGACATGTTTATCAAATCTGAAATTATGCAGTCTCGTCATTTGTCTGAGATTCTTCTTCTTTCGTTCACTTGAAACATGTCTATATCTGTAACTCCAGCTCCCCAATAAAACTCACTGTCTTCTGTAGTTCACGCAGTGACCCATAGAGCTCCAACTCCAGTGCCATCCACCCCGGTTAACACGTCTTGCATGCTGTTACAGTAACAAACCGGTTATTGGTTAAGCAAGCCATTGCAAGAAATAATTGTGTCACTCGTAGACACCACCAAAAACTCTGCTGATGTTACAGAAAGCTGTTGTCATCGTTATGTAGAAAGAGTGAAGAATAGGCAGAGACAGTCAACTTCAGTAACGCTACTCAAAGATGAGGATGTGGATGACTATAATTCAATTGTTGATATTTAAACTGTTGTAACTTTTGTATATACTTTTGTATATAGGCCTATATATATATATATATATATATATATATATATATATAGTATATATATAAGAACTTGGCTTTTGGCTTATCTTCTTTTTTTTACCTCCGAACTTGGAATTTTTCAAAATGTTGGGTGGTAACGCTGAAATGGGAACCAAATTCACATCTCAAAATGAATGAGACCTAGCAGTAGGTTTTAAAATACACATCAGGGCCACAAGCCTCTGTGAGTTTTATATTATATGTGTGACCGCAATTTCAATTCCTAAAATAGGCTACAAATCGTTTTCTTGACACTCAGTCCCCAAACAATGGAATTAGCTCCCATTTCTGGTCTTGATCAGAATCTCTGTATCCTACTTTCTTCTGGCGCAAAATTCGTTTCTCAAGTTTTAGTATAACGTGCTTTCTGCTAGAGACTGGCAAACTGTATTCTGGCAATAATAATATGATTAGTTAAGCAGGTGAAATTTGAACTTACTCGGTATCATTTCCCATACAGAAAGAAAAGACATGATTGCACTCCTTGCATTTGTCATCAGTATCTGAAAACCAACTCCAGCCCCATTTCCAAATAGAATCGACGGGATCACAGCACTGTCCATCTCGACGTTTTCCTTCTTTGTTGGAGAAGTTGATCAATTTAACTTCTACTATCCCTGCACTTAGGCATGATGTAAACAGCTGAAACGAGATACATGGTACACTTTTCGTGATGCTGAGATGTCGCAAAAAAAAAATCAACAGGAACTTGTGTCAGTAGTTAGGAGCTATAGGCCTAACAACAGATTACATGAAGAAGACACAGCGCACTAGAAATATCATCATCATGTGACATATTCTTTCCAAAACGTGGTCTTCCTTGTGGATTCTCTGAACACTCCGCGAGGTCCTATCCCAGTTATCGGGCCTACATTTCACACTTATTAATAATCTGCGCCGTATTTCTAAGTACAGTACTTGCTACCGCTGTATTCGTAGTTACACGATCGATAATATCATTATTACCTTTGCAATGAGTGTTCCCAGAAGCAAAAAGATATACAGGGAAAGTGACTTACGGTCATGGTAAAGATATAACTTAACCATCATCACTGTGCATTAAAATTGAGTAATTTCCGTCTACAACTGCATACTATTTTTTCCACTATTTTTATATACCTGCGTATCCTAAGAAAAAAATCCCTGGCTATTGGAAAGACAGTTTAGTGACAAAACATACTCTTTCTATATTTATGTACGCATGCGGGTGAGTCTGTTGGTCTCACCAATGGCCCACTAGACAAACCACCCCTACAACAGAAAACCTTAGTAGATGGCATGCCGTTATATTGGGGTTAACTTCTTATAGAAGATCATGGCACGCCATCTATACAATTATGCTTCTCATGCTTTTATTTTGTTGTTGCAATGTGTTTTATGTTTTGTTATTTTTATATATGTATGCACCATCTGTAGTTGAGAGAGAGCCAGAGATGTACTATGCAGCACATCTTTCTGAACTAATTAATAATATAATAATTGATGTGTGGTCGAATTCTGAAAACGTGTTGACTCAAACTGCGAGGTGAATAGGTGCCAGCTGAACGGACCTGGTTCCCACCTTCTGTCTTCTGATTCTTTCAGGAAACAAGTCTAACCTACCAGAGTTTGTATGGAATTGTCCATCTCGAATGTGTAATGTTGGCAAAAGCTATCAAGCTTCTCATGCACTTATTGAAGGCAGGATTTGATACCCGAGGATTGTTTTGGCAAAGATGGTTCTTCTGGCATGTCCTTTATGCAAATTTAAAACATATTCACGCGCAGGTGGACGCATGATTTCCACACTTCTACATTTACGCTCCTGCATGCGTTTGCATTTGTGGGTCTCACCAATAGTCCACTAAAACCACACATGCAACAGAAAACCTTAGTAGATGACATGTCGTTATATTGAGGCTCACTTATGTAAGTTTTGTTTTGTAGCATGTCATCTATACATGTATAGACCCTCTCTGGGTAGTAGGCCCCTTCAATAGGCATTGCACTAAGCTGAAGTTTCCTGGGTATGAAAGAAAGCTCAGAAAAAACACAACACTGTGCATAGGAAGTAAGAGCGCATCATGGGGTTCTCAAACAAACAAACCGTTATTGATAAGTCTAGTGACTGCTCTTCAGTCGAGGAAGTTGTAATGTTATCCTTTATGCGATTTCGATGGGGGTTTTTTTTTCGTACATTGTAATCAACCATGGCATAATTAATGATTATTTTCTCACTGTAGTATGCTAGCTTTTCTAAACAATGTTCTAATAGCAGTTACGGGTTGTTCTGACCTCTAGGTTAACCATTAATTTCTTCCGCATTTATCCCCCTCCCCTTTCCAAGGCCAAAGTCGATTCTTGTGTGAAGACTCAGAATAACCCCTCACGGATATGAGACTCGGTCATGCGCTACGCCAATTCCGTGAATCAACATTAAAATAGCTATGTGCTCGTGTGCTGATGTGGTCCGAAAGGGGATTCACAATACTATGACATGTCAAGCATGTCTCAAGAGGCGATTAATAAGATGTCGAGGTGAGATTGGCTACCTCATTCCATTAGCGGTCAAAGTGATCCAAAACCCACGTGGAAATTGAAAATGTCAGACTGAAAGGCGTACGATATCGCAGCTAAGTTGTAAACCATTTTACGTTGCATTCCATTTTCTGTGTTAACCAGCCAGAATTTGAGGGCTAAAACAGCAGAAGGATATCAAAAGAAAATAAAACAGGTAAATAGACAAAGATAAAAAATACTGAAAGTTAGACCCTAAGCATTATATCATTAAGGAAAACCGATAAATAAACTAGCAATTATTTGAAATATGTAGTTGGATCATCTTTGGACTGGGTCTAAATAAATGGCCGCCAAGAGACACTGCTACTAGATGGTATGAAAAGAGAATACTATACAACGTGTTCAAGTTTTACAAGCTCTCAGAACAGACTAAATATAGCGAAATAACATATAGCTAACAGTTCACAAAACAGAACAAAACGACGTTGCAAGAAAAATATCTTTATCAAGAAAATTGGAAACAATGTGAGGACAAACAATTAAAAAAATTATAATTTTGCAAATTACAAGACATTGACTAACAGAAATATCACAGAAACAATGGCATATTGTGGTAGAAACATATTTTAAAAACTGTAGGAACGAAAAAGATTCAAAAACAACTATTAAGAAACTAACAGAATGACAAACAACATACCTAGATGTAGGAATGAATTTTATTGGGGTCATGAGGTTTAAGTGTATTATATGCACCATATATTAATTTAAAAGTTTTACTGCAGAGCAACCCATTATTAAAAGGTTTTTAAATATAAATTTGAACCCCAGAGTTTTGTCCGAAAGCTGACTCCGCTGATTTATGGTGTATAGAAAAGTTAGTTGTGGGGGGGGGAGGGGTAATTGACATCTTTTTTGTGAGGACTGTTCTAACGGAAGCTATTCTTCTTGATTATATTAAGTACATGACAATTAAACGACATGGAAGGTCAAAGTTTAGATAATTCTGCCACAACGACCTCCCAGGAAAACAAGATAATAACAGTAAAGTAAGTAAAGAATAATACAATTATATGTAAAATTACGGTTGTTTTTACCTGTACAAAAATAAACCAGGTGATGATCGTCGACATGTTCAAAATTCTTGTTGAGAAATACTCAAATATGCAAATAGCGAGATATCGACATCTCAATAAAAAACCGTTTACTTTCCTTTTTGTAGAATGATATTAGCAGTACCGGGTAAATAACAGTTCTTCAAGTTCCATATTAATATTTTCCACGAAAATATATAAGCTTCCTAGTCATGTAAACATTATGACTGTCTATCATAGTAAAGAAATAATATTTGATGATCGGTGGTGTGAAATAAGCAAGCTTTAAATAAAGTATATGGTATCATACTAATATGCACTTAGTCTACTTTTCTGACAATTGCAGAACAAAGAAAAAAATGTTGTATGTGAGTTACGATTATTGGTCAAGAATTGTTTAAGTGTGTATCCAGTTACCGCAGTGTTGCTATTTCTGTTCCCTTAACAGAGTGCAGTTTAAGAGTGCAGTTTTGCAGGGTTGACCTGGATTCCTGTCATGGAATCAGGATTCATAATGATGAAATAAAGTAGCAGTATAAAATCTGAGATATAATTTATAATTATTATAATAATTTATAATTTTAATAGTATAAAATCCAAAATATAATGTAACATGAAAATGGAAACATCAAGATATAGAGGAAGACAAAGACGAAGGAGTTACCAACATTCTGACACGGCACAGTATTGCTTCATATCAAGCGACCAAACGTGCCATAGCCGGAAACGATCGCCATTCAATCCCCACAAGCGACCAAACGTGCCATAGCCGGAAACGATCGCCATTCAATCCCCACATCAGAAGCAGAGAAAAGACAAAAGATAAATAGATTTTCTTCTTCTCGTTCGGAGTTTGACATTTCTACACAGCAAGTCCTGTTTTCTTAATAAATGCTGCTGTATTTGAAAGCTCCTCAGTGCTCCCATACATCTTTCTGTGGGTACATCTCTGTGGGCCAGTGCTCTTCCCTTAACTGGTTTAGTGTATTGCAGTCTTGCAGGATATGTTCAGCTGTCTGTGCTGCCTGCACACAAAGGCACAGTGGTGACGGGACCAAACTTAGTCTATTTAAGTGGCTGTTTAATCTGTTGTGTTCTGTTCTGAGGCGGAAGATAATAACCTGCTCTGCTCTGTTGAGATAGTGGTAATTGTCTTTTGGGTGGTCGACTTTCCTGATGGCTTTGATGAGGGTCTTCTTTTCTTGGTAGGAGATTTCTTGGTCTTTTTGTTCCTGTGTTGCTCCATCCTTTGCCAGTCTGTCTACCTCTTCATTTCCTGGTATGCCACAGTGGGATGGTATCCATTGTAGTACTACCCTTCTTTGGATACTCACTTCTCGAATGGCTTTCTTCAGGTCTGGCAGTTTATCGCTGTCAAGGGCTTGTAGAATAGACATAGCATCAATAAGAAATACCACCTGTTGACACTGGCTTGTTGTGTTTTTAATTATTTCTGCAGCAATGTTTAAAGCCTGTACTTCTGCAGAGTAGTTGGAGCAGAATATTCCATTTGGTGAAAATTCATTTTCTTTTTCTGGATATTTTATGTCACGCCAGCACCTCCATTTTTCACTTCTCTTGTTAAAATCTGGGACAGTTGTTAAGTGTTAAATGTTTTCCCAATTTATGGAAATGTAACTCTAAACATACATACTTGATGACTGGAACCGAAATTTATCTGCGTGAACCGAGACCGTCGGCAGTATAGATGCCATAAAGGACCTATTCATTACGTTTTTTTAAATTAATATTGTGCTCTCGATTGGTTATCTTGGAGTCGCCTTGGCTATTTTTGAAATGCGTTTCCAAGTATATAAACATTTCATTCATTCATTTTCCTTTTGCGCTGAAGTTAGCAGAGGTCAGATCCAGTGGCGTAGCGAGGGGGCGGAGGTGCGGACGGCCCCGGGCGGCATCATCGGGAGGGCGGCAAATTTTAAAAAACTTGAAACATATGAGTTTCCAAATAGAACATGCGAAAAATTATAAATCTCCCTTCTACCCTAGATAATACAAAACCAGATGTGCTTTCTGCATCTGAAAAAATCATAAAAAGATTTTTTTTTAAAAGAACAAACGGATGAATAAACTTTGCCTCCGCCAAAGTATGATGTAAACAGGCAATTTTACAGGTAATAAGCTCACAGTGTTTGTTGTGATCGACTGATGGTACATTTTGTTCATCCTCTCACCCCGAGTCTAAATCGTCGCATTTTGTATGGTTTTTCCAAAGAAGTACGGCTGTATGTGCGTACATCGGCATTTACCGGTTTTTATGTATTTTTGGTGGGAGCGACAGGTTTCCGTATAAAGTTCCATGTCGGATCACACCTGAAAATGCATGAGGATCTTGTTTTCTAAAATATCTCAATAAACCAGAAGGGGCGTGCCAGCTGTGACGGCCAAGGACCATTTAATTGTAAAGATAGCATCTGCACAGCATTTATTCTTCCAGAAACCCATTTAGTTGTGAGTTGCTGATCCCAATTCTTAAAGTCTGGACATTGGTAATTTAAACCAGTCACTGAGTAATAAATATGTCTGGTCTGAAGCGCCCCTATAGATCAACTGTGAGAACAAGAAAATAATCTTCCTCATACAAGAAATAATTATTTTCTCCCAACTGAAGAGTCCATTTTATGGAAGTTTCAGATAGGAAAAACTCATTTATTGTTCACTGACCCACCTAGAAAGACGTCTCATTCAAACAAAACTTGCGTCCACGTAGACTATGTGAGTAGATGCGATTTATATATTATATATGTGTGTCTACTTGTGTCCCAGTATTCTTTTATTTATCATCATCAAGTGCCGTCTCCGCAACGTAGGTTTGCTGCAACAGATCTCCAACATCCCCTGCCTCTTGTTTCGGTGGTGCACTCTGCTAGACTGTAACCTTTCCTTCTTTCTATGTTAATCTCATACTTGTATACGGTCTACCTCTTGCTTGCTTCCCTTTGACTTTACCCTCAAGTAAGGTCTTCAATAAGGTGTCATGTCTTTTAATGTGTCCAAAATATTTTATTTGCCTGATCTTTATTTCTCTTAGTAGTTCTTTCTTCATATTAAGTGTTTTAGCACCTCTTTATTTATATTCTTCTCTTTCCATGAAGTTCTCCCTATTTTCATATATACTCACACCTCAATGGCATCAATTCTGCCTTCTAATTGTTTATTTATTGTCCATGTTTCTGATCTATACATTAATATAGAATAGATGTAGCATTTTATAATTCTCACTTTTAACTTGTTTGTAATTTGTTTAGATGTTACTTTTCCTCATGCCATTGAAGGTACCTTTGGCCATTCCTATTCTCCTTTTAAATTCTGTTTCACATCTGCCGTCATTTGTGACTATGTGTCAAAGATATTGATAATGTTTTACTTGTTGTAATTTCTCTCCATGTGCGTTTATGTTTAGCTCTTGTTCTTTTGTGTCCTTGCTGATTATCATGGTTTTTGTTTTTGGGATATTTATATCAAGTTCATATTCATTACTTGATTTATTAGTCTTTGCAGTTCATGTTCACTTTCTGCTAAAAGTGTAACAGTAACTTGTCTGCCCTTATGCGTGACAGAAACAACTTGTTACGGAAACATATGATTGACTGTCTGTCCTGGACAGACTAGTGTGACAGAAAGAAGATCTGCAGTGTCACAATAATTTGCGACGGAAGAAAATGCCTTTTAGGACTTACTGGAATACTGGTGCTGTGACCAGGTCTAAATCTGTGAAATACTGCTCGACACCAATCAGTTAACCAAAGCACTCCTTCACAATAATATGAGGTTTATTTACACAAGTTGATATACATCAATTAATAGCATCATACTCATGAGAGGCAAATAACCACAAGGCACAAGTCACAATCTAGTCATTCGAGTTCGTCCTCAACTCTGCTGACTAATCCTAAATTATCTAGGACTTGTCTCTCCGGGGAGACAAGTACTGACTCTCTGGACTGTCTCCGGGTTCTCTTTATTGCTCGGGCGGACTCTTAAAGCATTTACTCGCCAGTTTCCTCTATCTATCTCTCGCCGCCTCGAGGAGGAGAAATTAGCCCTACTGTCGCCCCTGTTCTGTTTCGCAAACGACCGCCTGGGTATTTCGTTCGTCCTGGTTCCTCTCGTGTGCCCGTTCTTGGCTACAACTACCCTTTTCTGTATGGTCATAACCTGACCCCTTTGGTCCCTCCTGACCACCGCTCCTATCCGTTCAACCTCCTGTCCTCTTCTTGTGGGTACTGTGTCTTGGGCTACTCTCTGGTAGGCCCTTATCTCCGAGTGGAACGGTCGTTGTCTGACGTCCATGTGTCGCTGGGTGAATCTCGTCTCTTCTCGACATTTTCGATCTAGTGGAAATTCGTGCTTGTACCGTCCTCCCCTTCTGCAGTCTGCCATGAGGTGACCGACCTGCCCACAATCATAGCATCTTCGGTCTCTCTCTGTTCTCGTGCGTCGTCTCTCTGGAAACTCCTGTTTCCTTTCCCGGAATCTGTCAAATTCCCCCTGGTTTAGTGGGAGCGTCTTTTCTACCATATCCGATTCCCTTTCTTGGGGCTCCGTGCCCAACCTGAATTCGATCCACTTAATAGTGCGCTCCTTTATCTGTGCTAAACGGAGAGCATCGTCTAGCGTGCTGGGATCAGTTTCAATGAGGTGACGTTTAATCGCTCCTGGCAGCAACCCTTCTACCAAGACTGCAGCTCTCTGCCTGTCTGTTGCCAAACTAACTAGGACTTGTCTGTTGCCAAACTAACTAGGACTTGTCTCTCCGGGGAGACAAGTACTCTGTCGACTGTGTCCGGGGACTCCGTGGGACACTCTCTGCAGGAGTGAAAATGCGACCGCCCTGCTCGGCAGTCGATAATCCAATGTTTCTTCCTCCTCCACTCCTAAGTTTCTCCAAACTTCCAGAAACTTCCAACCAATCAAAAGCTTTCATTTCCCCAGAGGAAAACATCTGGCCCATCAGAAATTGATCCTTCTGGTTACAATAAACCCACGTTGCCTCAGCCCAACCAGAACGCTTCTATCTGGTATGATTCCCGTCTGTCTATTATCTGACATGTTCTTAGGTAAACAAACGTTGCACTTGATCATAGCTTGACACATTCCTATAAAAACACACGTTTGTGTTTTATCGTCGCTTGACACGTTCTTAGATAAACATACCTTCGCAATGTGTGTCAGAGATGTCCGTGGTGACAACATTTACCCAAGAGATGCAATGTGTGGCGTTTCCCCAGTCCATCTCTTGCTATCTGTGAAGGGTTCTCACTTCTTACTGTGAAACCCCCTGCCTGTGAAGGGTTCTGCAACCAGATACTATCACACTCGCCCCCTTGTCACAAAAAAACTTTATGCGGCTTTGTGTCGAGGCGAATCTAAGTCTATACTTAATTCTGCTGAGGCGGAAGGCCAAGCATAAATTTTTCCGGATATAATAATTGAAAAAACAGTGACCCCTCCAACCATTCTGTCTTTTATCAAGCTACAACTTTGTATCAACTATGTACATTTAATGGGACGTTATATACAAACTACCCTAAAAAAACCACTTTCGCCATCTTTCCGGTTAGTTCTGTTTCATATGATCTATACATAGAACGATCTGGCGAGCTAATCTGAACGCTGCCTCATTCCTCGGTTTTTTTTTATTACCGCCTGTATCGTAGGTTGGGTATTTATGGTGTCTGCAACGTCGTTTCGTTGTCTACTCGCGGCCCGAGTGTTCCGGAAAGGTGCGTACTCCGTGCTGTCTGCCGCAGGCTGAGGTGGTGCCACCACTTCAACTGTCTCACTGTGAGTCCTCGGTTCCGTTTCGGTGCTGTCGTGTGACTCGCACTCGATTGTATCAGTGTAGTTATCCGCTGCGATTTCGTCGTCATCAGTGTCGTGGTCTGATGCGCTGTCTTCCTCGTTCTCTTCGCCCGACGTCACCTCTTCTATGTGGTCTTCCGTGACTGGCTCGTCTGGCACCCTGGACTCGGTCCTGAGCTCCTGAACCTCTTCAGAATGTTCTCTCGCTACCTCACTCAGAGACCTCAACTCTGACTGAATTGCACGGCCGTTAGCTTCTCTGCTGTCTGTATCTCACTGTCAGACTTCCGTTTGTCTGTCTTGCAGACTTCTAACTCCTTCAAGATTTCTATAGGTAGCTCTGTGCGATCCGGGTTCTCTTTATTGCTCGGGCGGACTCTTAAAGCATTTACTCGCCAGTTTCCTCTATCTATCTCTCGAGGAGGAGAAATTAGCCCTACTGTCGCCCCTGTTCTGTTTCGCAAACGACCGCCTGGGTATTTCGTTCGTCCTGGTTCCTCTCGTGTGCCCGTTCTTGGCTACAACTACCCTTTTCTGTATGGTCATAACCTGACCCCTTTGGTCCCTCCTGACCACCGCTCCTATCCGTTCAACCTCCTGTCCTCTTCTTGTGGGTAATGTGTCTTGGGCTACTCTCTGGTAGGCCCCTATCTCCGAGTGGAACGGTCGTTTCCTGACGTCCATGTGTCGCTGGGTGAATCTCGTCTCTTCTCGACATTTTCGATCTAGTGGAAATTCGTGCTTGTACCGTCCTCCCCTTCTGCAGTCTGCCATGAGGTGACCGACCTGCCCACAATCATAGCATCTTCGGTCTCTCTCTGTTCTCGTGCGTCGTCTCTCTGGAAACATGAATCAAACACGGCACATAATGAAAACTTCAATAAGTGGAAATGTCTGGAGAGAAGATTGCAAGCTGGTACAACGATCGACAAAGAAGCACAGAATGTGACTGTCAAAGAAGAGCAAAAGTAGAGGCAGTTGTTGGTCAGGATATACTAGATATTATTAGATTTCTTGCCAAACAAAATCTGGCATTGCGAGATCACAGGGAGATTGTGGATGATAGAGTTCTTTGTGAACATCTCACAAAGGTGAAGCTAAAAAAAAAAAAAATTGCGTGTCTTACTTATCACCCGATATTCAAAATGAATTCATAAACTGTCTAGGCAATCATGTTAGAAAAAATATACTCGCTGAAGTGAAGGAAGCCAAGTACTTCACTATTGTATTCGATAGTACGCCAGATTTCTCACATAAAGACAAAACGAGCCAAATACTGCGTTATGTACAACTCGACAACAACAAGTTGCAGGTGATTGAATCATTCATCGACTTTCTTGAAACCGAAGGCAAAAAGGCTGATGATATATCGAAAATTATTCTGGACAAAATTGAATGCGATGGTCTGGACATTCAAAATTGTCGTGGACAAGCATACGACAATGCAGCTGTCATGTCGGGAATACATTCTGGTGTACAAGCGCGTATCAAGGCAATCAATCCAAATGCCCAGTATGTTGCTTGCAGTAACCATACTTTGAATCTGGTGGGAGTACACGCAGCGTCAGTAGCAGTGGACTCAGTTACGTTTTTTGGTACTATGGATAGAGTTTTTAATTATTTTCCGTCTTCCACTCACCGCTGGAAAGTTCTTACCGACATTGCAGGTCAAGGTCTCAAACGACTTATTGAAACACGCCGGGGTGCAACGGAGTCATAGCGATCATGAAGATCCATTATAATGAAATTATTGATGTCCTGGAATCACTTTCCCAGAACATAAAAGAAAATGCAGTGACTAGATCAGACGCTGGGCTCCTTCTCCTGCTCTCCAGTCGTTGTCATTTTTGGCCTTCCTTGGATTATGGAATCGAGTTCTTTGTGAAATAAATGATACACAATTGTATCTCCAGACGAAAGGTCTAAATGTGCATCAATGTGCTATGAAAATTCAGGCATTACAATTGTTCCTAGTCGACAACCGCGATGCTATGGTCAACGACGCATTCGATTATGCTGAACATGTTTGTGAAGATCTAGGCATCAATATAGCTCCTCGTCAAATAAGAAAAACAAAAAGGATGGCCGGTGAGAAAGCTACGGATGCTGGTTTACATTATGATATTAAATTAAGACAAGAAATGTTCGAATCAGTGGACAGAATAATACAAGAAATCAAGACCAGGTTTCAACAATTGCATGAGCTGTATGTTAAATACTCTTTTCTCATACCAAGTAACTTGCTAAACCCAGATACAAGTGTGAATTCGAAGAAGAGCCCAGTGACATCGACGTGAAAGAGTTTGTAATCGAAAGAGAGAGATTACGCAATTTTGTCGCTGTGGCTGATGCAAAAGACCAAGATATGGTTATGAAGGGATCCTTTGAGCTTCTGGAGTATATACAACAATGCAATTATGGTATTAGCGTGCCGAATATCGTGATAATGCTTCGCATATTTTTAACAATAGCTATCAGCATTGCATCATGTGAACGAAGCTTCTCAAAGTTAAAGTTAATAAAAAAATTACTTAAGGTCTACTATGAGCTGCACAAGATTAAGTAATGTAGCCATTTTGTCAATAGAACAAAGTATCACGGACGAAATTAATTTTGACGACGTCATAAACAATTTTGCCGCCCAAAAAGCTCGAAAACGTAAATGATAATGTATTTTTGTTTATGTACCTAATGTGTTTTCAAATAAATATTTTCGTCCAGTCTTTTACAATCACTGACATATTATATTTGTTTTTAATATCACAGGGGCGGAAAAGTATTATTCCGCCCCGGGCGCCATTGACCCACGCTACGCCACTGGCAGATCTCTCCAATTCTGTCTGTTCAAAGCTATTCTGTGCATTTCTTGAATAGTATGGATATTATTTGTTTTACTTTCTCTAAGTGTTGTTCTTCTGAGTGTTTCTTTTGGTCTACCCCTGGCTCTTTTGCCTGTAGGTATACATTCAAGAGATTGGTGATGTATTCTGTTGATGTTTGGGCATAGGACATGCCCGATGTAGGACCAACGGCGTTTCCTGATAACATCTGTGATGACATTTTGATGTGTCTCTTCTCTGAATGTCATTTGATATAAATATACACCAGCTGAATTCCCAACACGAGCACCCATTCGGTAGCGGGACAATTCTTGATAACAGCGTACTGGAGGCGGTCTTGGAAATCCAGGAAGTAAAGACTGCGAGAGATAAGAGATGGCTACAGCTCACATATACCAGAACGACTGAAATGTAAGATCGATAACATTTCACCCACTTAGGCCTACATCATTAATAAATGCCATGGGTTAACTTTACTTTACTACCAATCATTTGTTCACAGCCTTCTGTACTACCAATTATTTATGTTCAGTCTTCTGTACTGCCAAACATTTCTGAATTGTTTCCCCGTGTCACAATGCCTTACTGTCCAACATCTCTTTTAGTTTTCCGCTACCCCTCTTACTATCCAACTTGTATGTTGTCACAGTATGCTTCAATTATTACATTTATTGAATATCTGAACCTGATAGAAACCAATAACCGCTTATATCTCACCAATACAATAGCGCTATTGCAAATACATACCCACACTCTCTACATGTTCCAACTGTCAACGTTGAACAGTTGAGAGTGTAGGAGCCCCCAGACCTTAATTCATCACAGAAAAATTATCACAACTTTTGAAAAATCAAAACAAATAACCTCAATTTAGAACAGAATTTGCCATTGTTTTTTAACGAGGTGAAATAATTTTTGCATTGTTTTTTAACGAGGTGCGATAATGTTTATATTGTTTTTTAACGATGTGAGACAATGTTTACATTTCTCGATATTATTAACATATTTGTAGAATTGTTTCTGGTAAAAAAAAAAGTACCGTTACATATTTAATTATATCACTCCACTCAATACAATATGTCTATCAAACAGTACTTCTTTTTTGTTCCTGTGTTGCTCCCTCTATTGTTAGCATATTTGTATTTTATCTCCTAGTATGCCAATGTGATAGTATCCTCTGAATAATTACCCATCTTTGAATGTTCACTTCTCCTAGTGCCTCTTTCAAAGTATCACTGTCAAGTTCTAGGAGAGATGACATTGCTTAAGGAACACATGTTGGCACACTAGCTTATTACACTTTTAAAATTATGCTATTTTTCATTTTCAAACATCAATCAGATCTCTATTATAGTAGGACTATGGCATTACTAGATTTCTAGCATGATCTAGCCCAGAGAACTGAAATGTGTTGTGTCACCGTTTTCTCTACGTCAATCCAATTTCGGTGTCTATTTTTATTTTGCTCGCCACTTGTTGTCTACAACGTCAGACAAGTTTTATGGATGAACTCCACTGTTGTCTGAAGCTCTTTGGTTCCAAATATCTTTGCTTGCAGAGTTGCACTGTTGCGCCATTACATTTCTCTCAATTGTTCATACTGGGTGGGAACAGTTCTGCAGAATATGTTCAGTTATCTGTTCCATGTCTTCACAGTGGTCTGGCACACAGTCGGATCCAGTGCATGTTTGTATTTAATACCAAGTTTTTTTATATCACTTTCACTGAAAGTCTGTAACCATTTCTTTAGTAAAGTAAGTCAGCCATATGAGAGAACTGGGTTTCACACATCGCCCTCACACACACACACACATACATACAAAGAGAGAGAGAGAGAGAGAGAGAAATATGCTGGTCAAAAAGCTCACAGCTAACCACGGTTACGCATGTTTGGCCTTTTTGCCACTGTCTTGTGACATAGCCACAGACGTCCCACTTTTTCATTATTTCTGCTTTAATACTTAGGGTCTATATATCAGCCAAATAAAAAGACCTTTAATGTCTTCTTCTGCGTTCAATCTCTTATAAACACATCGAATAAATCGTATGATTTCCGCCTGGCAGATTGAAGTGAGTTATACTGCAAGTTCCACAGTTGAACTGTGTTATTTGCGCCTGGGTTGGTTCATTTTGTAACCGGGACATCCGATACCCAGCACATTCTTTTTCGTCATGCCTTTAATTCGGGTAGTATGCTTCCCTAGCCAGTGACATCTGTCGACGGACGCGCGGGTGTATAATAACTCTTCGCCGAGACGATTGTCGTTCACGTCTATCCCGCACGAGATGTTCAACTTGCCTTGTGTAATTTAACGTTCTGTGCCTGTGTCCATCGGGTACTGAACCTTTTCTCTTCCCCGAGTCTGGTTCCGGTGAAGGAAGAACTCGTCAGAAGAATTGGACCCGGGCTCTTTCATCTTAGCCGTGGTGTCGCTCACCGACATTGTGAACCCCTCGTCCAAGTCAGTCTCACCACGCGTTAAAAGCAAGGCGTGTTCACGAGCTGAACGACCCTGTCCCATATTGTGCCTAGCACATCAGGTACTGAACCCTTTCCCTCTGCAAGCGTGTTTCCGGTATAGGAAAGCACGACAGTAGATAATGAGCCAGTGCTGCTTTCGTCGTCCCTGAGCCCAACGGGTACGGGACCCTTTCTCTTCGCGAGCAACTTTCCGGTATATGAAAGTTCGACATTAGAGTTTGGCTACGTCTTATTTTTTTACCGTACGCCCTCGACTGGGTCTCTGCCCGCAAGGAGCATATATAACTAGAAGTTTGTCTCCAGCTAACAGGGCTTGTAGTTTCGATTTCCTTGTTACGTTTCCACTTTCTATTTGCAGTTGGAGCTGCCCTCTGGCGCTGTGCTGCCTTTTCATTATACTCAGTATGTTGTCTTTTTGTTTCTCGCCGTGCATCTGCCTTTTCGTGCCTGTTTCATTGGCCGCCCCTCCAATGATCGGACTGGACTTACTAACGTCGCTGTGTCGACAGTGCCACTGCGTGTGTTGGAGCTTGTGGTGTCGGAGATATTGTATGTCTCTTATGTAGTCAAATCTCTTTCCATCTGCTACCTTCACATTCACGATACCCAAATGATTTAGCCAGAATTAGCACGAGCCGCTGTGTTTCTGTTTCCAGGGTGCTCGACGAGGAGATACATTTACGGTCTTGGTTATCTCCTAACCATGGGTCTGCAGAGAGCAGTGCGTTCCCTTTGCACCCCGAACTTTAAGGTCTGTACATCAGTACACTAACTAGAATTTTTGAGTCTGTACATCAGCAGAATAACTAGAACTTTAAGGTTTGTCCATCAGCAGAATAACTAGAACTTTAAGGTTTGTCCATCAGCAGAATAACTAGAACTTTAAGGTCTGTCCATCAGCAGAATAACTAGAACTTTAAGGTCTGTACATAAGAGCAGAATAACTAGCACTTTAGAATCAGCAGAATAACGAACTGAAAAATTCCGGTTTTTAAACATGTAGATTTATTTTCTTTTTCTGAATATATTACACTTCAGTACATCTGTTCTTTAATATTTTGGTTGAAGATAGTCAGTGTATACTTGAATTCATGCTTCCAGAAGATGCATTTCTTCACTCATGTTGCATACTAATATTTTCTTGTGGAGTGTGTTCTGCTCTCTGATGGATAAACTAGCTTCACAAGCATTACCTGCTCCTATTGTCACTAAATCATACTTTATTGCAAACAATAAATGTAACAGAAATAGTAAATTTATCATTTTATTGCACAGAACAACTCACACATACTTATGTGTGTCCCTTCACAAAAACAAACTAGGAGCTGGCCTTGCACAAACCAGTCTCACAAATCTTTGCCTTTCATTCAAGTACTACATAATTGTATACAAAAGAAGTCATAGCAGCACAAAACGAACACAAATGATAAAAATATATTTCTAACTGCTGCTTACATGGGTATAAATTGTACTGTACTAGTTGACAAGTATGGATCATGTACTTATTCAGTTGGGTGTCGCAGTAGTTAGTGTCCTTTTTTTCTCATTCCATTGTCATAATTTAATTCACCAATTGAATTGGGAAGTTTTAGACAACAAATAACTTCTAGATCAACTCATCTTCAAGAAATTGGTACCAGAACAAAATTGGATAAATAAATGCAAACGGCATGTTGCTTAACATATTATGCCTAGAATGCTGTGTCACAGAAAATGCAGGCCTAACATGGTAATCTGGAGGAGGTTTGATGAGAACCTAAGCTTCTCAAGGAGCTTAAAGGTGTACAGAATAGATATAGAACACAGTATTCTCCATAAACCTAAACAGTGATTTAATCATTGAAGCGTATCCTGCATAAGACATTGCTATTCAGCTATTGTAAAATTTGTAGGTATCACTAATAAAAACAAAAAATAGCACTGCTAATACAATGTTGACAATCTGGTTTCTAGCCACAAGCAATTTGACTGAGTTGTGTTTGTGAGATGCTAACCACTCTACCACCAAAACAATATCATAAGGAACTTCAATATTCAACCTAGTTATATGACCTTTATTAACTGTGATTCACAACAATGGGCCAAAACTAAAATATATATGGTACTAGAATATCTTATCAAACAGGATTCAATTTTACTGATCAATGTAACATGAGAGACACAATTTTCCACCAAAACATTTCCATATTAAAAATATTGTACATTCTCATAATTTTTCAAATTCAACTTGCCATATTTTGTTTACAATCATGTTAAGATATAATGGCATGTTGGTAGAGGACCCACCTCACAAATCCATTTCTATCTAATTAGCTTGTGGTTCTAATACTGATTATTCACATTGTATTGACAATATAATAGGATGCATTAGTGGTGGCTACAAATTCAATAATAGTTCAATATGAATATTTCATACACAGGATATGCTTCCAACTCTTACTATTATTATATTCCAAACAATTATGCTCAGTTGTGGACATGCAAGAATATAGCGGCAGTATATGTGACAGAGTTGCCAGTGAGTAAAATGTTCTCAATGCCTGTGAACCTGATTGTACAGTTCGATGTGTAGCATAGGCCTTATTTCATGTAGCTTTAACAACTTCATTGAAACATAGTGATGCCTAAAAACTCATCAATAGTTAAACAATGTCTCTTATGGAATATGCTTCATCTACTATAAATATTATACTATAATATTAAGAACTGAACACTTCTGCATTTCTTCTCAAACTCCTGCAGATTAGCAGGATGTACTCCAGAGAATGGAATATGTTGTGTCACAGTTTACAGCTTTGCTTTTCAGCATGACACATTCGACTTGAGCATGGCTACTGGGTTACTTTGACCCTATATGGGATGGGACATCGACTCCACCCCAAAACCTCCTTTAGTCACCTCTTGACAGGTAACAGTGTCACTATTCTTTGTTTTTTAGGCCCAGGACACATGGGCGGAACTATACACTTATAAGAAATATATACTACATCTTGATTACAACAAGGAAAGATAAGCAAATGCATAACAGGTTAAAACCAGACAGCAATAACATCTGTAGGAAGTCCCACAAAAGTTGATAAAAGTAAGGACCTTCGATTGAAGATAAAATATTTTCATAAACCCACAAGGCATATTCATATCATTTACAAATTATAACATTTTTTGTTATACTCTTACAAGTATATTTCTGAAAATTATTTGACATTAAAGTTTTATATAAAGATGTCCAACAGTAACATGTTTTAGCATCAAAATGTGAGGTTGGCATCTCATATTCTCTTCTTCTTCCTCTCAGTTCCCTTAGAACATAGGGCTACAACTGTCACTCCAACAATATAATGTGCCTCACTGCCTCTTTTTTTCAACTGTGCTTCATCCAAACTTAGCAGGTTGATCTAATAATTTTTAAGTTTTATAGTGTAGTTTCTATAACAATGGTATTTTGTTCACATTTGACAGGTTGTCGGCATTCCCTCAGTCACTTTCTACGACATGACTTTGACATACCAAAAAAACAGTGACCCTATTCTTTGCAACTTCATCAAGAAGTCAGGCTGTGGTTGTCACATGGGTGGAGGAATTATCTTTCTTATTTTACATTTCTGCTCTGGGATAAAGAGGTGAAGCTTCTGCTTCATACAACAGGGCTAGGATTCAAACTAGTCAAAACATTGCTTCACCTCTTCATGGATTCTACTTTCCACATAATCATCTGACCATCAAAACAAGAATACATAATTTCTGCTGTGCTCAAACCTACTGAAGACCCTTGCCTGGACTGCTGGGAGAATAAAATATTATATCTATAGCATAACTCAAGACTGCCAAGAAAATCATGGCAAAGCTCGATTTACAATAGAAGACTACTCAGCACATGGTTTTGCACTGTACAGCCACATTCAGGAAAACAGTCATCTGTGAATTGCAAAAGCTAAAATACCTCTCCAACAAAAAATAATGCAATGTGAAACACCAGTCTGGAGCTGAAAGTAAAAATTCACTGTCTAACAAGAGGAATAAGCTTGTATTCCCTCAGGATTCCATCATCACCTTTTCTTCCATCATCATCATTTTTGGTCTGGTAACACACATACACCATTTACAGCTATGCATACATGAGCATACTGCCTGAAACTTTTGAATGATATGCCTGTGATATATCCCACTTAGCTACATCATTGCTCATATGTACATAGCTAATGCATTATTTTACTGAATCATGGAATGGAACAGAATCAATCACAAATGTACAGGGAAAATAGTATACAAGCACAAAAATAATTGCATTATCAGAAAAATAAATAATGAAAACTCACCCTCACATCTTTTAACCACTTTGTTCTTTTTTTTTTCACATATGACTGTTACAAATAAATTCTTCAAATGTCTTTCATACAAAATGTATATGTATAGATATATATATAGATATATATATTGTCTGTGCCTGGATTAAATTATATCATCTTTTCACATATATTGTAAATACATGATCTAATTGTTGTTATTCATAGAACTGTGTTTAGAACATGTTCTAATTTATTTTGTATACCATCAATATTGATGGTGAAGCTAGGAAGTGGACAGTGCAGTGGCTAGTGCCCTGCTTTCCTAGTCAGGAGGTCTTTGGTTTGATTTTACAGTTGTGGGGGATTTCATTTCTATCACAAATGGCCTGGTTTTTATCTAGTCTCAGGAAATGGGTACCAAAACAATATGGGAAAGCAAAGGCCATCAAGTCCGCATCATGCCTAGTGCCAATGGTCACAAATAGATACTGGCCTAAATATTCTCCATTATCCAATAGTTTTAAAGAAGACTATTCAAACCAACTACCCATCATCATCATCATCACGTAACATATCCTGAACAGAATGTAGCAGGTAGCATATTCTGAACAGGATGTAGCAGTCATTACAGCCTTTCGAAACTTCTGCCTATCTTGAGCTTCCTGCTTCTGTTGTGTCATGTTCAAGTCAAAGTTGTCAACTTATTTTTTCATAAATCCGTATTTTTATCTGTATTTCAATAAAAGCGTCAGTATTTAGCACACACACAAAAAATAAAAAAACTCTACTAAATGTTTTTAAAGGTTTTTTTTTGTTTGTTCTCAATATGAGCATGTGAGATAAAAATGTACGCATTTGTAATAATTAACCAAGTTACCTTTTTTTTTAAAGAAAATTTTTTTTAATTGGGTTTTATTTGGGGGGGGGGGAGGGGTTGTTTCCTTTTAGGGCCTGAAATCCGTATTAATATGGAAAATATGTATTAGGTGACACTTATGGTTCAGGTGGTCTTTGATGTCTTGCGTCCATCTTCTTCTTGATTTGCCTCTTGTTTGCCTCCCTGGCATCATCATCCCCATCATTATGGTTTTCTCTAGACCATCTACTTAGGTTGTTTTTTTTTAAAAGGAAAAAAATGTCCTTATTTTCAACACTAAAACTAAGACACAGAACATCTTTGAAGGTAATAAATCTTCCAGCCAAAACAGGAGCAAAAATATCCCCAAATTTGCAGGTATAATACACTATAAAGATCACATTACTGATTCTGATGTGTACAATTGTGATACATAATAATTACAGCTGAACTTTTACAAAAATGCACGGCATATGAGGAACAGATACAATTTACATAACTCTAACGGCATAGGATAAGCAACATGAGAATATGACAGCTTCAGGATGATCACTCATTTCTTTAAAAATAATAACTAACAACATATCAACAGTACCAGAAGATAAAGCAGTTATTATAATAAACAATTACAATTATCATTAACATATTGCGAGAAACACACTCCAGGGTGCCAGCTGTGCACCCATCCTTATAAAACTGTTAACCATCACCTCATTAAATGAAAACATTGAATGATATTCATCATCCTCATCATTCTCCATCCAAGGTCAGATATATGGAACAAAACAACAGCTCACAAACACATGGATATATCACACAATTGCATTGGGACAAAGGGCATAAGCCCAGACCGCAGAATCAGCAACCAACCAATCATTAACAAGTTTGTTACCCAACTTCACACCAATAATATTATGATGCCACTGCTGAAATTTGCATTATGCAAGAATGCAATATAAATGGAAATAGGTTGTAATAATAGTTAGTCAACTCCCTTGGTCATTGTAAAACTACAATAACCTTTAGCATGCTGTGTTTACAATTCGGGCGGTGCATAATGCCAGAATTGTGTCATGTCTTGATTTCGGACGGCGGCATCCACAGCCCGGTTCGCTAAACCTGAAACCAAACGAAAAAATCGAGATCGGTAACTTTTTTACAGAATGTTGTGGCATTCTGTTTTATTGCCATTTTGTTAATGGCGTATAATGGCAGGGATATGATTTCAAGTGATTTTGAAATGGAAATCGGAACAATTTAAAGGCATCAGCATCATAGCAAAGTGATATGACAGTGAATCAAGTTTATTATACTTTTCTATCATTGTATATTCAGTGAAATAATAATTTTTTTTCAGCTGGAAAAGTGAACAACTTGAGAGGTAAGTTCTTCATATTCATTATTTAAAATATGCCACTGTGTTTCCATTATGTAAAATATATAAAAGTCAACAGATTTCACAGCTGTCGATCAATCAAAAATACGGTACGCCTAGATCTAGATAGGTCTAAATCTGTCTTTATCACTTTCTCACACATTTCGTATCACACACATACAAACAAAACTTACACCAATATGTGCAGAATTTAATTCTTTGTTTATATGTGCAAATATTATTTAAATATCTGTAACAACAAAAACGTTTTCAAAACGATTTCAAAACAGCCACCAACGATTGCGTAACATTTCCGAAAACCTATTCCGCAGCAGTCAAGAATAATCTTGTGTTCTATGCAAGTACTATTTGGTACATGTTTAAACACTCTGAAATGTTTTTGTTCATTGCCATCTTAAACGGACCTTTTCCCCGTTACCAGCTTCCGTTACTGGTTTTTCCATGCTGTTGTGTCTTTTTATGTCTCACATATATAATCCAGAATATGTGATGGATTCGAGTTGATGCAGGTGTGCTTTGTGATGACATGTGATGTATGGCAGTGTCCCTTGCATAGTTAAATGACACATGGTCTGTTCTTGATACAGAATGTGTAACATCTGGGTCATTTGGGTTGTTTATATTGGTTGAGCCATTACAGTATTAATGCTTTATTACTGCACTAGAATTTATTATACAATGCTAATTGGGATGTTCTTGTCGAGGTTGTTCACTACAAAAATTTGCAAGTCTGTCAGTAAGCATCTGAGATGATCTACCTTCCAGGCACAAATCAACACAACTGAGGAAGACCTGTGTTTTGTTATGGGCTATCAAGAGCAACCTGCTCATGGCTAAAGGAACAACTTCATCATCATAACCTTCCAAGCATGTTATTTGGTTGAAAGGCTAAAAACACCAACCAATTGATTTTCACAAAATACAAGATGATTACAAAATCTGTTCCAGACATTGTGCCAGAACAATGCCTGATCCACACAAAAAGGACAGGAAACAAACAAACAATCCCTTTTAACTCAAAAGAGCATACATCATCCAGCAGAGACTGATTCACATGAAACATTTCTTACATTCAATTTAAAATAGACAGCCTCAGCATTAAAACATAAGAATGAATGCAACACTTACAAATGCAGTGGAATTATTTATAGTGGATAATAAATACATAGACATTCATTCGATATTTCATGTGTAAACTATTTCATTGGGACAAATAAGCACTTTAGTTTCTTGACTATCTTCTATTCTATATACAAAACCAATAGTTACTGATAGTCTGTCAGTAACCATTGCTTTGAAAATTAGACTAAACTGTTAAAATTCAGCTTTGTTAGAGGACAAAGTGGCGCATGTCTCATTGGTCTCACACCTGCGATGTCCAGGGTTCAACTCTCAGAAAAGACTAGGTTTTTTTTCTGTCGGAGGGTAAATTAAAAAACTCATCCTGTACATGCCATGGTGACAGCAAGGACATGTAACCTGTATCACATAAGCCACTTGCAACCTCCTCGCAACTCCCTAACGGGAAAAATACAGTATTGATAGTTATAGGACAAAATCAATGTTTCAACTAAAAGGTCTTTTCTTGGTCAAATTATAAATTTTGTGTATTTATGTTATTGTAAAAATGCATTCTGTGAGCTTGGTTATCGAGTGAATAGTTGGTACTCCTCAAAAACCCACCTCTGATGAATTAGCTTCTTGTTGGAAATCATTTACATTGTACTGGCAATATAATTATATGTATTAATGGTACTTAAACACTCAACAATAATTCCATAGCAATGTCTGGTACAGGATATATTATTATCAATTACTGAAACTGTATTTTAACCTTTTATTTTAACTTTCATTTGCCATATGGTACACAGTTTTAATTCAATCTCATTCACTATATTTTCTTCTGCCTATAGTAAATGTTATATTTCGCTCCATAGTGTCTGTTAGAGAGATAAATTAGCTGATGTTCAAGTTCAACACAACATGACAACTACTTCTAAGCATCCCACTCAAGAGAACATCTATTTTACACAAACATTACGGATAGTATATTCAAAATCCTAAGTAATTAACAAATGAAAATGTACATTTGAAAAAAAATGTTTGTTTGTTGGTGTTTGTTCTCAAACTTCCACTAGATATCTCACTTGTAGCAAGATGTTCCCTCTAGATTTCCAACATGGTGTAATTCAGAGAACGAAAATGCATTATGTTGCCATATTATTTCCATAAAAATATATGTGAAAATGTATATCAAAGAAAGGTATAAACAGTAACACTTACTTCTCATACAACAATTTATGACTTAAACACTACACTAATTTGTATTCACATTTTGGCACTCTATTCTGCTGGATTCGCAATAACTGTACTATTTCCTTTGCAACATGACATCATATCAAGAGAGGTGTGGCTAAACAGACGTTCTAAGTAAGCAGTTAGGAAAAAGCAAACCAACACAGAGTGAGTGTGGTCATTAACTAATAGTTGAGGGGGGTCGACTCATCAAAATAGCTCATGGTTCAAAAGCAGACCATCCATATTGTACTTAACAATACAATCTTCTCCTTCTTTCTGTCCTCATGTACCTTTCGGTGTTGAGGGGAGAGTGATTGTACAGTCTTTTGCCCTTCTATTTGCCTCTTCCGCTGTTATATTTCCAAGAGTCTCTAATACACTATCTATCCACCTTTTAAAAGAGTGTCCAACAGGTCGCCTGTTTTCGTATCGTTTGTTAAATGTTTTTTGGATAATACTTTGTTCTTTCTGTCTGGTTATGTGGCCGTACCATTTAATTTGTTGTTTCTGGATGTATTCTATTGTTGACTTGATCCCTAATTGTTTCCTTAGTGCTTCATTACTGATTTTGTCTCTCAAGCTAACTCCAATCATATATCTCACACATCTCATTTCAGTGGTGTTAATCTTATGAATTGTTCTAGAATCTAATATCCAAGTTTGACACTGATAACACAACGTTGGTAAAAAAAATGGTGTTGAATAGCGCTTTCTTTGTTTCTAGTGTAATATCTTTGTTTCTTAGTAAAGGTGTTAATTGACCAATGACCTGACAGGACTTATTACATCTTGCGTTTATCTCTGCCTCTTGTCTGCCGTCATATCTCAATGTGCTGCCCAGATTATTTTCCTTTTAATCATTTCTATAAGGGAGACCAATTGCGAGAACAATACAATGGGATGTATTAATGGTAGCTCAAAATTGAACAATAGTTGAATAGCACTGTCCTGTACAGAATATACTTTTTTGAAAGTGCACATCATAAAGAGATCTTAGTACTTATGTACCAATGGTTTGAAGTACAGTGTTGATCTGTCAACTAACTTCTTTTGAGTGTTTTAAATCTCATAAGCTTTTATTATACTGACTACTACCATTTTTTTTATTGCAACTGTCATATTTTTCTTTCTTTTTTAACTGAAAAGATAAGATATATTTGAAACATTAATTAACATTTGAGATATAGAAGTTTTCATGCATGACAAACTGGAAGGATTTTGGTGTACAGTAACAAACAAACAATGTAAGATTAAAAAATATAAATGCTAACTTTTTTTTTTACTTTTGTGTCATACAGCATCACAAATGATGATACTACACAGAAATTAACAATGAACTTATTCCACTAATTAAAATGGATTTTAACCAATTAAATGTGTGTTATTACACCTCTCAGAAAATATGTGATCCTTGCTATCATATAGGAAACAAGGGTTACACAATTGCTAGCAAATAGATGATAGTGAAGTTACCACACAAAAATGTTAGTTAAAAAATATAATCTTAAGACTGCATATGGCCACCATAGATTGAAATATTGATTTACTACATATATGAAGAGAAGATGCAATGTGTATATGTGGCAGTCACAAGTGCCAGGATAGGCTTATAGAGATGTTAACAGTTTGAGCTGTTTCACTACTTTCTTTCTCTAGTAAGGGCATAAGGCCTACTCAATCAGATGTCTGAAAATGGATGAAGTATTTAAGATGACAACTGCTGTAAAAAAAAAAAAAGAGTGCAATAGGCATAGAGTATTAACTTTATTTTACTCTGTCCCCCCATATGCACTCTATCTCTCACAAGACAGTACCACATGTTGAAAGTACCATTCACAGTACATAACTCCATAGTTTCAATATAATGGTCAGGATTGTCTGAAAAAATGCACTTGTAAACAAGACATGAGTCTCATGAACATAAGAAAATGCTTTAACAACTGCACTAGGAAAATCCTGATAATTTGTATGCAAGCAGAGGGGCAAATTTATTTAAATATATTTTTCCACATCCACTTCAGCAGCAGAGAGTTAGAATTAATTAACAAACCTGCACCAATATTTATATATATCTGATCAGTGTTTATTATATGCTAATTAGCTCAGCTGAACAACAAATGTCATTTCAGATGGGCATGCACATGAGGAGATGTATGTCATGTGATCTACTTTTTCCAGAATGTGGTCTTCCTTATGAATCTCCTGAAATCCCCACGGTCTCTGGCAAGTTGTCCTGCTTCCTGTAGAGACATGTGCATGCATTCCTGAATGTCTCTTGTCCAACAACATCTTAGTTGACCTCTGCCTCTACTACCTTCTATCACCTCCTCCAACAACACTCTTTCCATGCCATCACATGGCCAAAAAAACTAACCACCTTCTTAATATGGTGTTTAAAAGACAGCCTTGAACATTGATTTTTCTTAGCATGCAAGAAGAGTTAGGTCAGACAAATCTAAGTATCATTCATAGACATCAAGACAATGGCTTAGGATATAAATCACTAAAGAGCAACATTTGTTACAGCCTTATGTTACACTAAGATCAAGAAGCACTCAGTATAAGTACATCTTCTAATTGTTAGAAATATTGACAAGTCAATGTATAAAATCAAATATCGCAGCTAAGCTGTAAACCATGACATAACGCTTTTCGTTCTCTGCACTACATCCTGCTAGTCTGCAGGAGTTGAGAATAAATGCAGAAGATGAAATGTCCCATGTGTAACAACACTTTTCGAAATCCCTACTTATATATATTCTTTGGTTATTTGTACTGTATATAGCGAATTTCTGCTTTTACATAATGTGTCTGTCCAGATCATTGTTATAATGGGATTTGTTTGCATATAATTGCTTTTATCACTTCATGTCTTTCATATTGCATATTTCACATTACCTTTTGTGGCTCTCTTTGCAGTCCAATATTTTTATTCAAAATTTGTGTCTTTTAGTAGCATTATCCCATTACTCACTATTTGTTTAGTGACTTAACCATGTTTTGCAACATCCCAAAGAGGAGCTAAATATTCCAACCTGTGGCCTAGCTTACATTTCATAGGCACAACTAAGGAGGTTGGAGGATGGATTGCTGTCTTATCCAGTTGATGTGACACATTGTTTTGCTGAAGTGAGGTGTGTCAATCTGAAAGGCACATATATCACAGTCAAGATGACACATAGCATCCCAGTATCCTAATCTTTCTTGCAGAAGTTTGAGAATGAATGCAGAAGAAGTTGCTGCTTAGCAATAATTTTTTTTTCAGTTTGCTACATATTATTAATTCATTATCACACACAGAATATTTTTTAAATGTACATTAGTTCTTGGTTGCACCAAGCTAAACTGTTAAAACCAATCTTCTTTTTATAGAGAAAAATCCTCGTTCTTCTCTGTATATTATATCATCCTTGAAACCTCTCATGTTTCATGATTTTGAAAATAATAAAGCATAACCATTCACTAGAGAAAATCAGTTTCATCTTGTCCAGTTGTGAACGACCACATGCTTAAATAAGTTATTTATTGCGGCTGTACTAGGCTTATTTTGCTAAGCTGTATATCAAGTCTTTTCATGGTCACCGAGTAGCAAGAGAAAAAGAGGAAGACCAAAAACAACACTGAAAAGAACTATTCAGAAAGAAATCACAATAGCTGGTATGAAAATGAACAATCTAGAACAACTGGCTGTTGATTGACAAGCATGGAGAGCTATGATTTCTGCCCTATGTGCCAAGCTCGGCATAAAAGGAAAATGATGTTGATGACTAGGCTTATTAACTGGCTGAGAATTTTAAAATATCTCTTTTAATGTATATCTAATGAGGCTTGGGGTGTCATACTGATTCCCATATGTCAGTTTCCATTGCATAATTCCATGTAGTCATTTAACTATTCTGTTGTTCAATTTTGCATTTGGTTGTCCCTACAATGATAAAGACCTTTTGGTTGAAAAATCAATACTATTTATTTGTTCAACAAAAATTGCTAGTGGACACATTGCATTTATTTTCTTATATTTGTTTATCTCATGGTAGTTTTAATCCCAGTCTCCCGTTCCTCCATTTTTAAAGGATGTTTACACTGGGGAGGGCAGTTTGTGTGTATATGAATTTGTTCTTAAGTTCACTCTTCCCCAACCAAAGATGTATCTATGGTCTGGTATTAAATGCACAGACACTAACATTTCCATTCACTGAATGCAAATATCTCAGTTGTCTCATACTTTTTTTGTACTATGTCCAAATTAGATATGTTGTTAGTCATCAATAATACTGCCTAACACCATATTCCCCTATACACCTCCATGCCATGAAAAAGAGATACTTTTCTTATGTCCAAATTGCTGATGATTTACATTTTCCAAAGTCTTGAAAATAAACTGAGCTTCAGTGAATTCTTTACCCGTGCATTGTCAGGGTCTGAAAGGAAAGCCCAAGGTAACGCTGAAATGGTAATACTGGTAATGCATGTTGTGAGAGTTAACTAACATGGTTTTGGGGATGATATTAGCTCAAAGTAGTCAAAGTACCCAATAAACTATACTAAAATTGGATATGTTGAGAAGAAAGGCAGTCATCGCAGGTAATTTCTAAACAATGAAATTCAATTCTATAAACTACATCTTGCTAATCTACAGAAGTTTGAGAACAAATACAAAAGATTGCATTTCTAAATAGACAGCCAAATTTAACTGAAGTTTTTAATCTGTCATAAACCTTCACTGAGAGCCCTGCTGGGCTATATTAAATTTTGCAATCACTCAATCTTTTTATAAACATTTATTATATTGTTATATAGCTTTTGTTCCAAATTTGCTATAGGCTTGTTTTCTTATACTGACTAAAAATAGATGAGAATGAAGACCAATGAAAGGAAGACTAAAGGTACAAAAAAATTCAAATGAAGTGACAGCATATCATAGGAAACCCACACAAAGGACAGCTGCTAAGTGATGGATATTATTTCACTTTAAATATAGTTTTTCACACATAGTATTTCAACAATAAAGATTTTATTTTTCTTATAGTTACATCTAGCAAATCTATAGTAGCAGCTTAAAAAGCTATTGTTAAGATCATAAATTTGTTTACAAAATGTCAGTTCTATTCAGTGGCAATCCACCATGTATTTTCAAAATGACAAATTTATTTTATATTTTTTTTAAATTATTTAAAAAATTGGTAGCGTATCTTATTCAGGCCATAGCTATCAATCCAACGCTTTTTTGGCTGTAGTGATTTTCTATGTAATATAAATATGTTCAGTAATTTGCCATTGCTTTCTGAACGGTTCAAATGCACAATTGTGGTGACGATCAAACTCAGTATCTTGGCCATCAGAGACATTCTCTGTACTCCTCCATCAAGCCAGATTTGTTTTTATTATTTATAAAAAAAAACAAATTATATCTTAATTTAGAGTAGCCTGAATAAATTTCTTTTTTTTTTAATGATAAAATGAAATCTTGGTAATATTGAGAACTTAAATACAAAACTTACACACAAAAAATGTTATACAAAAAACTCTGCCAAAGTGTATTTATATAAGAATTTTTATTTTCTTTGAATTAATAATAATTCAGTGTTAATTTCTCTAGCCAAGTCAAGTGATATGTACAAAATTGTTAGCTCTCAGTTCTTTTGAACACTAGAAAAGTTTATAAAATTGGAGAAAGCTGTTGTAAGATAAAATTTACAACCACAATAATGGGCGGAACTGCCGCTAGGTGTCTCCTAGTATTTAAGAAAGAAAAACACTGATATTCTTACTCTAGCTAAGAAATAAACATCAAATGAAAAAAAAAACCATACTTCTTTGGTAGTCATCAGTGTTTCTTAAGAATTCCATATAACATTACATTATTAATTCATTATAAACTACATGTGAATATATGCACGTTATTCCTTCTGCAATGCCAACAGTTTACTATTACTATTATGAGCAACCACACCTATCCACAAATTTGAACCAGTAGAAAGAGCAGCTAAGATAAGGATAGACAGATTCATGTGTTTATCACAAACAAAACAAGGTTCCCCCACTTGAGCATACAAAGAAAAACACAAATCAAATTCATCCATGTTAACTTTTTTCTTGGTCTCTTCCATTCTCACCCTCCTTTTCATTATCATCATCTTTCTCATTTTCTTGTGGTAGCTGCTGTTGTGGGCTCTGTGCTTTACTGTTGCCACTGCCATCAGATAATAATGTTGGATTATGATGAGAGAGAGCTGCTTGGTAGTTCTTTCGTACCTTGTCTGCCCGTCTGAAAATGGTGATCTCCTACAAATATCAGAAGAAATAAATTAAAACAAAATAAAAAATGCATGTGCTAATCGATGCAATTATTTCTTTGAATTAAAAAAAATTACTGGCTTCGTACTATTCAATCATTTATATTTTTTGCTTCTTCCTATCTATTTCCTTTCAGTTCCATGTACAACTGTTGCTCTCCAACGATTTCTGTGCTGTGCCATCCTCTTCACATGCGTTTCCAGGTGCTCTTTATTCCAATGCAAAAAAATGTTTAGGAGCAGAAATAGCCTGGTGACTAATGTACAGCATCCAAAAGTCTTGTGGTTTATATTTAATTCCAGGGTTGAGGTGGGATTTTTTTATTTATACTACAAATTATTCTGGGATTAACTCAACCTCAGGAAGTTGATACAAGAATAAATCTTGAAAGTAAAGGTGACTGGCAAGATGATGATCACATTATCTCTAGCATGCTGATGGTCAAAGAAAAGTATGGACTAAACAATGTATTCATAATATGCCTAAATGGTGTGAAATAAGACTTACCGTGAATATTTACAAAATAAACAATAAAATATCTTGAAAATCTAAAAGTCAATGCTTAACATATTGCATACCAGAAACCAAGGAAGCAGCTTGAAGCCCCATCAAATATGTTGATATGCCACTCTTAAGTGGCCTGTTAGTAGTGCTGATAATACCGAATGCATAATATAACTAATCACATTTTAAAACTCGTGAAAAATTTTAGTAACCCCCAAAACATTCTTTCCGATAATATGGTGTGTCATACACAGAATAGATTAAAAGTAAAATTAAGTATTTTCCGCTATCCATGTTCATTTCCAGGTGGTAGAAGTTTATTTACTATGACAACCAGATATATTGTAAAACAAAATGATCATTTTTACAACCTGAATAAATTATAAATAGGTATACTTTCACTAAAACAGATATGTGATACTTTTAGTAATTAGAGAATTGAAAACATGGGCATCAATTTTTATAACATTTTTATAACGATTTTAAATATTGATAGTAGAGACTCAAGTGTAGCCTAGTAAGTTACAGATTTAGTATAAATAAGCTTCACAAATTGGAAATTTTTAATCCTGTATTTTTTTCAAACTTATGACTATTTTGTGTTAAATGGTGTAGTTATGGTTCCATATGTTACTGTTGACACTATTCTATTGTAGACACAGATTCATTGGGCAGGTCATCTGGTACATATGCTAGATCATTGCCTGCCAAAGATACTTCTTTATGATGAATTTCAGAAGGGCATACGATCTCAAGGTGGCCAAATAAGTGCTACAAGGACTTGTTAAAGACCTCACTGAAAGCCTTTGAAATAAATCAAGATACATGAGAACTTTCACAAAATAGAGCTACATGGGCTCTAGTAAATAAAGGCACAGCATCTAGTAAAAGGAGGTGAAATGCAGCAGCTCAACAGCAGAGATTAATTAGAAAGTCACAGAAAGGCCAAAAACCATCTACATCCCATCACCAACATCCCATGTCCGAACTGTCCAAGGACATTTGCTGCCACAATAGAGCTTATTAGCTATATTCAAACTCATAATCAAGGACATAACTTAATTAAAGTGGATGCAACAAATGGTCATCCCCACTTGTGATGGACAAACAACATATGTTACTGACATAAGCATTTGTGAATTTATATGTTCTTGCACTTCACTTATTCACATTTGGATATACCACTAAAGAATCATCAAGATAACGGCATATCATGCTTTAGCGATTCTTCTTTTGCATACAAGTTGACATTTTAATCTTTTTTTTTTGTCATATTTATTATTTTTTAACTCTCAGTTGTGTATAGTAAATGTTTTTTAGCCATATCGCCAGCCCCAGAGTTATTTAAAGTCATATTTTTTGTAATGTTGGTTGTCATTATGGATTAATTTCAGTATATCTCACAAATTATCATTGAAAAATTCCACACTATTAAAAGAATCCCCTACCATAAACCACAGCAAAACGCTATATTTTGTGGGCATAGCATATTGGAATGACATAGTAGCCTGTGTGTAGCCAGGCCCAAAATGGAAGCATAGAATAGCAACAGTGTTACTTGCCAAGCATGTCGTAAGAAACCCCCTAGGGGGGTTTTCGAATGGAATTGGCTATCCCATATAGGGTCAAAGTGATCCAGAAACCATGATGAAGTTGGATGTGTCTGACTGAAAGGTGCAAATGTCGCAGTTAAGCCATGACACAACTCATTCCGTTCTCTGGACTACATCCTGCTGATTTGTAGGAGTCTGAGAACAAATGCAGAAGAAGAAGGAATGACATAGTATCCTGAATGAGCTATCCTAAATATATTCTAATTTTCTCTGATATTTCAGTAATACAGCTATCACTACTGTAGCTGTATTACTGAAGTATCAGAGAAATTTCAACAATTGTCCAAACATTAGTCACCAATACCTGTATTTGGTCAGTAATTTGAAAATAGAAAACATGCAATAAATAGTTCTTTGTCAGAAGAAGAAATTTGGAAGAAACTCAAACCTGCTGTTTGAAGTAACGTCGTTCTTCTTCATCCACCAAAACCAAGTTCAGATAATACTTGACGGAGAACTTTTTGTTAATATCTCTCATGGTTGGTGTTAGTTCGTATCCACTGAGGAACAGCCGTATAGGTATTGATTCACCTGAAAGATTATTTGTGTGTAAATAAAATTGCTAAATATTTACTTCATCTTATTATCTTCTTCTATCCGATGCTGTGAGTTTCCAATCTTGGGCAGCGCATGGCAGTCTGTAAATTCTGCATGTTTTCTGTAGTTGAAATAAGCTTCTATTCTATATAAAATGTTTTGGATAGATGGATATGGTGTGAGAGGTTTTTTCCCAGCTTGATGTAGTCCTATACATTCAGATAGGACTTGTGGGTCACTTTGATCCTCTATGGGACTCCTCTATGCAACTCCATACCAAAACCTCCTTTGTTGCCTCCTGCAGCATGTGTGGCAGGTAACTGTTGCAACTCTTGCTCCTCTCTCGTGTCCTGGCAACACATAGCCATCTAAGGGTGCATAAGTCAGCATTGCAGTCAGTTGTTGATTCTGACACAGAGCTTATACACCCTTAAATGTCTGATAAACTGGCAAGCTGAGATGTTACAGAAATGTTTAGAGATTGTGTGACATTTTGTAATTCATGTTCAACAAAATTTGAATACTCTACCTATGTACACACACAAAAATCCAAGTTTTCTTTTGGTCTTCCTCATGCTGTTTTGTTTGTTTGTTTTCAAATTCCTACTGGATCTCTCTTGTATCAGGACTACGTTCCTACTAGATTTTCTGAGGATGTAGCCCAGAGAACGGAAATGTGTTGTGTCACTGTTTTATTTATGCCACTGTCCTGGCACATCTGACTTCATCAGTGGTAACTAATATATTAAATCTTTTAAACACTGAATGGTGGACATTTGTAACCATATTGCTAGTAGGCCAGCTGTATGAGAGAACTAGTTCCTATACTACACTCTGATCCTCCAACTCAAAACCAACCATAAAACTTTTCGTCGCTGTCTGTGACACTATCAGCATAGTCACAAACATCATCATGCTCTAAATACTATATTTTTCTATTGTAGACATGCAGCTTCTGTGATGAACCACTTGTTATAGAAGAAGAACCAGCCAACTTGTCTGCTCACTCATTTTCCTATCAACCTATATTTCTGGGATCAAAGATGCAAGTGATTTTGCACAGAAAGACCCAATCTTAACCCTCTCAAAGTATCTTTGATGCTATTCAGTGATTTTTTTATTCTTCATTGAATCTATAGTTGGAGCAGATTGGATTATATGTGTCTGGCTGTGAATCCTACTCACTAGATGTTAATACCATTTTATTTGTTGCCTCTTACTACATTCAATGTAAGGTGGTGTACTTATTCAAATTCTAATACTTCCTAGATCTCTGTTACCAGATGACATTCACCGCATTCGTCAAGCATTTACTAAGTTATGAGCCACCTGTGTATTACCAGGTGTTTTACAAGAAGCAATTAAAGATGATTTGGGAGGTAAGTTGGCTGCTCCATCTCATTGGTCTCACTGGTGGAATTCCATTGCTGAAGCCAGATATGTCAAACTGAAAGTCACAGATTTTTACAGTCAAGCTGTAAATCAAGATACAACTACACAATTTTTACAGTCAAGCTGTAAATCAAGATACAACAACACAATTTTTATAGTCAAGCTGTAAATCAAAATACAACTACACAATTTTTACAGCCAAGCTGTAAATCAAGATACAACAACAACACAATTTTTACAGCCAAGCTGTAAATCAAGATACAACAACACAATCTGTTCTCAGCATGAGAATGATTGTGGAAAAAGACAAGTTACGATTGTGTACCAGAAAAGTAGTCACATACCTCTGACTGGTGCACCATCCATGATCTCATACTTCGCTATTGTTTCATTTTCATTGAATGTGTTCGGCCCTGAGGAAAAACAGTACTTACATAAGATACTAATAATATATCATACATATATAGGCATGAAAAAATATGATTCACATAACTGATGCTAACAATAAATTCAAGTAGGAAGCGAGAGGATAAATAAAAATTCTTGACACCAACGGGAATTGAACCAGTCCTTTCTGATGGCACCAAATTGTCTGGCAACTAGAGTAAACGGGATTTCCAGTGCTTGGCTAACCACATCTCCAATAAAAGATGCAATTTTCTCAAGACATTCAAACTGCGTACTCAAGTCACTTAGAACAGACCAATCGAGACAAGGACTATTACAACAAACATTACGCACAATTATTGAAGTATCATCAGTTACAACAAACATATAACATCCGTATTAGTTCTACAAGGGCCAATAGGTCTTCTTTTAAACATGGATAACATATAACAAAACCAACAGATACAATGGTTTGGTCATCTGGAAAGAATGCTGTGTGATTCATTAGTTTATAAAGCATATATAAAGAGAGGAGAAGCAGAAAGAAGAGCCAAGGGTAGACCTAGAGTACGCTGGATCGACAACATCAAAGACACATTATATGAACACCAAATAACATTATCTGAAGCTGCCAGAAAAGCGAGAACAATAACATTGTATCTCCCTCGACACCCGTAAAGGGTAAAAGAGGAAGGAAAGAAGAAGAAGAAGAAGAACATATATAGACAGTACAATTTTGCTTCAAATAATTTATACAAGTAAATTCATGTAGGAAGCGAGAGGATAAAAAAATTCTTGAGACCAATGGGAATACTAAGGATACTTCAATACTTGTACAGGATGTTCGTTGTTATTGTAATAGTCCCTGTCTCAATTGGTCTGTTCTAGGTGACTTTAGTACGCAGTTTGAATGTCTTGACAAAATCGCATCTTTTATTGGATGTGTTAGTCAAGCACGGAAAAACCCGTTTACTCTAGTTGCCAGGTAATTTGGTGCCATCAGAACGGACTGGTTCAATTCCTGTTGGTCTCAAGAATTGCTAACAATAAAGTAGTGTTATTTTTTTAATAACCTGAAGTTGTGCAAATAGAGAGTGACTAACTAGAACAAGTAAGATGTTCCTGATAGTTTGGGCTCATAAAGGATTAACTTCAGTGTGTTCAGGTTATCCCATGTGAACACCACTCACAGATCATAACTTACAGCGATAATCTAGAGGATCTTCGAAAAATACCCTTATGAGACATCATTACTCTGCATTGAACCCGCAAACTTTTGAACACTTGGCAAATGGTATAACCACTAAGCCACAGAGATCCCCTACTTATTTCTTGAACAAGTGATGGAGAAGATGTCAAATAGATATCAAGATAATAAAAGAAATAATGCATACTATGCATGGGATAATGCTTTTTTTTAACTACTGTTGAATTTTTTAGTTTCAATTTATATGTTCAGCAAAATTGCCATATAACAGAACATCAACAGAACTTTTGTTGTGTTTAAAACTCCACCTAGTTCATGCACAATTTAATTGCCTCATTAACCCCTCTGATACACACAAAAATATATGCAAGTACAAAAGAAATATCAACAAACCTACATTTTAACATTTATACGCAGGGTCAAAATCTGCTGCCAAAACATAGACAATTAAAAACTTCCTGCACGAACTTCTGCCCTTATAAAATAAATTGAGAATTTGGATCCAAAAACATTTTCCAAGTAACTTCAACAGTGATTACTGCACATATATTTAGAGAATGCCCAAACTACTGTCTGATTTGTGCGCACAGGAAAACTTTTAGATAGAACATTGATCGATTGTTCCTTCAGTGCACCCACAAGATGCTTCTGTTGGGCTGTGGATTTCTTCTTTTTGTGTGTTTATTTTCACTCCAGCTGGATCTCTTTTGTTGCAGGCCCATTGTCCTATTAGATTTCAGTAGGATGTAATCCAGAGAATGGAAATGCGTTGTGTCGGAGTTTTATTTGCACCAATGGCCCTACACATCCGTCTTTGGCGGAGCTGTGCAATTCAGAAATCTTATTCATCTTGGATGTATACAAATCTCCCTGCTCATCAAAATCGATCCCTAAAGCATTCAACAGTAAGGTTTAGATTTGTCATTTCTGGAATGAACCACATGGAGATGTTTTTAAATATTTGTTTGTCATCTAACCCCATGCATGAGATTAGTGTATAGGTTAACACTCTAGCCCTGAATTCACACAAAAGCAATGTGTATCCTATTGTATCAACATATAATTACTTTCACAGGGCTAATAAAGAAGAAGAATGCAAAGTAAATTAGTAACATTGTCTCAGACCACTATGAAAATCATATTATTTACCATTTCTAAACCTGCCACAGAGGTGTTTCTAAATAGTAATAAAATGTGTAAAGCTACAAAAATTCATACAAACAACTGTGACAACAAACAGTGATAAATATAATCTATCAAAGAAGTTATATATTTATAATAGTGTGTGTTTATGTACATGCAAAAACATTTAGTAACCAGAGGACAGATGAAGGGGAGAAAATACTGGTAGATAAGCTTGCTGGATGGGTTGTCATTGTGGCATGAGAGAATATCACCAACTGAATTTATTAACAAGATACAGGAAGTTTTACCGAAATGTGATTGCCAATGTCACTCTGTGTGGCACTTGACTGACAATAAAATGTGTTGGAATCTTAAAGAAATGATACGTTGTTGCTAAATCGACATATGGAATTTGAGTCTTATGTGGAATTATAATTCTTTGAAGCTTATTATTTGATACCTTCTCTGTAGTCATCACACTCAACAGAAATTGTATTGAAAAAAAAGTCGTGGTGGTGTGTGCATTAGTCAAGGCACTCCTTTATGAAAATGATGTAATAATCGACACTGATGAATCACTCATTCATCGTCAATGCTGTGCTTGGACTTTTTATGCACATTCAGGTGGGAAAACTATCAAAGAATAAAGCTGTGTTTTCACCACAACCACCAGCAGTCTTATGATGGAGTTGTTGAATCTCTGACCAGTTAGATTATTCATGCCTGGACATGTGGATGTTGAGGGCACTGCGCATTCTGATACACTGTGAGCATGGCCAGTGTCAAAAGATACATAAATGGTTGTGCAGGGCGAGGGACTACCTACAAATCACCGCTGATAAAGAGCACCCTCTACACCCTGAAATTCTCAAAGTGAAAGGCAGTCAACTTAAGAGAGGAAAGTCATGGATGGGGCATGCTGAGGATATTATACAGAGTGTGAAGATTGGAGGATGTGCTACCTGGTACGGAATGGAGTCAGGCGCCCTTAGATTGTCCAACAGCCTTCAAAGTAATAATAACACTCACTAGATGTGGTGGAGTCAGAAGTGCTTGCTTTGATTAGTGAGAATTCCAGGGAAGATGATATGATTATATATACAGATGGACTTCCGGTAAAATTGCGAGAGACGACAGCTGTGCTGATTCTCACTCGTCACAAATGGAAGTTTAGTTCGGTATTTCAGGATTCTTCATCTGGAATAGGTGGACATTAATGCATGATTAATTAGAGATTACAGCGTAGCCAGGTGATGTTTTCCCAATACAACACTGCAACAGGATTAGCAATCCGACAGTGATAACTCAAGTCGCTCGTAGAAAATGGAGGGTTTTCCAGAGACAAACAAAAAACAACGAACACGAAACCATCATATTAAATATGCCACAATCAATATATGCGGGCTAAGAAATAAGAAACATGATCTTATAAACGAAATGGAAAAATAGAGTCATTAAAGTACTAGGAATTTCAGATACTAGAATTAAAGACAAAAGATGAAGAGAGTCTATCAAGATTACACATTTATATTCAGCAGGGTTGACCCAGTTTCAAAAGCTAAATTAGACATTGGGTTTTTAATAGATACAAACACTAGCAAAGGGCAATGTCAGTGTCACACACCAGAACGAAGGTTCAATAGCAGTCACAATAACAATAGATAGAGTAAACACAACATTTATACAGGTCTATGCCCCACGTAACACACCAAACAATGAAAATGAAAGAGAGGAATTTTTTGAAGATGTAAGCTGACTAATTAGTAACAGCAACAAGCAAAATGAGATATATATATTGAGAGATTTTAACGCGCACCTAGGCGCAAATAGAGAAGGAATAAAGGAATATAAAGAAGGACCTTTCGGAGACACAAGGAACAACGTTAGCGACAACGGCTACAAATTACTAGATACATGCATTCAGCATAACCTCTTTATAACGAAAACCTTTAAACATAGACAGTCACAAGTGTACAAATGATATAAATGGAACAGCTTAGAATACAAGAGTCAGATAGACTTCATACTCACAAAAAGAAACAATAGACGAAAAATAACAGACGCACGAGTAATACCTAACATGTGTGCAGATACTGATTCTTGATTAGGAACAAGCGTCACAGCACTGGGGGCATTCCCATATATGCTCTGCTTGCCATTCCGTCAGTCATCTAAAAGTGTATAAGCTCAGTGTTCCAGTCAGTTGCTGATTACGTGTTCTTCTGATCTTTCCAGAAAGGGAGCACTTTCTCCCATCACCTCTAGTCACTCCCATTTCCACCATTCTTTGAATATGTACATTGTCACGTTCGACTTCCTCCTCGTCTTCTTGTAGGGTATCCATGACTGCTCTTATCAATTCAATCCTGTCTCTTCTTATCTCTGTGCTGTTCATCAAAGCTTTACCAGCCAACACATCGGCTCTTTCGTTTCCCCTGACCACAGCATGACCAGGACAGTAAATCTATGTAATGCTCTGTGCATTGTTGAGAAGAGTAACCCATATACTGATACTGATCATAAGGCAGTAATAATAACAGTAAAAAAAACTGAATGAAAAATAACAAGTACAAGAAACCACAAAGCACCAAGGGCAACTAGATATACAGAAATTGGAAGAACTAAACATGCATGAAAAATGTACCCAAGAAGTTAACGAAGTATACAGAAAGCTGCCAGAAAACACCCAGCACACAGAACAGGAATGAAAATATTTCAAAAATTCCATCATTCAAACCGCAGGAAATATTTGTGGATATAAAAACCACACAGGCATGAAACCAAAGATAACAGCTTGGTGGACAGATGAGGTAAAGTAAGCAACGAAAGATAAACAAAATTACAAGACATGGGCAATAAGCAAAACACATGAAGATTACTTAGCATACAAGATAGCAAATATTAACACCAAGAAAATTATCAAAGCTGCAAAAGTTAAGTCATGGCAAGAATATGAAGAAATGCTAAACAATGATAGAAAAAAATGCACCAAAGATGTTCTACAAGAAAGTACAAAACATGAGAAGTAAAAAAGACACCTACAAACCAACAGAAATAATCAATGATGAACATGGAAACTAAAAAGGCCCCAAGAAATCATGGAAAAATTACTTCAATCAACTGTTAAACTTAAAGGAAGGAGAAGTGACTACACCAATAAATACAATAGAAGAAGACCTAGAACTATACATTCTGAAATCTGAAATTGAAGACGCAGTTAAACATGCACCAAACAACAAAGCACCTGGAATAGACAAAATACCTATAGAACTAATAAAAATGCTAAGAGCGACAGGTATAAAGTGTATACACAGACTGTTCAATGTGATACGGAAGACACTACAGGGGTCGAATACAGCGGTGATTGTTCCCATCTGGAAGAAAAAAGGCAGAAAGAGGGACTGCACTAAGTATAGAGGCATTTCACTCTTAAGCCATGTAGGAAAAATCTTCAGCAAAATACTGGAAGAACGATGCGTCCATATATAGAACCACAGCTCAACAACATGCAAATGGGCTTACGGAAAAATAAAAGCTGTACAGATGCAATCTTCGCCATCAAACAACTTTCAGAAAAAGCAATAGAACATAACCAAGACTTATATTTGGCTTTCTAGACCAAGAGAAAGCTTTTGACAGAGTGGATAGAGTTCAACTATGGACAACACTACAAACATATGGAGTTCCCCAAAATCTGATACGCCTATGTTACAGAATTTACGCCAATAGTCAATGCTCAGTAAGAACAAGCATAGGTACATCCGATAAATTTTCAATTCACTTGAGTGTGAGACAGGGATGTGTACTATCCCCCCTATTGTTCATAACATACCTAGACCACATCTGCAGAGTAGCAAAGACAACAGAAGAAAACAATCTGAAGGATAACTTACACGAACTACTATTTGCAGATGACCAGGCACTAGTAACATCATCTGAACTACAAAGACAAATAGATAGATTACATCAAACATGCCAAACCTTTAACATGAAGATTAATATAGCAAAGACCGAAGTAATGAAAATAGGAAGAACAGAAAGAAACACCAATAAATATATATATATATATATATATATATATATATATATATATATATATATATAGAAAACAACAGACTTAACCAAGTGACAGAATTCACATATCTAGGAAGTAATATAACAACCGACGGCAAAAGTAGCAAAGAAACACACAATAGATGTAGTAAAGCATACCGAGCCCTAGGACAAATGACACCAATCTTCAGAAACAAAAATGTAGATTTAAACATCAAAATAACACTATTCAAAATTATTATTATGCCAACGCTGCGCTACCAATACCAAACATGGACAATGACAGCACAAGACAAACGTAAACTTATGACACCTGAAATGGCATGCTTATGTAGAATCCTAGGAATATCGCTAAGAGACAGGGTGAGGAATGAGGACATCTGACAAAAAACCGGCACTACTCCAATCTTAGAATATATCAAGAGACAACAGATCAAATGGTTTGCACACATATGCAGACTACCATTAGACAGCATACCACAGCAATCTATACTACACAGATACAGCGAAGGCAGACCCAGAGGCCAAACACGAAAATGATGGACCCTGAAATAAAATAGGCGACAAATTCCACAATATACTCAGCACACAAGAGGGCTGTATCCAGAAAACTCTTCTGCCCCTGACGTTGAAAAGCAACAAAGGATTCCAGTGAATAGATAGATAGATAGGTCAGTTGATAGACACATCAGGAGAGTCTCTTCACGGCTCAAAGGTTAGGGGGAGATCATCAGAGAGGAAAGTGGTGCATTCGCTCAGACGACAAGCAGCATGATAATGGAGATTTTGACAGTAACCAAAGCTTTAAAAAAGCAAAGACTCTCTGCGAGCATACCTGTATACTCAGTGGCTCGATAAGCATGATTGTAAAAGTTCAGGTGGGGTACATTCAGGAACAGTGGTTGGATTGTGTATAAAGTGATTTTGATTTTTGTGCAGAGACATGCGGGAGTCCGGGGTAAGGAGAGAGCAGATAGGTTGGCCGCACACGCAGCTACTACGGCTGTTGATGGAGTGATGGATCGGGCATACATTTTGAACACCCTATGGGAAAACGCACCTGTATAAGTGACGCTGACTCTTGTTCCATGACTAGAATAAGAGAGTTTGGTTTGAAATGTGGTGTCGCTAGAAAGGAGCGGTTTCGTGGACGAGAATGAATGATGGTCAATCAAAGGAGTACTGGGACAGTCAGTCTCAGCGTTTAATGGTGGCTACACTCAATGAGAGATCTGAGCACTTATGGACTTGTCCGGAGGGCAGTGACGATGGTCCAACGACTAAATAACTAACATAAATCTAACATAGTCAATGACACCTTGCTCACTCAGAAGAATTTCAAAAGTGTGAATTATGGTTGCTCTTAAGCTTGCAAATTGGTGTAAAATATCACCTGCATTTTGTCAGAGCATGAAAGGGGAACAATGATACCTGCCATGCATGTCATAATAGGTGACTAAGGGATTTTAGGAGTGGAGTTGGCTGTCCCATCCCAAAGATGGTCAATTGACCCATAAGACATGCTGAAGTCAGATATGTCAGGCTGAAAGGTGCGGATATCAAAGCCAAGCTATAAACCATGACACAATGCATTCTGTTCTCTGGACTACATCTTGCTAATCTGCAGGAGTTTGAGAATGAACGCAGAAGTGTCCAATAAATGCCATGTTGTCAACGTCAGGTCAAAAGACTAAAAAATTGCAGCCAAGATGTAAACCGCATTTTGCTCTCAGGACTACATTCTGCTAACCAGCCAGTGTTTGAGAATGAACACAGCAGAAGGAAAATACTTTGATAAATTAATACTTGAAAGAAATTTCAGAAGGAAGAAAATCAATAGATGTGTGTAATAACAAGTCATCTTCTTCTTCTTCATCGTTCATTCTCAAACTCCTGCTGGATCTCCATTGTAGCAAGACCATTGTCCTACTAGATTTCTAGCAGGATGTAGTCCAGAGAATGGAAATGTGTTGTGCCGCCGTTTTATTTGCGTCAATGGCCCGGCACATCCGTCTTCGGCGGATAACAAGTCATAATTTTATTCTTTAAATCACAACTATTAATACATACACATTATCATGATGATTACATTGTGGAACACATTGTGCATATTACATAAACTAAAACAAAAAGTGTGTACTGAAAATGTATTTATGAAAGGTTGAAAACAAGAGAAACATTTATACTGTGCTAATAGACACAATAAGTATCCTTACTGATTAAAATTAAAGACTGAACAATGTATCTAAGAATTTCTTAGATTTTAAAATAACATGCTAGAGAAGAGAAATTTTATTTCTATTTTCTATAAATGAAAAATTACAGCTTATCACCATTTTATTGATTTTTGAGTGATTTATTTGTTAATGTTATTTCTTTATATCTATGTTGCAGCATTTTTGTCATGCTGAGTTACTGCTTTATTCTATCTACAGCTCTAAACAAATTTTTCACATTCTCCTTATGTACTCTTAATTTTACATACAGGAAACAAAATTTAGTAAAATTACAATTTTTTCAAGTTTTAGAAAACAAATATTTAGATATTGTAGTCGATATAGAAAAGCAACGCAATATATTTCATTACATAAAATAAACATATCACAATACCAAACATAATACTCTGATAAAATAAAATGAACTAGTAAACATTTTTACATGCAAGAAACAAACACATAATTCAAAATGTAAAAAAATAAATTAGTCTGCATAATCTCCAAAAGTCAATTTCAAGGGCTGTACATCAGACACTAGCATTCTGCGTAAATTCAAGAAATCATGTTAATGCTTATATGTATAAGTACCTGTGCCGGTGGTCTCACGTTTGATCACCTGCAGTTCCATATGCTTGATTTTGATTCGCACCAGCAAGAAGTAAATCTTACCAACTATCACATCTTTTAAATGATATCTGTCAAGCAAAACCAGAGGGAAAAATACTGCAAACAGAAAAACACAAAACTACCACAACAAAACATTACATTAAAGATATAAGACACATAAAATTAAAACACAGAAATACTGGTGCTAGGTGTAAATTGTACAGAAGAAAAATTACAAGTCTTGTAACATTCACTGTATATCTCCATTAATGTATTATGAAGTCACTAAACAACTGAAGAATTTGTTAGCTTACTCACAAAGCAAGATAGGTCTAAATGGTAGTTACAGTGGCTTATCATATATAAGGAGGTACGTAAATTAAATATCTTCTACCTGTAGCCTTCATCCTACCCAGTTACTTCTTTCTTTCTTTAAATATTTTATGTGGCATGGAATTTTTATTAATGTCTTTGGATACAATGACCATCCATACTATTATACTTATCAGATTTCATTGGATATTTCATTAAAATTATACCCTCATTCAAATATCTCCTCATGAACTTTATTACAATCTAGTTTTGGTATTACAGTAATGTGACAATATATTTTGTGCATCTATTCTTCAATAATTGATTTCTTAGACCTTACAATTACCTAGACATTATGTCAATAAAAAATTGTTTGCATTTAAATTAATATATTAATTTAGCAATTGTATATCTCTCATGCAAATATCTCTATACGCAATCAGATGAACAATTATATATTTCCCTTATGCAAATATCTATATATGCAGTCAGATAAATGCTTCTTCTTCTTCTTTTGTTCACCTGAAAACATGTCTATATCTGTAATTCTTTCTCCTGAATAAAACTCGTCTTTTTTATAGTTCATACAGTGACCCATAGAGCTTTGATTCCAGTGTTGTTTCCTCTGGCCAATATGTCTGCCTCAGGTTTCATACTCAGAATAATCTTGAAGTATATGCTTGGCACTCTGTGCTGCCTGTCTACATGTACACATGTCTGTGTTGCCAATCTTGCACTTTGTGTAAATGTGACTGCGGAGTCGGTTGTGTCCCATTCTGAGGCGTAGAATTACAACTTGTTCTGATCTGTTCATAATGTGATAGTCATCTTGTGTTGGTGTTTGTGGCTTTCTTATTGACTTGATCATGTTTTTTCTAATGGTGGGTGATTGGTATATCTGGTTGATCTTCGGCAGCACCTTCCTTAGTCAGTTGGTCTGCTTTTTCATTTCCTGGTATTCCACAATGAATTCCTTGCTCAAAAAAGGCTCCAAGAAAGGCTGCATGCCTTTATCAAATATACATTATCTTGAAAATTTGGATACTGTTACTGCTCTATACAAGCTAGAAAACACATGACCTTGAAAATCTATCTTTCTGGCACTTATCTACTTCGTCATCTGCATTTGTTCTCAAATTACTCCAAATTAGTAGAATGTAGTCCAGAGAAAGGAATGTATTGTCATAGTTTACAGCTTTGCTGCGATATATCTGCTTTTCGGCCAGACACATCTGACTACAGCAAGGGCATTGAACTATATTGATTCCTAAAAACCATAAACATGTGATCTAAAAATCTAGCATATTTCCACTATTCTACACTGATCTTGTAGAACAATGATTTTCTACAGGTTTAGCATACCAGTGTCTACTCCCCAGCACAGCCCATTCTCCACTAACTCAAATGTTAACAAAAATAAAAAGTAGGAGTAATTCTATTTCAATAGTAATGCAAGATAGCAGAAAAAAGGTCAAGCATGTGTGACCCTGTTTAGCTTTGAACTTGGTGACCAGTGTGTAAGTACTAGAACTAGTATGGCTGTCTTACTATTCTAGCAATATGTTTACAGACATCCACCATTCAGTGCATGTGGTAAAAACACTGAAAGTATTAGTTACCAACACTAAAATCTGACGCTTTCAGCCATTGGCAGAAGTAAAATGTCAACACAACATATTTTCAATCTCTGGACTACAACTAGCTGGAAATCTAGTACATTGTCCTGCTATAAGAGAAATCCGGTGGGAGTTTAAGAACAAATGTGAATTTTAAACAATTAATTTTAAATATAAAAAAACATTCTACATATGAACTGGTTGAATTTTGAAAACATTATTAGTGCAACTGTGTAGTGTTTTATTGCCAACACTTTCAACTAGCTGTCATAACTGGAAGGAATCAATTACCTTTCAAATAAAATTTAAAAAGAGGAAAGATGAAGGTAGTAGGTTTCACAATATATATTAAGTTGTCCAGGTGATAACCTAAAGGTGTTTTTATTCTATAAACTTGTTAGGAGATATGGTGAGATCCTTACAGCAGAAGATATATATAACAAAGATACAAAATAATCTCACAAGATAAAACAGACTTCAAGAAAACAAAAAAGCATGCCAACAGATAAACCTATGACAAAGTGAAAAAGAACATGCATACAGGATGAAACAAACTAGAAAAGAACAAATGAAAGTGACTAATCTAACTGCATACAATGAGATAACTGGTTTAAAATAATCATATTTCTATCTATATCTATCATCTTTTCTCTGCTTTTGCTGTAAGTTCTTGCAGGATTGAATTACTTTTGGTTGTTGGGCTCTGGAACACTTGGTCGCTTGATATGCAGTAATATTGTGATGTCACAGAACATTGGTAAACGTCTTCAATCCACCTTTTTCTTGGTCTTTGTCTTTTGCTGTTTCCATTTTCATGTTGGTAAGTTCATAATATACATTGTTGACTTTTTTAATTCTTGTCTCAATCTTTCTGTCCTTCTTCCATGGTCTGTAAAAATGCTCCTTCTGTACTTCTAATTCTGTACTTTTAATACTACCAATTTATTGTTCTAAATGGAAAACACAGAGTAAATTCTTCTTCTGTGTTCATTACTGGATGTCTCTTGTAGCAGGACAATGATTCTACTAAATTTCCAGAAGGATGTAGTCCAGATAACGAAAATGCATTGTGTCATCATTTTATTTGCACCAATGACCTGACACATCAGTCTTCAGCATGTGTAAATAATTTGAAGGACTATTTTTTCAAGTGGAAGTTAAAAATTGATTTACCAAAATAATATGACACAGGAAGTGGAAGAACATCTCAGTTACATGTACAAATTACTTGATCAACTATTGGTGAGAAAAAAAGTACTGATATACTGGAAAGAATGATATCTTCTGCCTAATAAGGGAGACACAGGGAGGCACAAATTAAATAGCGATAATGATATCAGATCCAGAAAAAATACCAAGTATTATTATTCTTGACAGATTAAAAAATTTAACAAACACAAGAACAAGTAGGTCTTTGACAGAATAGATCCTGTATACACCACCACAGCAACTCTATGCATAATACTAGAAAACAATACTAGAACATAATACTAGAACAAAGTTTAGATTTTGTAGACCATGAGAAGGGATTTGTTCGTTTATTTAAATAATCACTGACAATGTGATTGAAGTGTTATGAAGTTTCAAATGAGCTCCCAAGCCTAATAAAGAAAAAGAATCAAGAAACTAAATGTGAAACATCATGAAATACACACAAAAAAGGCTAAGAGTAAACTTTGTTGCACTGGTGGAGCATATAGAATTCATAGAAAATTAAGCCAAATATCAACTAAGAATCTTTAAATTATCAATGAAATGAGTCTGCTATGTTTCAAAAACAAAAACATGGATGACCAGAACACTACTTTCATAAAGATAAGTTTAGAATGGAAGGTTTGAAATGGTATGATAAAATTACTAATGAGGAACTCATGGAAAGAACTAGACGAAGGCCAGTAGAAATATTGAATACGGATAGGATAAACAATAAGGCCATAAGAAAGTATTTCAAGACATTCATTATTCTGGAATCGACAATATATTAGAAAATATTAAAAATAATACAATTTAGAAGCATATATAATAAGACCAGGCGATACATAAATTTTGCTGGAGGAAATCTTCTTCTATCTCTACTTTTACAATCGCTCTAAAACACGTTCCCAGCCTTTTTGGAGTCACAACCCTTTTGTATAGAAGTAAAAATACAGATGTCCCTCTTTCATAGAAGCAAAGTGATCTTAAGTTCCAACAAATATTAAGAATGCCCTTTTATAGGGTACATGAAAACACATGTGATATGGAAGACACAAAAGATACCACAGATGTGGAATACAGTGGTGATTGTTCCCATCTGGAAGAAAAAAGGCAGTAAAAGAGACTGCACTAAGTATAGAGGCATATCACTCTTAAGCCACATAGGAAAATATTTGGAAAGATACATATGCAATCTTCACCTTCAAACAACTTTCAGAAAGAGCGATAGAACATAACCAAGACTTATATTTTCGTGGATCAAGAGAAATTAGCTGAGAAGTCAGCTGCGTACCCCACTGCAACATCGAGTATGAGAATGGAAATAGAGGCAGTGACGGCAGCTCTCACTTGGCTAGCGACGCAACCACCAACAGACTCAGTGATTCTATCGGACTTTCAAAGTATGCTACGCAAGATAGAAAAGTGTATGATCAGACCTGAATGGGTCACTCTTCTCAACAATGTGCAGAGCATTACATGGATTTACTGTCCAGGTCATGCTGGGGTCAGGGGAAACGAAAGAGCCGATGTGTTGACTGGTAAAGCTTTGATGAACGGCACCGAGATAAGAAGAGACAGGATTGAATTGATTAGAGCAGTCATGGATACCCAACGAGAAGATGAGGAGGAAGTCGAACTAACAATGTACATATTCAGAGAATGGTAGAAATTGAAGTGACTAGAGGCGATTGGAGAAAGTGCTCCCTCTCCGGAAAGATCAGTAGAACGCATAATCAGCAACTGACTGGAACACTGAGCTTATACACTTTTAGATGGCTGACGGAATGGCAAGCAGAGCATATATGGGAATGCCCCCAGTGCTGTGACGCTTGTTCCTAATCAAGAATCAAGGACCAAGAGAAAGCGTTTGAAAGAGTGGATAGAGCACAACTATGGATAACACTACAGACATATGGAGTTCACCAACATCTGATAAGCCAAATGTCAGAGCATATACGCCAATAGTCAATGCTCAGTAAGAATGAGCACAGGTACATCAGATAATTTTCAAATTCACTCGGGTGTGAGACAGGGATGTGTACTATCCCCTCTATTGTTTATAACATACATAGATCACGTCTGTAAAGTCTCTCTCTCTCTCTCACGCATGCACGCACACACACATAAACATACATACACATAAACATACATACATATATATATATATATATATATATATATAGGTATTGGAACAAAAGACTTAACCAGGTGACAGAATTCATATACCTAGTAAGTAATATAACAACAAACAGAAAGCATATACCTAGGAAGTAATATAACAACAGATGGCAAGAGCAAGAAAGACATGCACAATAGATGTAGAAAGCATACCAAGCCTAGGGCATATGACACCAATCTTCAAAACCAAAAATGTAGATTTAAACACCAAAATAACAATATTCAAAACGATTATTATGCCAACGCTGTGCTACCAAACATGTACAACGACAGCACAAGACAAATGTAAACTTGTGACAGCTGAAATGGCATGCTTACGCAGAATCCTAGAAATATCGCTAAGAGACAGAGTGAGGAATGAGGACATTAGACACAAAAAACCTGCACCACCACAATCTTGGAATATATTAAGTGACAACAGATCAAATGGTTTGCACACAGCAGACTACTATCAGACAGCATACCACAGCGAGCTATGCTACACAGATACAGTGAAGGCAGACCTAAAGGCCAATGAGGAAAATGATGGACGAACGAAATAAAAGAGGCAACAAATTCCACAATATACTCAGCACACAAGAGGGCCATCTCCAGAAAACTCTTCTACCCCTGATGCTGAAAGGCAACAAAGGGTTTAGCAATAGATGAAAACACACTGAAAATAGATTTCTCTGTATATTTCAATATAATTTTAATTTATGATATATTTAATATCAAATGGTATTGTAACATTCTATGCAATGGAGTAGTATCAATACATATGCGAGTTTGAGTGCTAGAGTTATATTGAGCCAATCCTTCATTAATGATGTGAAGTATGGATGGTAAAGGAGCTCAAGATAAGCTGGAGGCAACTGAAATGTTTTTGAGAAGAATGATAAAATTCCATGGACAGCGAAGAAAACTAATGTAGAAGTTCTTAAAGATGCTGGTGTAAAAAGACAAATTATAGCAAAAATAAGAAGAAAATTTCATTTTTTTATAACAATAATTAAACAATATTTTACCAACTGAATCTTGATAAGTCACAAAACTAATTGAAACACAGCCTTTATCAATCAAATTATACCAATATACTTCACAGAGTAGTGATGAATGTAAGGGAAGTGCTAAATGGCCAGACCATAAACTTTTTAGAAACATCATGTATTAACATTTAAAACTAGCAGATAATTACACTTTCATCACATTGTCTCATGAGCATATCAAAAGACAAGTAAAATGGTTCGGTCACCTTATGAGAATGAACCCAAACCAAATACCAATAAGAGCATATAACAAAAGAATATCCAGACATAAGGCCAAAGGTAGACGCAAAAAAACAGTGGATAGAAAACATCAAGATGTTGTAAGCCTACTTGTTATACGTTAGGAGACATTATCTTAACTTCTGTCAAGTTAGCTTACTTGTTATAAGTTTGGAGAAATTAGCTTAACTTCTGTCATGTAAGTCTACTTGTCAAGAAGGCAGATACGGAAAGATGATATAAAGGTTTGTTTAGGGAAGGGGGTAAGGTTTAGACAACCTCTTTCCCTAGGAAGTCAGACCAGGATATTTATTATAAGTAAATATAAGTAGGAAGCCAGAGGACACAATTTTTAAAAATTCTTGAGACTAACGGGAATTGAACCAGTCCGTTCAACAAAATAATACGGATATTATGTTATATGTTTGTTGTTACTGAGGATATTTCAAACCTGTACGGGATGTTTGTTATTGTTGTAATAGTCCTTGTCTCGATCGGTCCGTTCTGGTGACTGTGTGCACGGTGTGAATGGCTTGATGAAATCGCATCTTTTTTTGGAGATGCGGTTAGTCAAGTACGGAAGAACGCATGTTCAATTCCCATTAGTCTCAAGGATATTTATTATAGGAAGCAAGCTAAATAAAATGGGTTTACCTCCCCACTCCCCTTTTTTAAATGGTTTGAAAAATATTACCAAAACTCTCACAATAACAAAGAAATTACTTTATTAAGGTAAATTTTTCCCCCACCCCCACAAAGACTTATCATACAGACCTGTTACTTATAAATTAAGAGCAATTAGCTTAACTCCTGTCATTAATACCTACTTGTTTTTAGGTTAAGTTAAGAGAAATGAAATTGTTTGTTGTTGTTTGAGAACCCCCGGAATTGTGAGCGATAATTTTACTTCCAATGTACAGTGGGGTGGTTTTTCTGAGCTTTCTTTCATACCTAGGAGACTTCAGCGTTCGGCTTAGTGCAATGCCTAATGATAGAGCCTTCTTCTCATCACGTGGGCTATAATTGTATAGATTACATGCTACAAAGCTTCCATAAGAGAGCCTCAATATATCAGCATGTCATCTACTAAGGTTTTCTGTTGCATGAGTGGTGTGTCTATTGGGCCATTTGTGAGAACTACAGATACAACCATAAGTGTAGAAAAGAACTTAATCATTTTAGTAATCATTTTATATGAAATGAACTTTATGATAAGGGGGACTAAAATAAACAATTATATTTGTTCATCGCCTGTTTTTGCACACTCACATTACATTATTATAAAAGTTATTCATAAATTGACTAATCAACATAAAACATTTAAGCAAAACAAAAGAAGCACAAATATGATGATTTAATAACAAAATGGACATCTATTAACTAAAATAATAAGTCTGTTATTTCAGTTGTGATTGTTTTTACCTGCCCCTGTTGTTTCTCTGCGGACTATTGCCAGCTCCATGTATCGAATTTTGATTCTCACCAGAAGAAAATAAATCTTACCAACAATTACATCTTTCAAGTGGTATCTTCAGCCGCAAAATATATGACAATAATGAAATTTTGATATTATATCTGTTGTTGTAATGCTAAAATTTTATGTCACACAAAATATGTTCAGCAACATTAGAAATTTCAAACCACCTGATCTCTGAGAAGTTAAAATTATCTGCCATATTAAAATACTGTCTACTTAAATTCTTACAATACCTCTTGACTGCAATGTTTGAATTACAGATCCATTTTTAAATTGATCGTTGTTGAAAGAATCTGATTAATTTAGCTATAAATAAGATTAATCTTTCCCTATTAACCTTACAGACCCCATAGGCATCTGGAAACACCAGCATAAAAGGATCTGTATACTTTCTGAGTCACCCTGTTACTATGCCCCAAATCTTCAGTACGGAATTACATGAAGTTAAGCTCACATGACGTAGAATTCCTGCCACAAGAAGCTAGGAATACATCACAGTCTAAAAGTCAAATTCTTTACAAATTAAAATTGTAAGAACTAAGATGCCAGCTTATTTTGTCAACAACTTTTGTTGATTTTCAACGCCGTAATTCAGTTGGATTTTTTGGATTATGTTGCGACGATAATGATTTCTTGAGAATTACAATTGTTATAATATAATAGTATTAAAACAATACTTTCAGAGAATATATCCAGACATTTTGTTGATTCATATAGGACCAGAACATTGTATATAATGAGGATTGTGTCCAATTTAAATTGTTTCAAAGTCAAATGATCAACCGCATAGCATGGCACATGAAGTGTCATGGTAAGTAATATCTATATGTTTTAGGTGTTGTTTTTGTATGTTGTTATATTATAAAAATGTTCATTTATTCAAAAAATATCATCAAAACAATATTTATCAGTGGGTTCCACAGGTCGGAATGGAAAATAATTACGTTGTATGTTGTCCTAGGTCTAGTCTTGAATGGACGGACAGTGTATGCTGATTTCTTTATGTTTTATTAGTTTATTCAGTCCATATTATATTAGTTTGAATATAAAACAACATATATACAACAGGAATATGTATCTAGAAGGATTTTATAAGTGTTGCCACACATTGTTCAAGTATTAGGTGCATCAAGAAATTATTTTTTAGATTTTAAAATTGTAACTTTGAGATTTTCCCCCCAATTTTCAACTTCACAACTTGCTCACAACTGTCATATCAAACATACAACAAAAACATGTTAATATGCATTATTCACACCTTTATTTACATGTGCAAAAATTATTTAGAAATCTATAATAACAAAAAAGTTATAACATTTTGAAACTCACCAAAAATAATGCACATTGTCAAAAATTGAATCCGGGCCAAGGAAAAGTTGCGCAATTTTAATCTGGGACTCTAAAGATTAATCATCCAAGCCACTGGAATGTAATGCATATTAGCCAAATATAAAATCACAAGCACAGATCTTCAGAATGCACAGGTTCATTTTTTGTAAACGCCTCAACATCATGATGACTGACCTGTGTATTGTCAGATTCAACACAAGCAAAGAATGATAACACTGTGACCTTTCATGTATGTCATAAGAGATGACAGAATGTTTAAGATTGGGACTGGCTGTCCCATTCCATAAAATGTCAAAGAGACACAAAATTCATGCTGTCATGGCATATCAAAATATGTGGGTTATGTTGATTTCAATTAATAGGAACATAAAAAAATGTGTTGCTAACCTAAACAAGTCAATATTAAGATCCATACATTACTCTTGAAAGTATGGTCACTTTATTCTACTTCCCAGATGAAAACATCTTAGAGCATTAACCCGTTCCCTGAGGAAGCAGCCTTTAGGATACGAAGAAAAGTGTCTACCGTGTTGCGGAAATTTCCTTAAGGTGTGCTTGTTTAAGTATGTGTATATTTTTTCCCTGAAAGCACCTCAATGTTATAGAATACTCTTATTGGCTAGTCCAAGCTATCTACAGGTCAATTCCAAATCGAGGCTTTGAAATAGGCATGAGTGTAAGTTTCATTTCAAGTGGACAGAGCAGTAATTTTTTTCTCTAACCACAATATCTAGGTCTACAAATATGTCGAAGTGAAAACTCAATCACAGATTTATGTGCTTTTGAAAGAAAGTTTTTCTGATAGTTCTAGCATTAGTTTATCTGATGTAGAAAGTGATGTAGAAAGTGTTAATTTGATTTGTGATAGTATTAGTATTCATGATTCGGAGGATATAGAATTAGATTCAGTTATCTGTAGACCACATGTTTCAAATTCCTGATACGGGTAAGGTAAACATTTTTGTCCTCTGTCAATATTAGTTTAAGATTCAAAACATTGATCATGCAAACATTTTCAGAATCTTTGAATGTGTATGACATGATACTATTATACAAGATATTTGTGATGTGACAAATAAATATGCTGAGAAGCATAATACTGGTAGGAAAAACTTTGCGCCTGAAATCAAACGGGTTACTATGATTAGGTCTATTTGATTTACATAATGTTTATTTTGCAAGACGAATATATACTAAGGTTTTCACGTCTCCTACATAATATAAAGAAAATTATTATTCAAAAATTCATAAATTAGAGTATAGGCCTAGTGTATTTGCCTAAAATAATAATAGGCCTACATCCCAATTCTTTAACATGATAATGTAGTGGGCAAATTGGTTAGAGCAAAAATATTTAACAGCCCCTGAAATTTTCCCGCACTGTAGATATGACTTATGCTTTTTACTCAGCGCAGCTAAGGGGTTAATGTACAAACAAAATAGATCATTTTTTTGTCAAAGTTAATAATTATGTGAGTTCCTTGCTGGTCATGCTAAACAATGACAACGAGTTTATGCAGAAATGGAGGGATGATACTTGATCTTGCCAATGAAAATATCAGTGTAATAAACCCTTTTACGAAATGCCTAAAGGTATGCTTCCTAAATTGGAATACACTTCAGTACTGTATTGGCACTTAGAAAGCAAGCACTGATGTCCAAAATCTGAGTGGATGATTCCATATCAGGAAAGCACCCCAAAAGAAATACAACATAATAGTAGATGATGCTTAGTCAAAAATACTGAAAGAGTACAAGTGCTGAGTAGAAAAGTACAAATATAACAGCTTTCTGTAAACTTGCAGTACACCATTGATACACTTCCCTGGGAGCAGTAATAATGCTAAGTAATTCACGTGTCAACCAGCAAACCCAGGTTTTGAATCCTCTGAATATTCGTGGTTTGAAATTTAAAAAATTAATCCCATGGTTCACCCAACAACCAGGAAGTAGTGTACCAAGGTTCATGCTCTGTGAAGGTAGAGGAGTGGTACCATCGCTACAAAGAAAGTGCAGTAAGTGTTGCTAGTCAGGAGGTTTCTGACTAGCCAGCTGAGCCTTATTGGAAACCATGTGCTATGATGCTGGTTCATAACTCATATTACCTTTACCTTTTTGCTGGATTAACCTTTAGCACACAGCATTAAAAATGAGTAATTTCCACCTGCCAATGCATTTTTTTGTCCTTACTCACTATTTATGGAGGGTATTTGGAAAACACAAAAACGTTTTGGTTGTTGAAGCTTTGTGTGTGAAAATAAAGGAACAGTTACTGAATGTAGCGATGTAAGTTGTGTTGGTGTATGTGAGAAAATTGTGAAGATAAATAATAATTTTAAAAAAACCAAGACACCCCTGCAAAAACCTGTGACTCCCCTGTTCTTGTCCAATATATTCAAGCCAGGATAAAATGCCTAGGCCTATAATATATCTGCTGTTATCTCATAACCAAACTAACGTTTACATATAATATCATCTGTGAAAACACACGAAATACACCCATCTAAATAACATTATTGTCTAAACCTAGTATTTTGGTAAAAATTTCAATATATTCAATCCGGGATTAAATACTGCGGAACAATGTTCGCAGACTGGTTGCGCATAAACGAATTATCTTTTTTGAGTTTTATAATGTGCGCAATTTTGACACGATGTTATGTTTATGAGCTTACTTTCTTCAAGTCAAATTGCACACACTAAATAATGACATCATCGTGGGCTAAAATTGTATAGACATCATGTGAAAAAACTCAATCACTTTCACACAACTTGTCTCGGAAAAGTTATGAACATCAGATGGCAAGACAAGATTCCAGATACCACTATCCTTGATACAGCTAGTATCCCCAGCATTGACACTACCCTGATGCAGACACAGATTCGTTGGGCAGGTCATTTGGTGCATATGCCAGACCATTGTCTGCCAAAGATTCTTCTCTATGGTGAGATGGAGAAGGGTACATGATCTCAAGGTGGCCAAAAGAAGCGCTGCAAGGACTCATTAAAGACCTCACTGAAAGCATTTAAAATAGACCAAGATACATGGGAAGAACTCGCACAAAATAGATCTACATAGTGTTCTACAATAAAAAAGAGCGCATCAGCTTGTGAAAAGAGGAGAAATGCAGCAGCTCAACAGCGGAGAGTAGCTAGAAAGGCACAGATAGACCAATATCCGTCTACAGTGGTCATTCAATGCCCGAACTGTTCAAGGACATTTACAGCTCAAATAGGGTTCATTAGCCATCTACGAACTCATAATCAAGGACATAACTCTAATTGAATTTTCAAAAGTGGATGTAACAAATGATCATCATCACTTGTGATGGACAAACAACACACACAGGTGTTAGGGTTAGGATTAGATCTCAGGGTTAGGGGTAGGGATAGGGTTAAGTGTTAGAGTTAGGATAGGTTTGCTTTTTACTGAACATTTTCTGGAGGCCAATATTTTGCAGTGTCGAGAAGAATGGCTTAAAAAATACTTGCGTGTGGCGGTAATCTAGAATGCCAGATGAACTCTGCTAGATAGCTTTTTAAATGGTGCCACTTGGTTTTTATTCCACCACTTTGCACTCACCCACATCCTTTTCTTCTTGGATTTAGCATGCACTCCGGTCTCTGGATCTATAAAGTTGTAATGATGATTCACCTGGAAGTGAGCGAAGCCTGGCGTTTCAATGTCAGTGGTTTTATAATGTCAGTGGTTTTATAACCTTTCCAGCTATCAGAATATATGGCCATTCCTTCTTGGATATTTCGACAACTGCTTGCAACAAATTGGTCAAACTCCTGTCAGGAACTGGGATAAAAAAAACCTCATGGGTTTCATGGCACACTCCACCAAAAAACAACGTTGACAAGCAACATTTTTGTTCCCATTACACATGTACCGCTGGTACATGTCCCTCTTCTGCTTGTGCTGATGATCTCGACAAGACCAACGCAAATTGTCACTGGCAAATTTTTAGATTTTCGCAAAATGCTGTATGTTTGCAGGAATTCTACCACTGCCTTTTCATTTGCAGGTAACATAATGTATTAAATTCTTGTGACATGTTCTCAAAAGCAGTTGCATTGCTAGCCATTTTTTCATATTTTATTGTCGCGTTCATGAATGATGCGTCTCGAATACCACATGGTGAGACAATGATATCTGTTCAATTTTTCCCCATAAAATATTGCGGTTGGTCTGAGAGCATTGTACCAATATCGCTAACTAGGCCTAGTCTACTCTGCTGTTATTTTATAACCAAACTAATGTGTTCATATAATATCGTCAGTACTATACAAGAATCAGTGAACACATATTTACTGGAACAAACTTTCGTAGGATATTTCGTTTCAGCGGAACAGATAGGGGCAACTAACCAATGTTATCATTAACATTGACATTTATTATGCCCCTTTATTCATGCAATTCTCTCTAATACTGCTGGAATGGGAGGCTGCGTATTTTAGTGGTGGTGGGGGGGGGATTTACAGTTAAGGGTTGCTTAGTTAGATATTTAGAATTTGGGAGGGGACCGCTTTCAGTGTTGGGGTTAGGATTTTAAATAATGTAGTCAATGGGTAGGGACGGGTGTTAGTGGGGACATATTAAGGGGCAAGTTGGTGGGTTGATGGGTGGTTACACAGGTGGTCAATATCTGCTCATTTCTTCCAATATGGCATTGAAAGGATTGATATTATTCTGGAGCCTAGATCGCAACATGATCTCCGCAAGGTAGCTGTTTAAGTGATGCCGTGCTGTTCCACTGTGTTTCTTATTCCGCCATTTCGCACTTCCCCACATTTGCTCCACTGTTTGGGTATGGGCCCCGGTTACCTGACACACGAAGTTGTGTCTGTGGTTCAATATTAGATGGTCAAGGCCAGCTCTCCCGATTTTAGTAGTTTTATATCCTTTCTAGCAGTTGGAATATATCATTGATCCAGGCACAATATTGTCATATTGTCAACGATTGCCTTCATTAAGGTTGCAGATCTTTCACTTGCAGCAAGGAAACGTCCTTTGTCTCATGACATAGGCCACTAAATACTGATTGTTGACACTGCCAGAGTTTGCCTTTCTTTTGGTCAATAGGCTTTTGTCTACCTCGACGATCATTTCTTCTTCTCCAATGCATCTTTGTGGCAGCTATGTCACTCTGTAGACACAAACTTCATGCATACAGGTGTTCCATTCAACAATTATTATCTTGCCAATCTGTAGTTAACAAACGCACCAGTCAGCAGATGTCATCTCGAAAGTCTATCCATAAATTAAACGGCATATTTTTACAAATTACATGTTCATGCATTGCAATACCATTGAATCCATCCATCATTGTGTTGTACAATAAGAGTTTTCAGACATCAATTGCATTAGCCATTTTGTTTTGTTGACAAGTCGACACAAAATATGCGCATACAGTGTCTTAAAAAGTTGGATGAGATGCGTGAACGGTTTCTGCACATATTAAAAGTCGTGACTCTGTCCACTGATTCTTGTATAGTACCATATCGTCATATTAAGAGAGGAGACAAAACAAGAATATGTGATGAACATCATCAGAAAACGCTGATGGACAAACATCGGCCACATACTTAGAATGACGGAAGACAGAATCCCACAACAAGCCTTCATGTGGACACCAGACAGGAAAGAAAACAAGGAAGACCAAAAACAACACTCAGAAGAACATTTATGAATGAATTAAAATCAACAGGCATAAATACACAGGACCTGCAATCCCTAACAACTGACAGACAGGCATGAAGAACTATGACATCCGCCCTATGTGCCAAACTTGGCAAAAGAGGAACTGACTGACTGACCATATCATCTCTGAAAACAAATGAAACATGTTATCAGACTAACATTATCAGCTACGCAATAGAAATCGGAATTTAGAAAAATATTCCTCAAAAATGGTTGCTATTTCAAACAATTTTTACGGATTATTTATCCGCGGCTAAGTACAGTAACAACTTATCCTATATAGTTGAACACTAGCGGAAACGGAAGTTATGTCTACTTTCATTTCCTGTTAACCAGGTGAGTAACATTTGCTTACAATCATGATCCTTGTTCAAAGAGGTGCTTAGTAACTGGTGATTGTAGTCACGGACAGCTATGGAAATTACATTGCGTTTTTCAATTATAGTCGCTAACAGCATGGTGAAAGTTAAACCACAAAAAGAGATCCAAGTGATTATATTAGATTGAATGCAGAAGAACAAAAAAACTCATGTATCAAACTCACTATATACTTCTGACGTGACATTTCTGACAGGAACTTGGACAAGGGGTACACGATGTCGGTGAATGACACCTCGGCTAAGAGGACGAAAGAGCCAGGGTCCAACTCCTCTGTTGAGTTTTTCCCCTTAAGGAACCAGGCTCACGGATGAGAAACGGTTCAGTACCCAGTGGGCACAGGCACAGCACATCCAATTACACGAGGCAAGTTCATAGACAGTGGAACACCTCGTGTGAGTCAGACGAGAGCAAAAATCGTCTGGGCGAAGAGTTGCATCTACGCGTGCCTGGAGACAGATATAGAGGCTGTCACAGGCTAAGGGTAGCCCACCCGAATTGTCAAGGCATGCCGAAATCGGATGTGCTAGGCCTACAAGGCACATAACGGTGGCACAACGTAATCACGCTCCCGGCGGAAATCACACGGATATCCATGATGGTTACAATGGAGCGAACGCAAAACAAACAAACAATATCCTGCTTATCTGTGTGTTGCTGGAGCCCAACAGAAGAACAAGGAATAGCAACATTGTGATGTGCCGTCCATGTCGCACTAGGCGACTAAGGAGGTTTCGGATGTGCTTGGCTGTTCCATCCCATATGTCAAAGTGACCAAAAGTTGTGCTGAAATTGGTTGTATTAGCATACCTGTCAAACTGTTGAGACTGAAAACCATCAAAAAAAGTTCTGAAAAACCGTAATTGAGCATGAAAAACCGTAAAATCATACACAATGGTGAAGGGGGCATCAGCGCGAGCGCACACACACACACACACACAAACAAAAGCAGTAATTTGGGTTTTTTATGCGTAGTTTGCCTTTGTTTAACATAGACAGTCATAGCGTGGGAAAATTATAGAGCACAATGACTAGGCCTATGTATCTTTACGTAACTTTAATATGAAAAAAATGATGGAAAAAAAAAAGAAATATGGGAATAAAAAATTAATACAGAGAATGGATGCTTCAATCAATATCAATAAACCCATAACCCTTCAGGGTCGTAGGGGTACCACATTGGATGCTTCAGCACACAGAGTCCTCCAGAATTCTATCGTCAGCGATGCGGATGAGTGTGGAAATATCTAGCCCTGTCCATTCCTTGATGTTGTCTGTCCATGTCTTTATTTGTCCTCCTCTGCTTCTTCCACCCTCGACAGTTCCCTGCAGTATTGTTTTTGACAAGGAATCGTGCCTGCATACATGTCCGAACCATGCTAGTTTTCGTCGTTTCACTATTGAAAGCAATGGCTCCTGGACACCTGCACACATCTCTACTTTATTTCTTACGTACACATTGGTCTTATGTTCCCTATAGGAAATTCGTAGAATTCTTCTGTAGCATTTATACTCGAAAGCCTGTAATCTTCTCTCCATGTCCGCAGTGAGTGTCCAACTCTCACAACCATACAACACAACAGAAAGCACCAGCGACCTATACAGTTTGATTTTCACTCCAACACTGATGTTGCTTTTCCAAATCACAGTTAGCCTTGACAATGACGCTAAAGCCATCTCCAGCCTTATGGAGATGGATGCTTAGATCCGTTTGAAACTATAACAATTTGTTGGAGTGCTCTATAAAGCGTACGACAATAATTTCAACTATCCATGAATAGCGCACATCATGCATTTATGATCAGCTGAGATTGTACAACTATGACAGGCAGAGATCGTGCATCTATGACCGGCGGAGATCGTGCATCTATGACCGGCGGAGATCGTGCATCTATGACCGGCGGAGATCGTGCATCTATGACCGGCGGAGACCCTGCAACTATGACCTGCGGAGATCGTGCATCTTTGACCGGCATCGATCGTGCATCTATGACTGGTGGAGATCATGCATCTATGATGGGCACAGATCGTACAACTATGACCGGCAGCAATGATGCATCTATAACTGGCGGAGATCGAGCATTTATGACCGGCGAAGAACGTGCATCTATGAATAGCGGAGATTGTGCATCGGCTATCGGCAGAGGTCGTACAACTATGACCCATGGAGATTGTGCAGCTCTAACCGGCAGGGATTGTGCATCTATGAATAGCGGAGATCGTGCATCTGTGAATAGCGGAGACTGTGCATCTATTATCGGCGGAGAACATACAACTTTGACTCGTGGAGATCATGCATCTATAGCAGCAACAGCTTCATTTTCCATTTGTAATTCTTAAAAAGAAACATAAAGAGACAACAAAATATTGGTTTAACCTTTAGCAAGCCAGATTAAAAAATACGAAACGTCTCCCTGCCACTGGTTCTTTTTTGAAATTTTGCGTTATTGATGGTGACTGTTTTGAAAATGTGATAATTTTTTGGTTGTTGAAGATATTTAAATAATATTTGCACATATAAATAAAGAATTGAATTCTGCATATATTGGTGTAATTTATGTATGTGTGTATGTGATACCAGATGTATGAGAAAGTGGTAAAGACGTTTTTCACCAAAAAACATATATTTTATAACAAATAAAGAGAAAAAAAATTAGTAAAAAATAACTTACCTTACTTATCGAATTCTTTGGCAACACTGTACACTAAATCACATGCAAATCTGTTATATTTATGTTCTTTCATTGTGAAATTATCAAACTATTGCCGGGGGAACTGTATAAAACATGTAGAAATGCAGTAAAATCGTTCTTTGATCTTAGGCCTAGAGTCATTTTTGGTGCCACTTCAACATATTCAATATCAAACCTTTACAAGTCACCAAACCCACACAAAATTCTGTATATTCACTGCTGTGAAACTAAATAACTAAATAATTCATGATTCAAGCCACGATTCAGTGTTATTTTATTCTAAATACGATGAAAGAAAGGTCTATAAAACCGATCTACCATCATGACATCGTACCGGTGTGCAGATGTGGTCAGATTAATTGCTATAACATGTGAATCTTCCAACTCGACATCTTTACAACAATCATTTAGGAAGTGGGAATGTCCCGGCCTCGACTGCGCATGACCAGAACTATATAAAAGCTGTGATTAGGCTGTGGTAGGCCTATTTCGCACGATGTCTCATTGAGCGAGTGCACTTGACAACAGTAAACAGCCGCCATCTTTTTTTTTCAATCACACTTAACCAAAGCGCGGTGAAGGTTAAGATAAGTTCTAAAGATCAGACTTAGACCTACATAAACAAATAACATATTCTATTATTTAACTATAGGCCTACCTACACTACCTAGGTCTAGGAGGCAAACAAAAACTTACAATATAAATTAAACGATGTATATTATAGTAGGCCTAGAAACAAAATACATGTGTTACTAGTATTTGTGTACTGTAGATACACTGAGTAACACTGTCAATGCACGTGGACAAAAATTCCCTAAGTTCGGTATATAAGACAACGTCCCCAGCACAGAGAATAATTAAAGTACTGGGTAGTGTGTTAAAAGCATTGTTTCAACAACACTTCACCCCGAGACCAGATCAAATAAAAATCGCAAACGACACTATTGTTAATAAAACCCGTACAAATCACTATTGCCACTAAAATATATACTAAAATATCAGTGTCACCACTAAATTTAATTTAAAAAACCCAAAACGTACAGAACTGCAGAAATTCACGTAAAAACCCGTAAATGCCGGTGTACACCCTTAAAGCTTGGAAAAAACCATTAAAAATACTGTGATTTACGGGCAGTTGACAGGTAAGTATTAGGCAAAAAAAGCATAACTATTGCAGCCAAGTTGTAAACCTTGACATAACGCATTCTGTTTTCTGGACCACAACCAGCTAACTGATAGGATTTTAAGAATGAGCGCAAGAGAAAGAGAAGAAATCCTATACATTTGTTAAACTGATATAGGAATGGATATCTTAATACTTTGACTGAGCACTGTTTTCTGTAAACTATCGGTCAAAGGGCATGAGCCAATGGACCGCTGGATCAGCAACCTGTAAAATATTCAAGTACATGATTGACAGTGTATGTAAAAAATGAGATCATGCTACTCACTTAGATTTATTATATTCAAATTCAATGTGTAGGCAGTCTTCGATTCCTACTTCCATCTTTATGCTGGAGTTCATTTCTGGATATTGTGACAAAGTGTGGACCACAATGTCTTGTTCTTTTACAGTGTCCGATATGCGTTTAACAATTGTCACCCGTAAGAAGTATCTATGACAAGAATCAGATTGATACATATGATCAGTGAATACAACAAGAACTACATTAAAATATTACTAATTTATATATATCCTGAACAGAGAAAGACACCAGTAGTATAAAAGTGTTTGTCTTGTTCACTATCAAAGTTTCTTCTCTAGAATGCTCAGTGTGGTTTGCAGCTCACCCTCAAAGTATCAACTCTAGAGAATGCTCAATGTGGTCTCTAGTCAGTTTGCCAAATTTTATATTTAGCATGCATCTCTAGCGAACTGTCAAGAGTGTCAATTCTATAATGCTCAGTGTGGATGCAAGACTACTGTCAAACTGTATCAACTCTAAAGAATGTTCAGTGTGGTCTCTAGTCAGTAAGCAAAATTGTATATTTAGCATGTGCCTCTAATCCACTGTCAAAGTATCAACTCTATAATTCTTAGTGTAGTCACACGAACACTGTGAAAATATTGACTCCAGAATGATGTGTGGTCTCAAGATTACTGTCAAAGTACCAGCTGTATAATGCGCAGTGTGGTCTCAAGACTACTCTCAAAGTATCAGCTCTATAATTCTTAGTGTGGTCACAAGAATACTGTCAAAGTATCAATTCTAGAATGCTCCATGTGCTCTAAGATTACTGTTACAGTATCAACTCTAGAACGCTCAATAGGGTCTCAAGACTACTTTCAAAGTATCAACTCTATAATACTCAGAACGCTGTAGGGGATAGCGAAACAATTAGTCTCGAGTGTAAGAAATGGTTTGAGCTCTGGTTTCTAGCAAGGTTAATGAAATCTTCTTTTTCTGCGTTCAGTCTCTGTGGTCATGTTATATTGTCAGGCTTGTCGTCAGGGCAAAATCCCCTGTCTTCTCCAGGTCAGAGTGGCTGCCCCATAGCTTTTGCCTCAAGTCTGTATCATCTGGTCAGGTCTGCTGTCTCTGCTCTTTGTATGTTGGGCAGCCCTGAAGTTTGTGTTCCAGAGTCTGGGTTCCGGATCCACATGAACATTCATCTGTGAATGAGATCCTCAATCGGTAAAGGTGACCCCACAGTCTGTAGTGGCCTGTTCTAAGGCGAAATATTGTGGTCTGTTGATATCTTTGGAGGAGATGTATTGCATCATGTTTGTATTTTACTTCCATTTTGCTGTGTATGTGTTCAGAATTATTGTTTTTGCTTCTCTGTAAAACAATGGGTGTCTGTGTTGCTCCATTTTGCTTCCTGCTTTTGACAGAGCATCTGCTTTCTCATTTCCCATGACTCCACAGTGTGATGGTATCCACTGATGGCTGATAGCTGATGATTTTTGGATCTGTCTTAGCTCATGTTTGTTGTTATGCAGAAGGCTTTAGTTTCTGTTGATCTGGATTGATTCAAATAGGGATCTTCAATCTGTGAATATAGCTATCTTCTTTGGTCTTGACAGTCCTGGTTCGGTGAAGAATTTCAGTGCTTGATAGAGTGCCCCAGCTTGGTGGGTGGCCATTCTTCTTCTTCTGTGTTTGTTCTCAAACTCCTGCATATTAGCAGGATGTAGTCCGGAGAACGGAATGCGTTGTGTCATGGTTTACAGCATTGCTGCGATATCTGTGCCTTTCGGCCTGACACATCCGACTTCAGGACACTGATCCTATATGGGATGGGACAGCCAACTCCATCCCCTAACCTCCTTAGTCGCCTTTTACGACATGCATGGAAGGTAAACAGTGCTGCTATTCTTTGCTCCTCTTTTGGACACCGGCAACACACGGGCGAGTGGCCATTAAAGTCACCCACTATTAGGTGACTCGATTCCTCTATCTTTAGTTTACAAAATTTTATTTTTGTGGCAGGAGAGCTGTAGCAGTTTGTGATTAATATTTATCTACCAGGCAGCAGCAATTTCACTGTTATATCTCTTCTTATTCTTCTGCGTTCATTCTCAAACTCCTGCAGATTAGCAGGATGTAGTCCGGAGAACAGAATGCGTTGTGTCATGGTTTATAGCATTGCTGTGATATCTGTGCCTTTCGGCCTGACACATCTGACTTCAGCATGGCTTTGGGTCACTGACCCTATATGGGATGGGACAGCCAACTCCATCCCATAACCTCCTTAGTCGCCTTTTACGACATGCGTGGAAGGTAAACAATGTGGCTATTCTTTGCTCCCCTTTCGGGCCTCGGCAACACACGACTTTTATATGTTCCAGTTCTCCTTCTCTGGATATTTCTACTTCTGCTGCTGGTATTGATGTTTTTACAAACGTCAGTATACCCCTGTGAGTCGATCTTGGCAGAGGGACTCAGAACCCAGAATCTCTGTGTGTCCTTTAGGTGTGTCTCTTGTATGCACATTATGTTAATGGAATAAGTTATTCCTAGATATTCAACAATAATTGACAAGTGACAAGTTGTGCCCTATACAGGATGAGCTTCAATTATTATTATTATTATGATATATATATATATAAGTGTTCTCGCTGGAGGCTACTCTCAAAGTATCAACTTTAACATGTTCAAAGAGTGATCTATAGTTTACTTTGAACCTCATCTCTAGAATGCACAAATTGTTGTCCAACTTAGCATTTGAAATTTCAACATTTGCAGGCAACAACCCAATAGTTTCAAAGCTTTTCAGTCAATCTGAAGATCAATGTCAAAATTATAATGCTTAACTAAGCTTCTTTTTTTCTGCATTCAATCTCAAACTCCTGCAAATTAGCAGGATGTAGTCCGTAAAACAGAATGCGCCATATTATGGTTTACAGATATCCTGACTTACAGATATTACAGACTTCAGCATGGCTTCTCTGCACTTTGACCCTATATGGGACAGCCAATTCCACCCTATAATCTCCTAAGCCACCACTTACAACAATCACGGAAGGTAAACAATGTTGCTATTCTTTGCTTTTGGCCCGGCAACACATGGTCATTATAACTAAGCTAAGTAAAACTATCATTAGTTTGTGTGCTGAAATTAATAAAAGATTACAACTACCGTAATCTGACATTAGCTCCTGTGTAAGATTCATATGGTTTCTCCACTTGTAAAAACTCAAAATTGTAACTGGTGCTCTGAGTTAGATCTCCTGGTCGAGCCAATTCTTTTACAAGTGAGGTAAATTCATGATGGTTTCCTCTGTCATAATACAATTCTGATGGAAGATATATGTACAAATCAATGTATCTATATGCTGATATATTCTAACTACAATATTCAAATTAGCTCACAATGAATGATAACTGTAAAGGTTCATACAAAATGCAATTAATTTATTGAATCATATAAATAAAACCTAATTATGCCAGCATCGCACTGGGGACAAAACAAACAGTATAAAATCTGATAAATTATAGATGGTAAACTAGTGCCTACAAATGTGAAAATACTTGAAAAGGGATGTACTATACAGCATATTTTCTTCTGTATTCACTTTCAGACTTCCACATTCATGACTGATAAAGTCAGCAGCCAATCTCCAGGCTCTTAGTGACAACATAAAGTTGTTATAAAGGGAGACCAAGCATGGTCAAGTGTTTTTCTATTCTTAATTATATGATGGACAGGTCTGTAGCAAGAGCTGGTACCACAGATGTATAAGTCTGATGTGTCTATCTTGTATTTGTGGTATAGTTGTCACTGTATATGTGTCACTGTACCTTATCCTCTTCTGGAGAGCTGATGGTAGGCATCATTTTTTAGTTGATCTTGGTGGTCACCATCTGACTCATTTTTGTCTATTTCATAGAAAAAACATAGAGCTGTAAATGTTGCTCTCCACTGATTTCTGTGCTGCTTTGTCTTCTTCAAATGTATCAATGAGGTTCCAATTGACTTGGTCTCTTCCACCACTTCTCTGGATGTTCCTCTCTCCCAACTCTCCTATTTCCCTGCAGGTTGATATAATAATGTTACTATATGACCTAACTATTAAATATAAAAAAGAAATAGCTATAAAATAACAAACAAGTTATTCCTTTTTTTATTATTTCTACTTTATTTGAAAATTAAATCATATAGTAACATTATTACATCAACTTAGTACTTATCGCTTCTTGGTTATGTTACTGTGGAACTCTCCACCTTGTTAGATATCCTCTGACAGTTATTTATATTTATCCATGCAGGTTCCAGCTCAGCATCTTGTCTGGTCATGTTGTCAAGTCTCTTTCTTGGTATTGGTGTGTTCTCTTCAACAAATCATTATTTGATATTAACTCTGGCCATCTAATACCAAACAAAATATTGTCACCATATTACCAGTCCATTATAAACATACCAGAACATCTGAGCATAAGTTATAAGATCAGAGAAAATAAGAAATATTAATATGAAAGAAACATACGAGGCGTGTTCAAATGAAAACGGGACTTGTTACACCACGCGTGATAGAGCGCACTGATATTGATGACATTTTGCACTAGTAATGAGTATCCAATAATTTACATACGGTCACGTGTTCATCTTCCCAGCATGCATATGTGCTGCAGAAGACTGTTAACAATATGGTGGGTGTGATTCCGAACCCGTCCAAAGTGAATCAGCGTGCTGTGATCCAGTTTCTTTCATTTGAAGGATGTCAAGCAGTAGACATTCATCGGAGAATGAAGGCAGCATATGGTGACAAATGTTTGTCGAGGACCAGAGTGATGGAGTGGGTGCGTATGTTTAAAGACGGACGTGAGTTAACGGCAGATCTTGCACGGCCAGGTCAGGCGCATATTGTTGCAACAGAAGAAGCCATAGCCGTGCTTGATAAAGCAGTACTGACTGACCGTCGTCGGAGCATTCGTTCGCTTGCAGAAGAATTCCATATGTCAATTGGGACAGCCCACATGGTTGTTCGGAAGAAATTGAACTATCGGAAGGTGTGTTCACAGTGGGTCCCACGGATGTTGACTGACCACCATAAGGAAGAACGGATGGGGTGGAGTTTGAACCACCTGATGCGTTACAGGGCAGAGGGTGATGCATTTCTGTTGAGCATTGTGGCAGGTGATGAATCGTGGTGCCACCACTATGAACCGAGCAGCAAAATTGACAGCATGCAATGGAAACATCCAGGTTCACCAAAACCCAAAAAATTTTCCATCTGCTGGACACAGGTTTCTGCTGGGAAGGTTATGGTGACTGCATTTTTTGACCATGAAGGGCTTTTGTTGACTGATTTTAAGGAACCTGGTGTCAACATCAATGCCGCCCATTATAAAGACACTTTAGACAAGCTGCATAAGGCCATCAAGGCTAAGCGACCAGGCAGACTTTCTCAAGGTGTGATTCTTCTCCACGACAACGCTCGTCCGCACGTCGCAAAAATTGTGCAGGAAACATTGGCAAAGAAGAATTGGGAAGTTCTTCATCACCCAGCCTATAGTCCCGATTTATCCCCGTGTGATTTCCATTTGTTCAGACCGTTGAAGAAAGCACTAAAGGGACAGCGATTCAACAGCGACGCAGACGAGAAGACAGCGGTGACCACATGGTTCAGAGAACAGCCACGCAACTTTTTCTCGGACGGCATTCGACGTCTACCTAAACAGTGGGATGCTTGCCTAAATGCATACGCAGATTTTTTCTGATGAACCCAGGTGCATTCTTATTCACAAGTGGTTGCTTTGTTCAATTCCGTTGAAAATATTAAATTGCGTATGATACTTTTTAAATAAATCCACAAGTCCCGTTTTCATTTGAACACGCCTCGTACCATAACATAATTTGCACCTTCACAAAACTGACTGCTGCAACAACAAACCTACACAATAGCACATTCTATTACACAAATAAACTCACCAATTTGTCCCATGAATTCTATTTTGATTCCTTGGTGTTCCAATTTACCGCTTCTGTTTTTCAAAGTTACATTCACCTGAGAAGACATAGATCTCAATAAAGGATAGTATAACAAATTAGCTATTACGTTCTATAGTTTATACAAGTAGAATTTATGCAACACAAACTTTATGTGAACACTGTTAACCAAATCCAGTACAAAGCAACCACTATTTTTTTTTTAATTTCCACAATACAAAAGGCATTCAAAAGGGGTGAAGAATTGACTTCATTGTACTTGAGTTTCCCCATTTGTACACATGCCACCTTCAAAAGTATCACTCATAGCACATCTCTCTGTAGCTTCAATTCAAGCAATAATCCCCAAAGATCTCCAGAGAAAAAAATACTTTGAAAACAATATATCATGAGCTGGATTTGAACATTTTGAGAACAAAGCATATAGCTTAATGAAAACACCAGGGAGATCTTCAAACTGTTTCTGTCAATCTATCCACTTCATGGAAGCACTGGTCTTCAAACACATGTCTCTTCCATCTTTCTCAATCTTTAGCTGATCCTTTCAGCTTTTTACATTTTACTCAATGTTGGTGTATTTTCTGGGCCTGAAAGGGAAGCAAAGAATAGCAATACTGTTTACCTGCCATGCATGTCATATGAGGTGATTAAGTAGGTTATGATGTAGAGTTTGTAGTTTTAGACTTTTTCAGCATTAATTCTCAAACTCAAGTTAGATCTCTTGTAGCAGGACAATGGTCTTACTAGATTTCCAACCAGATGTAGTCCAGAGAATGGAAAAGTATTTTGCCGCCATTCATTTGCACCAATGACACATCCGTCTTTGGTGGTTTAAAAACGACCAACTCTGACCACTCTCTTCTGTGGTTATTTTTTGACTCTCATCTTCTTTTTTTCTGGTGGCTTTTTTTTGCAACAATTTTTGCAGATCTTAATCTGTCTCCAACCCATCTTCAATACAGTCTCCTGAACCATCTCACAATTGCTATCTGTTTAGTTCTTTGAATTCCTTACTGGAAAATTTAACTATTTTCAAACTTCTATGCAGTCATCAATTTATGTAAAAATATAATATAAATAGCTAAATATGAGTTACATATGCTATTTTTATAATATATTTTACACATATATTAATAATAAGTTAATAAAAATAGAAAGATAAAAAGAATAAGGATGAAAATAGTTGACAGTTGACAAAAGTCCAAGACTGGAAAAAAATTATGTTTGACAACTCTATGTCATATTCACTTCCTTTGGCTCTCAAGTACATATATATAGCTTAATCATTTGAATAAAATACAACCATAACACACTCCAGTGTTGCTATTATACACATATGCTTACAAAACTGTTTAACTTGTGTATCTTTTTAAAATTCCAGTGCTGGATGACATAGAAGAGTGCTTCTCCCTTCAAGGCTAGATAAATTGAAAAACTTACATAAACAACTTAAAAACAACTCACAAACACATAAATATATCACACTATGATATTTGGCCAAAGGACATGAAATTGTGGACCACTGGATCAGGGGCAAACCAAACAACCCTTTCTCTCACATACAGAATGCTTTACTCCCAAATTCTAGATAAGAAAACTCTCATCAGTCTTTTAGAACATGCATCTGCATCTGGTTTTTATTTTCAACAAAGTTCTCTTAAGTATTGTGATTTATTTCTTAGATGCAGCATTCTAGTCAAGAAACTTCAATTTAGGGACATAACCCAGGGTTAGCAGATAACCAAGATCCCATATTACCTCCTCGCTGTGCACCCTGGAAACAGAAACACAGCGGCTCATGCTGATTCTGGCTAAATCATTTGGGGAAATGTCCGTGAAATGTGGAGGTAGCAGATGGAAAGAGATTTGACTGCATAAAAGACAGACAATATCTCCGACATCACTGGTGCCAACACATGCAGTGGCACTGACAACACACAGTGACGATAGACAGTCCAGTCCGATCATTGGAGGGGCGGCCAATGAAATAGGCATGAAAAGGCAGATGCATGGCGAGACACAAAAAGAAAACATACTGAGTACAATGAAAGGACAGCACAGCACCAGAGGGCAGCGCCAACTGCAAATAGAAAGTGAAAACGTTCAGAGGAAATCGAAACTACAAGCTCTGTTAGCTAGAGACAAGCTTCTAGTTACATGTGCTCCTTACGGGCAGAGACCCAGACCCAATCATGGGCGCCCAACAAAGCAAGAAGACCTGGCATAACTCTAATGTCGAGCTTTCCTATACCGGAAACATGCTCGCGAAGAGAAAGGGTTCAGTACTCGATGGGCTAGGCACAAATGGGACAAGGTTGTTCAGCTCGAGAACATGCCTTGCTCCCAAACGCATGGTGAGACTCGTACTTGGACAAGTGGTTCATGATGTTGGTGAACAACACCTCAGCTAAGAAGGCGAAAGAGCCCGGGTTCTACTCTTCTGTCGAGTTCTTCCTTCACCTGAACAAGGCTCGGGGAAGAGCAAAGGTTCAGTACCTGGCACAGAATGCCTAATTACACAAGGAAAGTTCACTGATGGTTGAACACCTCGTGCGAGATAGACATGAACGACAATCGTCTTGGCGAAGAGTCAATATACACCTGCGCGTCCATTGACAGATAGGAAGGCTGTCACTGGCTAGGGAAGGCTACTACCCAAATTAAAGGCATGCTGAAAACGGATATTCTGGGCCTCTGATGTCCTGGTCATAAAGTGAACCAACTAAGGTGCAAATAACACAGTTCAACTGAGGAACTTGCAGTACAACATACTTCACACTCCCTGGCGGAATTCACATGATCTATTTTATGTGGTTACAAGAGAGCAAACGCAGCAGAAGAAAAAGGAACACGTCTATTGTATGCTCTATGCTTTATGTGTGCCACCCACAGACTTAAAACCATTTCTCTGGGGTTTATTTCAGATTAGAACTCAGATGTTTTGAGCATGAGTAATCTGGGTTTTATTTTGCAAGATTGCAGTGCAGGCCCAATCTTTTATTGAAAGACCTGGCAACACAAAGACAGAAATGGAAAGCTATGGTTTCTGCCCTATGCGCCGCCTATGGCCCTGGAGGAACATAACATAACATAACAGTGCAGGCCCAAGTACTAATGCTTCATCACTGATCAAGGTAAAAAAACCCACTTACAGACTCTACCAGGACCCAACAAAGAGTAGTTAGGACATTGTAATTCAACAGATCTGCAGTTGCTTTAGTTTGATGGCAGTAAGATACTACATAGATTTAAGATAATATATCTATGTAGAATATCTGTTTTCTCTGTTAGAGTATACCCTTTTTCATCTTTTAGCACTCGAAGTGCAGGCTTTAAATTATTCTGTTGTAATGTTCTTATAGCATTGAACATATTCTTGCTGTTTCCATGTTATCTTTGTTCATCGATTTCTCTGCACGTGTCCAGGATAAAAATAAATTACCATCTGTGAATAACCTCATCAATCTATGCTTTATTCTTAAACATGAGTCAGAATGGGGTGGTGTTGGCTGACACATTCAATATAGGGTAAAAGTGACCCAGAAGCTATGTGAAGTCTGATGTATCAGGTCAAAAGGCGCAGATATCACAGCAATGCTGTAAACTATGACAAAACAAATTCTGTTCTCTGGACTACATCCTGTTAATCTGCAGGAGTTTGAGAACTAATGCAGAAGAAGAGAAACAAGAAACATGAGCCAGGCATATTGCAACATTTGAATTTTTACATTTCCAGAATGCACCATACATAATGCTTAGTGGTACTGGTTAGCAATCTAACTTTGGACCCACTCAAGGGCAATCCCCAAATGTGACAGAGATTAAATGAAAAACAAATGGCACAAGTTCATTAGTAAAACTTATTATTTTATGCTCTCTGTTACCAAAAATACATCCTAACAGCAAAGTCAAGAACAATAAATTTATGAGTGATAATGACCAAAAAAAACTAATGTACCTTTCCAGAAACTGTTTCTCCATCAAAATAAAGATAGCATTTCTCTTTTTTGCCATCTTCTGTCTTGACTTCCACCTGTTTACGGTTTTCCTGTCCATCTAAGATTATGTCGACTTCCGCACTCTGACCAAAGCCAAAAAAGCTCTGAAGGAACAAATGTTCACAAAAAGATATAAAGAGATTCATCTGAGAAACAATTTAATGAATATGTCAGAACTTTAAGAAGCACAGGTATTGTCTACTGTCTATTCCCAGGGTGGACGATGGTTGATCGTATTCATACTTGCTGTTAATCATAGTGTTTCAGCTATCGTTCTAAGGCCAGATGAGTTGTCATGGTTGCATTAAGCCTATGTTTGTTCAAGACTATCTTGATGTTTTCAATTCACCATTTTCTTGTCTATCATTAGTCTTATGTCTGGATATTATTTTGTTATATGCTCTTATTGGTATTTGGTTTAGTTCATTCTCATAAGGTGAGTTCCGGTTACCAGTTTTAAGATGGCGAACGTATGTTTCTGTTCTTGATTCCTTTGGATACGTTAATCGACGATTTAACAAATTGTCATTGTAAAACTCCCAGTGTTTCTGTAACGGATGTTATAGTTCTAAGCAAAATGAAAACATCAATAAATATTTCAACAAATCAAATGACATACTAAGACAGGAGACAAAACAAGAATACGTGATGAACATCATCAGAAAACGCCGCTGGACATACATTGGCCACGTACTTAGATGAAGGAAGACAGAATTTCATGACAAGACTTCATGTGGACACCAGACAGGAAAAGAAAACAGGGAAGACCAAAAACAACGCTCAGAAGAACATTTATGAATGAATTAAAATCAACAGGCATAAATGCACAAGATCTGCAATCCCTAACAACTGACAGACAGGCATGGAGAACTATGACATTCACCCTATGTGCCAAACTTGGCAAAAGAGGAACTGACTGACTGACATAAGGTGACCGAACCATTTTACTTCATGTCTTTCGATATGCTCAATACATGTTATTATACCAACTCTGTTCCTAATTTTTTTATTTCTTATTTTATCTAGTTTAGTAACTATTGCAGCTTTTCTCAGACACTTCATTTCACATGTAACAATTTTCCTCTGCTGTAAGGCTGTTAAAGACCATGTTTGACATTGGTAGTAGAGTGTTGGTATAAATGCATGAGTATTAAACAAACGTCACCTATCTTTTTTTTTTTTTTTGCATTGTTGTCTAACTTCTGCTGGAACTCTCTTGTAGCAGAGCAATGGTCTTACTAGATTCCCAGCAAGATCTAGTCCAGAGAAGGATATGTGTTGCCATCCAACTTCAGCAGTATGTTTTCTATGCCTTTTGTTGTCCCTTTAAGGTCTCTTGTCACCTTATAATCTGTTTTCAGTTTTCTTCGCTAGATTTTTGGTACATCTGTGTTTTGTTTGCGTCCAAAAGGGATGCAAAGAATAGCAACACTGTTAGTTGCTATCCATATCATAAGAGCTGACTAAACAAGTTTTCGAGGTAGGTTGACTGTCCAATCTCATAGGCACAGATATTGCAGCCAAGTTGTAAACCATAACCCAATGCATTCCTTTCTCCGAACTACATCATGCTAATCTGCAGGGTATGCGAGAGAGAAATCGAGACTTGCGAAATGAGTAACTAAGGAAGGCTATTGGAGTCCCCAGACTTGACAAAATGCACAGTAAGAACATCAGAAAAATAATAGGCATAACATCATGCATCAAATATATAGAGAAACAACAGATAAAATGGTTTGGACATCTTATGAGAGTGAATGATCAAATTCCCATAAGAGCTTACAACAAGATGGAATCATGATACAGAGCCAAGGGCAGACAGAAAAAGATGAATAGACAACATACAGACGGCCCTGAATAAATATGACTACACCTCAACACATCTGACTCTGGAACATAGACTACATATTTTTCACAAACCCCTGTGCTCAACAGCAAATGTGAAACCTACGACAACATCACCTGAAGAAAGACACAAAACAATCTGCAGGGGTTTGAGAACACTGAAGATATTTTTGGTTTGCTACATATTAAGGTCTAACGAAAGAGCCAATGTGTTGACTGGTAAAGCTTTGGTGAATGGCACCAAGATAAGAGACAGGATTGAATTGATTAGAGTAGTCATGGATACCCTACGAGAAGACAAGGAGGAAGTCGAACGTGACAATGTACATTTTCAGAGAATAGTAGAAATGGGAGTGACTAGAGGCATGAAAGAAAGTGCTCCCTCTCTGGAAAGATCAGAAGAAGAGTAATCAGAAACTGACTGGGACACTGAGCTTATACACTTTTAAATGGCTGACGGAACGGCAAGCAGAACATATATGGGAATGCCCCCAGTGCTGCGACGCTTGTTCCTAATGAAGAATATAGCGCGAGTCAATGTCCTTAACTGTTTCGCAAAAAACTGACAAAAGATAGATGAGATGACCTTTCGAGTGTTTTCCAATATAATTTTTTTCTCATGGACAGGTAATTTTCTTTAGGTTGATACTCAGATCCAAAATAACTACACACAAAAATTGCGCTTACCCAGAAAAAACACTGGGTAAAACTACAGTTTAGGTCTTCACTGTGCTTTAAATAGCACACAATGTTTACATTTTTAACTAGCCGACGTCACGGATTTCCGTGTAACACCAATGAAATCAATGGTTGCCGTGACATCTCCCGACACAAACGACATCAACCACATTTATAATTATAACTTTTATAACTAATTTATTTTTAATTTACTGATTCTAACCCCTATTACTTACCCTAATCAGTAATCTAAGTAGTAATCTAAATACTAATTCGAAATTAATATGCCTTTTCAATTAATATACCTTAATTTTAAATACAAATTCGACTAATCACACTGCAAAGGTTAGGTAATACCTCGAAACTAGAACAAAGGTCACAGTGAAGACTTAAACCATAGTTGCGCTAAACACTGGTAATTAGTAGGCGATAGTTAAGTATAGAGAAAGCAGAGAACTGTCAATGAGAAATAACCATGGAGCTATCATTCTTATGTACGAGACAACAATGCAAATATAGGTTACACAGTGCCGTCATGGTACATGGGATAGGTTAAATCCTAGTTTAAGACACTGTTGTGCTATAAATAGCACATTGTTGTCATGGATTTCCGTGTAACACCAATAAAATTTATGGCTGCCGTGACATCACTGAGTTCAACTCTAGACACAGACTAACTTATTATCATAATCTGTTTCTTTACAAATTTACATAATTTTTTTAATTTTCCTATGATTTGTACTCATTATTTCTGCGCGCTATACACGGAGCGAGGTGCGCGCACATATTAGAAATATTATTTCTAATCGTAACCTTACTCTAAGTACTTAACCTTACGCTTGCCAAATCACACAACAAAGGTTAGGAAATATCTCAAAAGTAGACCAAAGGTCACAGTGGAGAATCAAACTAGGATTGAGCCCATGGGATCTATGGAAACAGTAGGCATGTCTGGTATAAACTATATATTACTGTAATTTATTGGCACTTCTATCGTTTCTACTGTCACAGTGAAATTTGACCTAGTTTTGAGGTATTTCCTAACATGATAAGAATGATGGGGTGAAAGTAAAGAATAGTTCTCTGCTGTGCTATAAATAGCACAATGTTGACAATTTTGACTATCCAACATCATGGATTCCTGTGTAACACCAATCAAAATAATGGCTGCCGTGACGTCACATCCGACAATCACTTGAGTTCAAATCTAGACACAGACGAACTTATCATAATCTGTTTGTTTTCCAATTTACACATTTTTTACAATTTCCTATTATTTGTGGTGAGCTATCAGTATTTCTGCCCGCTACACACGGAGCGTGCACACATTAGAAATATTATTTCTAATCCAAACCTTACTCTAAGTACTTACCCGTAAGCTTACCAAATCACACAACAAAGGTCAGGTAACACCTCGACACTAGAGCAAAGGTCACAGCGGAGAACTATAATTTACTTCAGCCGAATGATGGTCCTGGCGGAATGACAACCTTGTACCATAGTTTTGGTAAAGGGTGGTTAAAAGGATTAGAATTAATTTATAGATGTATTTAGGAGGGGGAGAAGGGTTAGAATCAGTGTGATTGGTTTTCTCGCGGAACTCCGTGACGTCGTCTGCTTAAACATGAATGAAAACAGTGTGCTATTTATAGCGCAATGACAGTAGAAAAGAAAATTTTACCAATTTGTTCTTCAAATTGTGTGTGTGTCAAGTGTGTGGATAATACGCATAGAATGATTCCATCATCATGCGACATACAGTGGGCCGTGGGCCTACGTCCGGTACCGTACCGTACTGGCAGAGAACACTTCTCACTGAGAACACTTGGCACTACTTTTACCCACTTTTTTTCAATCAATTCAATATCATATAATATAGATAAACAATAGAATCACAAATTTCGGGGTACTATTGTAAATTATAAATACGTAAGGCCCTTAAATATATTCTTACTATTTGCTAAATCGCAAACAATTGGCAATGTTGGTGTCACATGACTACTGCAGTAAAAACCCATGTTATTATTTTTCGTCCACCCCTTTTTAGCGCATAATTCTTTTACTCTGTTTAGAAACGTTACGGATTAGTAAGCTACAGAAACACTAGTTCACTATTTAGTCATGAAAGATTAATAAAATACGACGTGCGATATATTACACAATAACAGTTATATGGATGTAATTTCACTATACCATTTTGCAGGGTCCTCCTACTTCTGCAAGGCCAACAAGAATTATGTCATGTTGAATCTCGTGACAAACGAGACTTCAATATTTGAACACGGAAAAATATCCGATAATTATTTGTTTTTACATTTCTAATTTATTTGTACTTTTATAAATTATTTTACTTCTATTGTCATTAAATATATACTGCACAATCATAAATGTATTATGTTCTTGCAACTTGGATTAGAGTAATTGAGAATGTATTAGCGCACCGGAAAAGTCCCTGGATACTTCGATTCACGCTTTCTATATAGACAATGACATTCACCCTATATAGACAGTAGTGGCGTCCGTTGATGGAGGTTGTTTCTCTAATCAAGTCTGGGTCACTCCGGCAATCTTCGTCTTCTTTCTGTCCTCATGTACCTTTCGGTGTTGAGGGGAGAGTGATTGTTCGGTATTTTGCCCTTCTATTTGCCTCTTCTGCTGTCATATTTCCGAGTGTCTCTAATACACTATCTATCCACCTTTTACGAGGGCGTCCAATAGGTCGCCTGTTTTCGTATCGTTTGTTAAATGATTTTTGGATAATACTTTGCTCTTTCTGTCTGGTTATGTGACCGTACCATTTAACTTGTTGTTTCTGGATGTATTATATTGTTGACTTGATCCCTATTTGTTTCCTTAGTGCTTCATTCCTGATTTTGTCTCTCAAGCTAACTCCAATCATACATCTCACACATTTCATTTCAGTGGTGTTAATCTTATGAAATGTTATAGAATCTAATGTCCAAGTTTGACACTGATAACACAACGTTGGTAAAAAAAATGGTGTTGAAAAGAGCTTTCTTTGTTTCTAGTGTAATATCTTTGTTTCTTAGTAAAGGTGTTAATTGACAAATGACCTGACAGGCCTTATTACATCTTGCGACTATCTCCGCCTCTTGTCTGTCGTCATATCTCAATGTGCTGCCCAGATATTTGAATTCCTCTACTTGTTTTAGTTGTTTATTGTTTATCTGTATGTTGATGTTCTCCTTTTCTCTTGCAATATTCATTACTTCTGTTTTGTCTATGTTGATTTTCATTCCAATATGCTTACCTGTTGTGTCTATTATGCTTATGTGGTCTTGCAGGTTTTTAATGCTGTTGTGAAATAAAACCTTGTCATCTGCAAAAAGCAGTTCATTTGTTTCATTAGAATTTGCTGTTGTGTTTATATGGTCCATGTATGTAATAAATAGTAGTGGGGACAATACACATCCTTGTTTTGATGATGATGTTCGTCCGTCGTGATCGACGATGACCAAAAACTCAACCATAATAATAATAACAATAAATAATAAAATAATAAAGTTAATAGTGCGTTTTTAAATGACTAGCAAGTCCAATGCGCGCATTACTCCTGTACTAATCACAAAGTCTTCTGTGTAGCCTGCTGCTGTTCTTACAGTGCAACTGCTGTTGTTATAGAGACTTCTACAAACGATTAAATGTTGGCATACTCCATAAATTTGTTAATCAACTCCGATCAATCCCGTCGATCGTTGGATTAATCAACTAACATCGTAAAGTCCAGACCGATTTGTGTAACAGAAGTCAGTTCATTCCAATTCTTTTTTTTCAAACCTCTTGAATGAATACCTACAGGCAAAAGAGCAAGTGGTAGACCAAAAGAAACACTCAGAAGAACAATACTTAGAGAAAGTAAAACAACCAATATTCATACAATTCAAAAACTGCACAGAATAGCTTTGAACGAACAAAATTGGAGAGATCTGACCTCTGCCCTATGTGCTAACTTCAGCCCAAAAGGAAAATGAATGAATGAATATAGAGAGTATTATCTAGATTTCTGTGTCCTGTGTCAATAAATCTATCCCAATGTAGCATGACTTACAGTTCCATTTCAGTGATGATTGATTGATTTTGTAATAACAATATTATGTGTCTCTACCTGTATAAAATTTTTACACAAGTCTTCCGGAGAGCGGCTATGATTTACACGGTTATCATAGGGCATATCCTGTTTCGCCCCAGATATGTGCTGTGCCTTCTCAGCTATAAAGCTGGAGGATTTACTGTACACTTCAAAAAAATGTAGTGGGCACACATTTATCACTTATAAACCAGTATAAGATACAGTTAGGAATGTCAATTACATGGAACCCATAAGAAAAAAAAAAATTGTTTGTTGTTTCACACCGTACAAAAGAGACCATGAAGGACTTCTCAGAAATGGAACGAAGTTGATAACATATCCAAGAATAGAGGAAAATAGAAAATCAGTGTTATAGGCACCCGAGAATGCTTAGGACTAAACAACATAGGATGCCCAAAGGACATGATTGGCTGACTGACTGATTGCAGAAAATCATCTGAACGGATAGGCGCTCAGCAAATTGAGTATATCCGCGCAATTCATTTGTGTACCTTTGAATAAAGTTCGCCTGTCATCTTATTCTCTCAGTTGAACCATACGGAGTCAATTCTGATTTATAAAGATAAAGGTTATTTTCAACGAACACACTCTTTTCCTATATTTCTTAGTTGCCTAGTCAGTGATTATTGCCTGAAAATGATCTGGCTAGTGTCACCTTCAGCACTTGTTCACTTCCTGGTCTTCCAGCGCATGAGCACTGGTATCCATTTCCCTATGTCCGTAAGGACCGGGGGATTATGGTGGGCTTTTTAAAACCATGAGTGAAATCGTATCCCGTTTCATCTGGCCTGCGGACAAGTGACTTAAACACTACAATTTCGCGGTCCCCTGATATTAGGGTGAATGCCTTAACAATTGAAAATCTCGGTTACCTCATTGTGAAAAACTGACCCAACAACTGAAAAATCAGAAGGCAGTAAACGCGGTTTCATGCCTGTTTAGCTTGCACCTTTTGACCTCGAAACTTGATTACTCGATAACTACATCAAACATGAGAATTGAGATAGATGTAGTGGCATCCGCTCTCAATTGGCTTGTGATTCACTGCCGATACATAGAGTTATACCCTTAGCCTCCCAACTTTTGCTGCGTAAGATATACAAGAAGGAGTGTGTCATCGTTTTAAGCAATTAGCTATTTAAAAAAGACCAAAACAACAAAACTCCGGAGGTCGTGGTAACCGGATTACAAGAATCGCGACCTTCAATATTTGTTGTGCTTAAAATTGGATACAACCAATTCGGACTAACGTCCTGATATAGCATGCACATATGAAAACCTCTCACAAATAATAATAGATTCAACATCAGAGGATACCAAACATTTCCGAATGATAGATAAAAGAGACACAAAGGAGAAGTACGTATAGGCCTACTGGTCAAAAACAATATCTTTGCCTCACTGTCCTAGTAAACCCTGAAGAACATGCTGAAATAATTTGGACCTGTTTAACCCTTCCAACTAAAGAGATTACAGTATCTAGCTATTACTGTCCACAAGACGGTAAGAATATCTCTGCACACTATTAACACAGAAAAAGCGAACTGTCTTGTGATTAGTGACTTTAATAGCCACTCACAAAGTTGGGAACAAGATACTAGAGGAGAAGAAGTGGAAGACTGGCAGTGCAAGGTTAAACTTCAACTGCTTAATGAACCCGAAGAACATAGAAGATACCTAGAAGATGGCACACTAACTTAACACCAGACCTAGCTTTTCAACAGACGCTTCAACAAAATAACATACAGGGAAGTGTTGGAGCAGCTTGGTGGAAGTGACCATAGTCCCATCAATCTCATCATTGACATTAACTACACCCCTGCTGGCCTCAAAACCACACCCAGATGGAACTTCAAGAAAGCAAACTGGAGTAAGTATGCTTACCTGACAGACAAATTCACGAAAACCCTAAATCCAAGGATTAAAAATGTAAACAAAACTGCACAGCTCCTGGCTTCTACGAGCAGCCAAGCAAACCATACCAAGAGGTGCTAGAACAAATTACAAGCCGTACTGGTCTGACGAACTCGATGAATTGGAGAAAGAATTGTCAAAGGCCAGAGACACAGCAGAAAAAATGTCATCCACAGAAAACAACATATCATTAAAAGACGCCGTAGCCAAACTAAGAAAAACGACTATTACCAACACAAGGAACAGCTGGCATGAAAAAAAACCCATAAAATTTAAACTTCGACAAAGAGGGAAGAAAACTATGGAAAATTATAGAAATGGTAAACAACGAAGATAACAAAACAGCACTAGTCACTATAGAGAATGGCGGAGATGTGCTCACATGAAAGAAGGCTGCATATCACTTTATACATCATTACTAAAGTGCTACCTGCAATAAAGTCGATACAAATATGAGAAGAGAAGTCAGAAAATAACTACTGAAGATCGAAAAAGAGATCAGTAAAGATAAGCAAGATGTCATGAATATGTCATTCGCGATCAATGTACTAAATTAAGAACTAGAAGTAATAAAACTTAGGAAATCACCTCCCCCAGACGAGATCTCAAAGATACAAAACCGCAATCTCAGAATTATAACAGGAGGTATGAATACTACCCCAATCACATTATTGAAAACATGCACAGGTTTGACATCAATGCCAGATAGAAGAAATGAAAACATCCTCACACAGTATGCAAAGTTCAAATGTTTGGAGAGTCATCAAATTAATTAAAGTCTAAGCAGACGTACAAAAGAGGTTGCTTCCTACACTTTACTGAACAGATTCAGAAAACACTTACAGATACAAATCTACAAAACCTAAAACCACTAAACACCTTTAACACATATCCAACTTGGGAAAGGAAAAACTTCCAATAATTATGAACAATATACCAAGCATTATTTCGAAAACAGACACTACTATACAAGTACTAAAAGATACAACTAAGAATCACATACAGAAAGCATACCCAGAGGATATATGGACACATGTATATACATATGGATCAGTGAAAGAAGCAGTATTAGATATATCAGGAATATATATAGTAACACAAGATGGAAAAGAAATATAACAATTCATACCCACAGGCAATCATTTCATAAATTTCAAAGCACATAAATGGAAGCAATCAAACCATAGGGGCAGCCAAAATGTTCATAAATTGCTTGCCGAGTCACAACAGACATGTAGTCTTTCTAACTGATGCAAAGTCAGTATTGCAGGCAGTGAAAGATCCAAAGAACACGAGCATTAATGAACTGATGGCTTGCTTACTACACTTCAACAGTACTTCCAAAGAAACAGTGCTGCAGTGGATCCTTGGTCACTGTGGTATACTTGTAAACGAAAAAGCGGATCTCCTGGCAAGGAAAGGGGGATCACTTAAATACATAAGTGATAATACCTACTATTAATGTAAGACTATGTTAAAAAGCGAATATAAGAACAAGTGGAAGCAGATGCACCAAACTGCAGACCCAAATGACCTCTACCATCAAATGTAACGCAAGGAACAAATCATTAACTTCAGACTACGAATTGGCCACAACAGATTGAGAAGTCACATGTTCCGAAAGTTGAAGATTGACGAAATAGATCTGTGCAACTGTGGACTGAGCCCAGATACTGCAGAACACATTCTTCATGCCTGTCAACTCTACCAAGAAGAGAGGGAGAAAATATGGCCTGCTGAGACGGCATTACTTCCAGACTTGAGGCGTTCCATGGATGACCTGAAGCGAATCACAAAATTCATTGAAGCTATTGGTGCTGTAACATGATATCTGACTCAAGAACGACGATGAAGAACACGAAGACTAACGCCCTCTTTTGAAAGGAACGTACCTCATCATAAGAGGTACATTTTACATAACAAAAAATATATTTTGTAAGCAATTCAGAGAGTGTAAAATAAAATGAAAGGGCAAACTCGTAAAGTGGGAAATGTCGTGGTTGGTGGTACAATATTAAAAAGAGGCACGAGTGACTTAAAATAAAATAAATGATATATACTTATACTTAGACCTATACTTTTGGAGGTCATTATCGTTCGAATTGTCACAACTCTAATGTATCCTAAATGTGATTAATGTTCATGTTCAAATGAGCGCAACTCACCTTCTTGTTCTATAGTGATTACCGTGTATATCATTTCTGCTCCAAATCCTATGTTTCAAGTGCTGCCAATCATTTCCAATACCGACGTTGTCTCATACCTCAATGTTCAACAACTTCTTTCTTTGTCGTTCCCTGCCGCTCTTGCTTTTCAACTTGCCTGTTTTCACGACTTAAACTATGTTATGTTAATTATTTTGACGGTTAAAAAGCTATATGGCCAAATTGGACTCATGCACGCCTTGAAAGCAGCGTGCCTTGTCACAAAGGGTACAATTTTAATGACCAATGATCACAATGTTCTCGATCTTTGTTCTCATGTGTCCATAAAATGTGAAGTCTTCTTCTGTTGCGAATGTCAGTAAGCAGTTCTCTCTCCTTTTTTTATTTTTATTTTAAGAGTTAGCTTCTTTCAAGATATCTTAACCGAAATATACCTCATAATAAAGTCCTTGTTTATTTTCATTTATTTTCACTTAATTTGGGGAGTGATAAATATGCCACAAAATAATTAACATGAGGTTGGATGCCATAATGCATTGCCTATGTGTTGGCCTATAATTATAGATGTAGTTGTGACCCATATACTAACATATGTGTGCGAGTCTTGGACAATAAACAAACTGGAAAGTGAGAAATTAGAGGCAACAGAGATGTCGTTCTACAGAAGAATGCTGAGAATACCATGGACTGCCAGAAAAACTAATGTAGAGGTGTTGAAAGAGCCAAATGCGAAACGTAACTTAATCAACAATATAAGAAACAGAAAATCTTCTTTTTTTAGTCACTTTATGAGACAGGCAGGTTTAGAGAACATAGTCACAACAGGCAAAATTGAAGGCAACAGAGACAGATGGCGACATCGTGAGAAAATATTAGACAGTTTGACAGCATGGCACGGCAAGGAAACAACGACTTTGATACATAATACTGTGGACAGAGAGCTGTGGAGAGCCATGACCGCCTACGCCAACCGGCATAGCACCTGATGATGATGATGAGTTGTGACCATCGATGGGCTGCGACGGTACAGAAGACAAGCTGGCGTCATGGGAGGGAAAGTTTATCCTCTAGAGAAAGATCAACATGTACGTAATCAACATGTGACCTGTACCTTCAGTTTGAATATGTTTATGTATGGTGGAAATATGGATCTTGCCACGTATGTGAATGTTCTATGTGCTGTGATGTTCGTTTTTAATCAAGCGTCAAGTTTTATTTAGCTGAGTGCTGGTTGCTGCGGAGCGTTATGTCCCAAACCGTATCTATAGCTCTGTAAGGGATGTGTCATGTGTCGTATTCTCTCCAGAACATTGTCTGCCCAATGACCTACCTGAACCGTACACGGTCAATTTGGTAAGGGAGGTAATTTGTAAAATTTGAAAAAAAAAAGGAAATTCATTTTTATCAACAGTAAGTTACAACTCTTCTTCTTCTTCTTCTGCGTTCGTTCTCAAACTCCTGCAGATTAGCAGGATGTAGTCCGGAGGACGTAATGCGTTGTGTCATGGTTTACAACATTGCTGCGATATCTGCGCCTTTCGGCCTGACACATCCGACTTCAGCATGGCTTTGAGTCACCCTATATGGGATGGGACAGCCAACTCCATCCCATAACCTCCTTAGTCGCCTTTTACGATATTCGTGGAAGGTAAACAGTGTTGCTATTCTTTGCTCCCCTATCGGGCTTGGCAACACAAGGGAGAGTTACAACTGTTGATTGCCATATTGGCCGTTTAAATGGAAAATTCCACAAATTTTGCCTTTTTCGTGTGTGTTTGGCATCATGAAAATTAATTTGGATTTTTTAGGAGGCTTTTCTTGACAATTAGAAATAGTAATGCAAAAGTCTACGGGAATAATGTGCAAAGATATTTGCAAAGGATAGACAAAAGTTATACTTCTTAGATCGTAATTTTTTCCAGTTTCAATATACTGCTGCGAGACTTTCGGAACAATAAATAGAACAACGGCAAAAAGAATATCGGCATTCAAACTGCAGTGTTATATGGCAATAGGCCTATTAAGAATTTCCTAGACAGAAAAGAAAAGGAACAGTGAGGTTTTGGGTAATCTGAATATAGAGGAAGGATGGCTGGTGAATACAATTTTACATAGAAAACGTAAAAAATTTGGTTATAAAAAAGACACAATGATACGGAAAGACGCGTATTAGAGGGCATAATTCCGAGAAGTAGAAGAAGAGGTAGAACTAGAAGGAGATGGGCAGACGCCATCAAAGACTGTATGGAGATATCGTTGGAGAAGGCAGGCTGATAACACAGGATATAGTCGGGTTCAAGATATCACTGGCAAAGACAATGCTCTGGAAAGAATATGCCACGTGATGATGAATGCAAAAATAACTTTGCAATCTATATTTCTATACTTTAAAACCAAATTCCGATATTTCAGTGTCTTTGTTACAACGTATAAATTTAATATTGATTTTGTGGGTGTCAAAACAAATTTGGGTATCAAAAAAAAATTTTTTTTTTAAAATTCAAAGCGAATTAGAAGCTACAGAGATGTGGTTTCTGAGAAGTTAGTTAGTTAGTCGTCGGATCATCATCACTGCAAACTGGACACGTCCATAGTTGCTCCGATCTCTCCCTGCGTGTATTCGCCATTACACTTCTACTGACAGTACCGGTCCTATGCTGGTTGACCATCGTTCTTCTGCGCCCTCCTTCTAGCAACACTGCATTTCAAACCCTAATCTTCAATCCTGGCCATTGAAAAGGAATCATCATTCACACTAGTCTCACTCTCGCGTGCTATATCTTTTAAGGAGTTCAAAATGTCAGCTCGATCCATTAGCCCCATTACCTTGTACCACAATCACGCATGACGCCAGTTGATCTACTCTTTCATTGCCCCGACACGAAAATAAATGTAACCACTTTCAGCCTCGCCTTTCTCAAGGCCTCAATCCACTGTTCGCGAGCGAGACCCACTTGTACCTTTTTAATCATACTCATAGTCACTCAAGATGCAGACCTGCGTTACCTTCTGTGTGCATACCCATTAAAATGGCATGGTCACCGCCATAGTCTCCATGGTCATGCTACGCATAGTAACCGCAAGGGCCCCACTCTCCTCCCTGATTGTTTTACCTGCGCACTGCGATGTGAAAACCCAGCAAGGCGAACATGTCTAATCACAGATTCATCAGTGTATATAATCACATCCTCCTCTTTGGCATTCTTACTGACCATAGCCTGCACTTCTTTCACCACATCTGTGGTACACCATTCTCTGCATTCCTTGCTAAGTGATATTACTACTCTCAAAAGAGTTTCGAAATCTGCGGGTACACTTATCCATTCCGCACCTGCTGTCACATTTTTCAATCTGCACACGTTTTGCATGACATCCTCAGCACGTCCCATTCACGACTTCCCTCTCTTGAGTCTGCTGCCTTTATGTATGCCTTGCGGCGTCAGAGGTAGAAGAGTTCTCTGGAGATAGCCTTACAGAGTCTATAGCCAGGCTAAAAAGTAATGATAACATAAGGCCAGGCTAGTAGATAAAGGGAAGGAGGGGGTTAGGGTCCAACCCCCCTCTCCCCAGAAAATCTGAACATGACTTTTAGTACTAGGTATATATATACATGCCTGGATTAACCATTAGGCAAACAAGGCCCGTGCCTAGGGGACCAAGCGTTTGGGGCACCACAAGTCCTCAAGAAAAATGTATATTTTGTCCCGGTAGCCACGCGTAATCGACATGATATTAGCAAATCGCAAAGGTAATATTTAATCGCACATTATTTAACCTTGGTCTTACAACCTGGGGGGTAAAATACCTCCCACCCAGTTTTTTTTGCTATTGTTTGTTATTTTTCTTCGAGTTTTTTAGTCTGCTATTTTTTTACTTTTTTAAGGATATATTTGTGCTACATAACGCACTATGGTGAGCAGTACAGGAGAGAATGGTTATTGTCTTTATTCGCCATCCACGGGATCTGTGTACTGCTTTGTTTGTAAACTTTGTGCGTCTAAAGGTTCCACAATTTTGACTGATAAAAATGGGTTCAGTGACTGGAAAAAATAACATTCAAGTTGATAATCACCAACAAAGCGCTACTCATAAAAAAAACGGCATGTTAATATACCTAGCTCGTCGACAAGGCTCGAGTCTACTACAAAAGCTAGAAGAGCAAATAAATGAAGAGTACAATTACTGGGAACATGTTTTGAGGCGAGCAGTAGCGGTTATTTGTTATATAGCTGAACGTGGTCTGGCTTTTAGTGTGACAAATGAAAAATTTGAATATTTACAGAATGGAAATGTTCTAGGGTTGCTGGAGTTGGTCAGTCATTTTGATCCATTTTTAGCATCAGACACGCCCGTGTGTTGCCGGGGCCCGAAAGGGGAGCAAAGAATAGCAACATTGTTTACCTTCCAAGCATGTCGTAAAAGGCGACTAAGGAGGTTATGGGATGGAGTTGGCTGTCCCATCCCATATAGGGTCAGTGACCCAAAGCCATGCTGAAGTCGGATGTGTCAGGCCGAAAGGCGTAGTTTCACAGCAATGCTGTAAACCATGACACAACGCATTCCGTTCTCCGGACTACATCCTACTAATCTGCAGGAGTTTGAGAACGAACGCAGAAGAAGAAGAAGCATCAGACATTGCGAAATATGGAAATTCTGGAAAAGGAAATCCTTCTTATCCAAAACTATACGTGAAGAACTGATTGAAATTATGTTTCAAAAGTCCATGAAGTTATTCATCTAAAGGCTTCCGGTTATTTCAGCTTGTCAGTAGACTCAACACCCGATATTTCACATATAGATCAGTTAAGCGTTGTTCTTTGATATGTGGTAGATGGAGAGCCCATTGAGCGATTTTTGACTTTCTTGGAACTGCAAAGTCACACCGGTGAAGGTATAGCTAAGCAAGTGTTTCAGTACTTACGTGAAGTTTTGCAATATCGATTTTTCGAAACGCAGAGGTCAATCCTACGATAACGCAGCTAATATGTCTGGGTGCTACATGGACATGCATAAATAAATTATAGGAGAAAATTAGCTTGCTATATACATACTCTGTGCTGCCCATTCACTAAATCTGGTAGGCAGAAGTGCCGTTGACTCTTGTTTAGAGGCAATAAACTTCTTCTATTCAGTGCAACCGATCTATACCTTTTCCCCACCTTCAACCAACATATGGAAGATTCTGAAAGGATGCCTTGTGAATGAAACGCTGGTAAAGTCTCTTTCCAATACCAAAAGGGAATAACATGCTGTTGCAACAGAAGCTATTATAAAGTCTCATCCTCAGATTATAGAAGCGTTAGAATGTTTACAAGCTGTTGCAACAGAAGCTATTCTAAAGTCTCATCCTCAGATTATAGAAGCGTTAGAATGTTTACAAGAAGACTAGTCACAGAAGGGGGACACCAGAAGAGAAGCAGAAAACATTGCAAAGAAGATGCAAGAATTATCATTTGCTCTCATGCTTGTCTTTTGGAAAGAAGTGTTACAACATTTTCACAGGGTCAGTCAAGCTTTACAGAATGAGCACGTGAACTTGAAAACGTGTGCTGATTTGTATTCTTCACTAGCAGATCACTTGCATGAATCTAGGAATGAATTTGAAAGATTTGAAAAAGCTGCAAAAGTAATAACACCAGGTGTGGATTATAAGTCAAGTTTGACTCATAATCGTAAACGAAAGACACTGGTCGTTGATGATGATTCCCCTGAGGTATCTCTGAATGCCAGAAACAAATTAAAAACTAGCATGGTTCGGACATGTATGCAGGTACGATTCCTTGTCAAAAACAATACTGCAGGGAACTGTCGAGGGTGGAAGAAGCAGAGGAGGACAAATAAAGACATGGACAGACAACATCAAGGAATGGAACAGGGCTAGATATTTCCACACTCATCCGCATCGCTGAGGATATAATTCGCTGGAGGACTCTGTGTGCTGAAGCTTCCAATGTGGTACCCCTACGACCCTGAAGGGTTATGGGTTTTATTGATTGATTGATTGTTGCGCAAAATTAACTTTGATGATGTACTAAAAAACTTTGCCAGGTGCAAATCTAGGAAAAAAGAACTTTAAAATGTAAATGTGTGCTCTCTCTGACTTTTTCATCTATTAAAAACGTTACATTATTTTTGTCCGTTATTATTACACAATCGTTTAACTATTAATTTTAATTCAGAAATACCTTATTGTAGGTTTTATATGAGTATGAGTGATAGTAGTACAAACATATGTGTTAACAACTGTTTGCCTTTGTTAGTTTTTACATAATATTTAACATACCAGCGGTCAGTAGAGTCCGGGGCAGAAGGGAGCACCATGTGGGTTTCTGCATAGGGTACCAAGATGGCTTAATCCGGCCCTGTGTGTGTATATATATATATATATATATATATATATATATATATATATATATATATATATATATATATATATATATATATATATATATATATATACCTATATATTAAACTATATATAGGGTAGTCGGGGGAAAGATGATGCCCTTTTCATGTTTTATCATATTCTGGCAACTAGATTTAATTATGAGAGACCACACTGCTATCATTGTATAGCTTATCCGTCCATCTTACATTCGTGAGGTTATTAAAAACATACATCTACGTGTAGACAGCATAATGAGAATTTTCGAACATGTGTTAAAAAAATCATCTTGCCCCATTTTTGGGGGCAAGATGGCGCAGTAAAAAAGGTGATACAAACCATTATAAAATGACGGCAATCACTCTGTAACAGGTCTAGCACACAGGCAGTGTGTAAATGTGTGTTGAGAATAGACAGAATAAACAGATAGATCTAGTTTTGTAACTTTACTCTGAAAACAAAAGTCCTAAAAAAAATAGTACGCAAGTTCTGTTTTAAAGCTAATAATGCTTTTTTAAGGTTTGTTGATCATTATATCTATATATATCAATTTCTCCCAGCCTTAGATCAGCATCCATGACATCTTCATTTTCCCCATAACATTTTGAATGCGCCATCTTGCCCCACTAACTGTGCGCCTTCTTTCCCCAAATCACATGGTTAGCAACTTTAATAAAAATGTCACGAAAAAATAAAGTATCTTGACAAGTTAACGTGCTTAGTAACTTAACCAATACAATATATGTTTCAGTTTAAACATGTAAAAAAGAACAGGACAGTAATGATAGCAGCATACACGGAGTAAAGGCTGCCACAAAAATTAGATTGAGACCCATGAAAAACAAAATTACTTCTTGGTTGAAAAACGACCTGTCCGCTTCGTTGTATCATAGAATAGACATTTCCCGCCAGACCTAGTCACGTGTCCTACCAGAAAAATCAATAGGCTCGGAAAAATCCGAAACGACGTCTTGCCCTGCGCGCCATCTTATCTTACCTCCGACTACCCTATATGTGTGTGTGTATATATGGTGTGTGTGTATATATATATATATATATATATAGTATATATAGATATATATATATATATACTATATATATATATATATATATATATATATATATATATATATATGAAAAGTTTTAAAATATGAATATGTTTAGTGTATTGTAATTTGTATGTTTTCTTATGTCAGAGTCGTCTTTACACCATTTTGGACCCCTGGGCAAAGAAATAGTGGTGGGCCCTTGGGCAAAGAAAGAGAACTCCCCCCCCCTCAGGAATAAAAAATACATGGTTGATAATATTAAAAATAATGTATCATTTATTTTATTGTCACTAAACTAATTTCAAGTACAGAGATACAAAATAGATGCAACAAAACATACCAGATCATATGACAGATGACACGCATTTTCAAGAACAAAAATGTAAACATAGACACTAAAGTTGCATTATACAAGACTATTATTATTCCATCACTATGCTACCAGTACCAAACCTTGACAATGACAGCACAAGACAAAAGAAAAATAGTGACAACAGAAATGACATGTCTACGAAGAATACTCGGAGTGTCATTAAGAGATAGAATTAGAAACGATAACATCAGACAGATAACCAAAACAATACCAGTATTGGAACACATCAAAAGACAGCAGATCAAGTGGTTTTCACACGCTTCCAGACTACCGACATATAGCATGCCACAAATGGCCATGACACATAGACATAACGGTTATAAAGCCAGAGGCAGACCGTGTAAAAGATGGATCTCAGAAATCAAAGAAGCCACAGGAACAAGCTTACAAACAGCGCACAAGAAGGCCATCTCCAGAGAACTCTTCCACCCCTGACGCTGCAAGGCAAACAAGGGACACAGCGTATAGATAGATAGATAGACTAATTTCAACAAAATTGTTGTTAAAACATGCTGTACAGCTGCAACTATAATCAACATTAAACATGAAAAACAGAGAAAATATATTTTATTTACTTGTTTTATAGTATTACTTATAATATTTATATTCCCGTAGTCATAACCTTCGATAACAGTTACCATGTTGTTCCGACAGGCCGACGTTGTGCTTGAACTAGTTACGGGCACGGCGTGGGTGGGCGGAACAACAATGAAACCTGTCGCAAGGGCCAGAGTTGTGCCCTGATGTCGACGTCCGTTTCGGCGGCATTGGACTCGAAATACCATCGAGTCGAATCGCTGCTGGAACAGAGGGCTGAGCACTTATGGGAATGCCCCACGTGCTGTGAGGCCAGTTTTCTAATCAAGAATATTTATGATATTTATAAAAACAAAAAAATTTACACACAAAAACAGATATTTACATATGTTTTTTAAAATAATAAGCACCATAACATATTACATCTATTACACAAGGTCAAACAAAGGTATTAAAATTCGTAATGGAAAAAAATACTTAGAATAGACAAATTTCAGTACGGTACTTTAGTATAACAAGCGTTTGCCACATTTCATTTCAGAAAATTGTTTTATTATCAGCTCGAAGTCAATGGTCTTCTGGATGTCATTTTCTATACTCATGAGTGAAAGCTAGTTCAAACGATGCTGTCCCATTGTACTACGAAACTGATTTTTTATAAGTTCATGTCTTGAAAAAGAACGTTTTCCTGTATAGTTGCTCACCATCATGCACACTCTTAGTGCAATTTCAATGTTCGTAAAAACAGATTTTAAATTGTCCAAAATTATTTTTCTGTACAGTGCAGGGAGAGTCTCGCAATTTTAATCAAGAGCCATGTAATGCTTGAGATGCTCACATTCATTTAAAAGGTCGTCATAACTCAAGTCCTTGTGGTACGTATTGGCAAGATGTTCGCATTTTTTCTTTAGTGCATCAGAAGTAATGGTTTTTAATTCACTCAAGAAAGAAAACAGAATTCCAATTTGTGAATACGCATCTGCACGTCTTGTTAGTTCAACGAATAAAGTGTCCAGAATAGGGAGGTAAGTTTCTACCTTGAACTTTTCTGACTTATTTAGAAGTAACTCTTCTCCTGGCCTATCATATCTACTAAAACGCACACTTCGGGTTCGTTCCCGTTTTTTTCCATCACTGTAATCGGCATCTGGACACATACTCCTGGCTTTGAATTCATATTATCCACCGAAGACGGATGTGTCGGGCCATTGGCGCAAATAAAACGGCGACACAACGCATTTCCATTCTCTGGACTACATCCTGCTGGAAATATAGTAGGACCATTGTCCTATTACAAGAGATATCCAGCGGGAGATTGAGAATGATCGCTGAAGAAGAAGAATTCATATTCAGTGAATTTGTCTCTAGTTTCCTGAAGATAGCTTTTCAGCGAAGATGTGTGGCAACTAAAATGTTCACATCCTTTGATTGTAACATTTTGCTTGTTCTATTCATCTTTTCTAGAATGCCCTTAAAAGAATTGTAAATGGTAAATGACATTCCTGAACATTGGTCCAGGTTCAAGGTTGGAAGTGATTGGTAAACTTAAAGGGCCCGTTCGCATATAAACACCAAATTATGAGATTTTTATAAAATAATACTAAATTTTATACGGGTTTGCCGAAACCCTACAACATATTTGCGACTTACAATGTACACACAATAACAAAAAGAAAACTATGCCTGTTTGGACATATAAAGAAACACAACTGCTTAGAAAGACAAATAATGGAGGGAAGAGTACCTGGGTGAAGGAGAAAGGGCAAACCAAGAAGACATTGGGCTAACGACATTAAAGATAGTATGAATGCATCGCTAGAAAATGCAAGCCGCATCGCCCAAGACAGAGAGGGGTTCAGAGATTTCATCAGGACAACGTTCTGGAAGGAAAATGTCACATAACAAAACACTTAATGTATAAAAATTAGTGTAAATTAGTTTGCCATGTTTTTTTGGGATTTATCTGGTACGGTTTGACTTTTTGGGCATTTTTTTGGGGGCGATTTGACATTTACTTCTAAAATAAATCTGGCATTCTTGCTACAACGCGGTGAGAACGTTTAGTATTAATTTGTTCTTATTTTTTTTTTGGTGTGTCAAAAAAATATCAATTTATGTATGTCTTTACAGTAGGCCTATATATATAATAGTATTAATATATTAAACTCTTAGTTTATAAGAATATATATAATATAGCAGGGGATTAATTGAAAATTAACTTGTCAAAATTGAACTTTCAAGCCATCTCCTCCACCGGGTGTAGACGTCAGTGTAGTGTAGAAGTGCAATCAACATAAGAAGTGGGGTAAGTAAAGTAGGACTCTTGTTCTTATATAGAAAATAAAGAAACGAACGTGTCAGTTGTCAGTATTATTATGCCTTCTTTGTCTGAGACAGATCTACATAATCATAGCATCATCGCCTGCTCTGAGTGCTATTATTTATTATTATTGGTCTAATCCTAGTTACTTTAAGTTACCAGTAGCGTTGTTGTGCTAAAAAATATATAGTAGGTATTAGCACTAAATTTTCAAATTGGGTTTATAACATTATAAACACCACAGTTAGATAGCCCTTGAAATTTGCAATTCAACGATACCTCAACCAAGTCTGTAGGTCGATTCTGTGAAAAGTTATGAATTTTTTTTGTCGAAATTTCAGGAAAAGATAATTACATGAGAGCATATAATAAAATATGAACGGACTGATGATGAAAGTTGTGACCAAGAATTGAAGCAGAACTAGCAATTTATGAAATATTTCAGTTATTTATGATAATATATGCATAAAACTATATATTTTTGTGTTCGGGAAGGCAAGATGCATCTGTTGAATATACTGTACAAATTGTCAGGCATAATTGGGGCTAATTAATATTCAAAATGGTGACTAATTTGCATAATTTACTTGTAATTTAATTGTCTAATTATTAATTATTTCACTTATTTATGATAAAACACCATACAAATTATACATTTTTGTGTTCGGGAAGGCAAGACGCATCTGTTGAATATACTCTACCAATTACCAGGCGTAATTGGGGCTAATTAATATTCAAAATGGTGGCTAATTTGCATAATTTACTTGTAATTAAATTGTCTAATTATTAACTATTTCACTTATTTATGATAAAACACTATACAAATTATACATTTTTGTGTTCGGGAAGGCAAGACGCATCTGTTGAATATACTGTACCAATTGCCAGGACAAAAGTCTGGAGGTAAGGTAGGACATAGCGAACGCCAACTGACTAGAGTATAGGGACTGTATGGCGAATAACTAAGAGGGAGGGGGTGGTTTCGAACAGAGGATGAAAAAATGCAGAGGTGGAGAATACAAGAGGAAAAAAGAAAATACGTGGTGGATAGACGAAAGCCCAGAGACGGAGATACGCCACTTCTTCGTCATATTTGCAACTGTGCACTTCTTTTTTGCACAGGCATCACAGTCGTATCTCATCTTCATAGGTGATGGTGATGTAATCAATGTACTTGAAAACAGCGCTGCAATATCAGATGCACTGGAAAGGAATGGTGACTCAGTTGGAATAGAAACAGACTGCAAATAATTGACTTCAGTCATGGGTGCCAGGGACACATCTGAAAAAGAAGGTGCTAGGGATACACCTGAACAATAAGGTGCCATATCAGATGCACCTGAAAATGAAGGTACAATATCAGGAACACTTGAAAAAGAATATGCCATGTCAGAAACATCTGCTAGAGAAGGTGCCAGAGCAGATACATCTGGAAAAGGTGTCCTATAAATTGGTGCAGGTAGTTGCTGTAAAGCATTATCAGCAACCCTAAACGGTATAGAATAAGGTTCTTGAAAAAGACAGACAAGATTGGACCAATATACGGTAAGTCAATATGCAAATTTTTACTTTGTGTTCTTAATTCCAGTAAATTTTTTTAAAAGTTACTCAAAGATAATCTTCTCTAATATATTTATCTTGTGCCTGAGCACGCACTATAGTCTTAATCTTTCGTATCACCTCCAAAAATGTATTAGTTTTAGGCTAAGTCTTGACCGGGGTCAATAGCAGCTGCGCAATGTATCCTTTCTTGACAGGATACTCTGGTACAAAATTGGCAAGATGTCTCCTCAAATCCTCCATAGATTTCTTGACCTTATATGCCATCACTGTCACTACCAGAATTAAATAGAATAATCAAAAATGCATGTTAGTTCATACATTCCAAATAAAATTATGGATATTCAAACTATAAGAAACTTACATAGGTGACTTCTCAACTTTGTGAACTCACAAACTAAATTACAGAATATTTGTTTCAGCACTATTGCTGTATTGAATATGATTCTTACTAAGATTTTACAATACGAATGTCATTATAAACAACAGAATTTTAAAAAAAAAATATCTTTACGGTAATTCTAATTTATACCTAGACCTACTAATAATGTTTGAATAGAAGCAATCTGAGTTTGATTACAGTGACTTCGGTGAGACACAAACACTTGTCATTGTCATGGTAACATGGGCTACAAGCATTCTGACGCGCTGACATGTTTTTTTTATCTGTACCCTTGAATAATTTAATATAATACTGTTTGAAGACATTTCAATAAAAACTAGTACATAGTGTCACATTAAATTAACTAAAGAATGATAAGATGTAGAAATTCATTAAACTGTAACTTAAATTTTTAACATTATACACGTATATCGATAATTAACGGCGCGGCAACATTGAACAGCCGAAAACGAACTCTAAAGTTAGTAGCGTGGTCGGTCGATCACCATAGCATTTTTAAAATTTAATAATAATTACAAGGTATTTCTAGAAATGTTACAATTTGGTACATAAAGAGAGAAATGGTTGCTGAATATGTTAGACATGGTTTCACATATCACTTAAAATCAAAACTAAAAAATATACGTGTGCAAAGAGAAAAAAACACCTACCTCGTCTTGTTTAATTCCTTGGTGTTAATTGTAGATAAGGTATCTCCAACATTTATAATCTTAATACACTGAACAAATGGATGATAAATAGTATACAGTTCACTTTTATATGAACTAAAGCTGCGTGGCGTCACTAAATGACAATTCCATTGGATAGTGCACACGTGGTCCATGAAAAAATGAAAATGTCGGCAAATGGCATGTTTATCAAGGGACATTACTCTAAATATCTTTTTTGCTGAAATATTTCGATTAGTGCTAATGCCTAAAATATACACTGAGCGAGGTGTGTGCATACATTAGAAATATTATTTTTAATTCTAAGTACTTAACCTTTAGCAAGCCAGATTAAAAAATACGAAACGTCTCCCTGCCACTGGATTCTTTTTTGAAAATTTGTGTTATTGATGGTGACTTTTGAAAATGTGATAATTTTTTGGTTGTTAGAGATATTTAAATAATATTTGCACATATAAATAAAGAATTGAATTATGCATATATTGGTGTAATTTATGTACGTGTGTGTGATACCAGACGTATGAGAAAGTGGTAAAGACGTTTTCACAAAAATATATATTTTATAACAAATAAAGAGGAAAAAAATAAGAAAAAAAATAACTTATCTTACATATCGAATTCCTTGGCAACACTGTAAACTAAATCACGCAAATCTGTTGTATTTATGTTCTTTCACTGCGAAATTATCAAAATATAGCCAGGGGAACTGTATAAAACATGTAGATTTGCAGTAAAATCGTTCTTTGAGCTTAGGCCTAGAGTTATTTTTTCTGCCACTTCAAAATATTCGATATCAAACGTACAAGTCCCCAAACCAACACTGCATTCTGTATATTCACTGCTGTGAAACTAAATAACCTAATAATCCATGATTCAAGCCACGATTCAATGTTATTTTATTCGAAATACGATGAAATAAAGGTCTATAAAACCGATCCATCATCATGGCATCGTACTAGTGTACATGACTGGCAGCAACAAGCGAGTATGAGCTGCTATAAGCTCAGATTTCCGGAGTGGGGACACTGACAGCTTTCCTAAGAGAGAACACTATACAAACAACTACTGCCGTGTAGGTGCCATCGGAAGATGGAAAGGCTATGGATGGAGTCCTATCAAGCTACTGACCAGCCAGCCTCTTGAGCTGCGTAGGAAAAGCAATGGAGAGAATGATCAACTCTAGACTAATAAAATATCTAGAGAAAAACCAAAAGCTCACCGAGACACAGTCGGCCTACAGGAAAAATGGAAGAACTGAAGACCAGCTCATATACCTAACCACAGGAAATCAAAAACGCTTTTCAAAATAAGGAAAAAGTGCTGGCATCCTTTATGGACGAACAAGGCCTTCGACAAGGTGTGGACAGATGGAGTTCTCTTCAAGCTTCTCCAAAATCAAAGGAAGAATGTTCAGCTGGATAAAAGATTTCCTCTGCTACTGCACTCACTGCAAGAGTAAAAGTAGATGGTAAACTAAGCAAACTACTCTCCAACAAGGAGTATCTCAAGGAATCTCTCCTACCCTCTTCCTAGTATTCATCAATGATATGGGAAACTGTCACATCATATTCCTTCATACAAATGACTTTGCTGCCCGGAGTGTGGCAGGCAACCTATCCACTGCAAAGGCAGAATGCAGATTGCACTTGACGCCCTAAGTCAGGGGTCGGGAACCCATGACTTGGGAGCCATATGTTGCTCTATTGATGGCTGCATCTGGCTCTCAGACAAATGTTCAATTATTTAAAAAATTGTTTCTTTAGACTCCTTTGATCTACATATTAATTGCTTATCAATATTTCATTCTACAAATGAGCTAAAGTCCACTGCAGCTCAGCATCATAAGTCGCATTAATGGTTAAGAAATACTCATTATTGATTAGCAACAACATAACAATGTTACTAAAAAAAAGTGGCTCTCACATAATTACTTTTCAAAATATGTAGTGTCCATGGCCCTCCCAGACAAAAAGTAAAAGGTTCCCGACCCATGCCCTAAGTGAATGGGCATCTGACTAGGGAGTCCAAATCAACCTCTCCAAAACTGTGACAATCATCTTCTCACATTCAAACCACCAAGAAAAAACAAATCTAAAAATAAATGTAAGTAAGTTAGCACATGTGATGTACCCTACATATCTCGGGGCCCGACTAGACAAGCGACTCACCTGGAAACTACACCTACTAACCACTGAGCAAAAAGCAACCAGGAAACTATCCTTGATGAAGAAACTTGCAGGCACAAGCTAGGGAGCAAATGGAAGTATTCTCCGAAAAGTTTACATGGGTACAGTCAGACCTGTGGTAGAATATGGAATGACAGCCTGGGCATCAGCATTAAAAACAAATACTGATTGCCTATCTAAAGTACAAAATGCAGGACTTTGACTTATCTCAGGAGGGATGAAAACCACTCCAATCCATGCCATGGAAAAACATGTAAACATCAGCCCACTGGATGACAGAAGAGAAGAAAGAGTGCTTGTGCAAAGGGAAATAATTAAGTGCATGCCAAACTATCTGATGCATGCACACATTTCTAGATCAACCACAAGCATGCTGAATAGAACCAGCTTCTGTCACATCTCCATCAACATAAAGATATCCTCACAAACCTCCCAAATGAAATTGAAATTTTGAAGAGCCAGACAATAGTCTCTAAAAGTCTCCATAATTACACATGTTCCTGGAATATTTAATAAGGAATACCAGACTCCACCTCAACTAAAAGCATTGACACTAGAGATGATAGAAATAAAATACAATCCCAAGGAATGGCCATATGTCTATACAGATGAATTGGCAGAGGGGGCAGTAAGGAATGGAGGAGGTGGAATTTTTATAACTCAAAAGATGGGAAGACAATATCAAAAGCTTTTCCAACCGGAAAATACTCCTTTAACTTTAGAGAAGAAGCAGTTGCACTCCATCAAGCACTGAAAGTCTTCACCGAATCAGGACTGCCAAGACCAAAGAAGATAGCTATATTCAGAGATTGCAGATCCCTACTTGAATCCATCCAGAGCAACAGAAATGAAAGCCTTCTGCACATCAGACATGAGCTAAGACAGATCCAATAACCATCAGCTATTGCCCTTCAGTGGATACCATCACACTGTGGAATCATGGGAAATGAGAAAGCGGATGCTCTGTCAAAAGCAGGAAGCGAAATGGAGCAACACAAACACCCAATTACTTACAGAGAAGCAAAAACAATAATCCACAACATATACACAGCAAAATGGAAGAAACAACCCGAAGTTGAACACATGATGCCAGTACATCTCCTAAAAAAATAATCAAAACCACAATATTTCACCTAAGACCGGCATTGCAGAATGTTGGGTCACCTTTACCGATTGAGGATCTCATACACAGATGGATGTCCATGTGGATCCGGAACACATACTTCAGGATTGCCCAACATACAAAGAGCAGAGGATACAGACTTGAGGCAAAAGCTATTGAGCAGCCGCTTTGACCTGGAGAAGACAGTGAACTTTGTCCTGATGACAGTCCTAACAATATAACATGACCACATATGCTGAACGCAGAAGATCGGACACTCGCTGCAAATGGATACTGAATGAAAGACTCCACTGTCAAACTTTGATGTGGTCACCAATTGGGAAGATAAAACGAAGACCAAAAGAAACTTTATGTAGAACTATTACAAGAGAATGTTTCACCATTGGTATCAGAAACAATTAGGTACAATGAGAACCTAAAGCAAATTGCAATGAAAATGAGACGTGGAAATCTAGAGTTACAATTTATTTAGGCCTAGGCCCTATTGCTAGAGAAAGTTAACCTGTAGGCCTCTGCAGGCGCAATTTTGCGACGAATGCGTGCCCCCCATCTTGCCTATTGGCGCAATATTATACTGCTAGGACTTAACAGGTAGTGCCCGAATCGCGAGTACGGAACTAAACGAAGTAAAGCTTACATGACGTAGAAATTCCGCCACACGAAGCTAGGAATACGTCACAGTCTAAAGGTCAAATCCCTTTATACAATAGCATTGTAAGAAGGGAAAAGCCGGAAGATTTTGTCTGCGCATTTCTGGAGCGTCTTTGGCCTTTTTCGGTGCCGTATTTTACTATCAAATTGAGTACCGCATGGCATGTGTAAGTGATCGTGACTACAGGTTCTAATTGTTGTTTTTGTGTGTTTTATATGTTGTTATTTGATAAGAATGTTTGTGTATGTATATCTCATTTTGCAATTCTGTATCATGAATATCGTATTTGCATACATCTTTGTACTGACAGAGATTGACCGTGAGATCTTCTTGCAGACTAATTCTCTATAAAATAAATCCTTCGGTATTCTGCCACATTCCATTCTCCTAGTGTGTCCCAGCCATCTGAGTATAGCAGACTGAACATAAAATATACTGTAGTGTTGCATGTTCTTTTCAATACATCAGAGCTAGTGACTTTGTCCTGCCACCTAACTCCATGAATTCTACTGGGATACTGCATGTGAAAGCTGTTTAGTAGTCTCCTGGTACATATAGGCTGTCCATGTTTCACAGCTGCTTAGGAGGATGCTGAGGACACATGCCTGATAAACCAGGATCTTAGTTTTTTAGTTAATTTTCTGTTTACTCAGACCATTTTTATTAGTCTGGTAATTGTTGTAGCTGCCATGCAAATCCTGATATTTTCTTGATCCAGGGATAGTATTAATCAATAAACCCGTAACCCTTCAGGGTTGTAGGAGTACCACATTGGCTGCTTCAGTATACAGAGTCCTCCAAATATTTCTATTCTTACTGATGCGGATAAGTGAGGAAAAATCTTGTCCTGTCAATTCCTTGGTGTTGTCTGTCCATGCCTTGATTTTCTATCCTCCCAGGATAGTAGGATATACCGGTACTATCCCTGCTTCTTCCCAGGGATAGTATATTGTTGACTGAAGATCCTATATGTGTAAAGTGGTCAACTGCCTCAGCTCATCACCATCAATGACAATTTGCGGTTACATGATGATAGCCCACATCATAATTTGCGTCTTCTTCTGCGTCCAGCATCTGTGGTCGTGTTATATTGTCAGGCCTGTTGCCAAGACGAAGTCCACCATCTTCTCCAGGTCAGAGCGGCTGCCCCATTGCTTTTGCCTCAAGTCTGTATCCTCTGGCCAGGTCTGCTCTTTGTATTATGGGCAGTCCAACAATCTGCAGTAGCCTGTTCTAAGACGAAATATTGTGGTCTGTTGATATCTTTCAAGGAGATGTATTGCATCATGTTTGTCTTCCACTTTGCTGTGTATGTGTTGTGGATTATTGTTTTTGCTTCTCCGTAAGACAGTGGGTGTTTGTGTTGCTCCATTTCGCTTCCTGCTTTTGACAGAGCATCCGCTTTCTCATTTCCCATGATTCCAGAGTGTGATGGTATCCACTGAAGGGCAATAGCTGATGGTTATTGGATCTGTCTTAGCTCATGTCTGATGTGCAGAAGGCTTTCATTTCTGTTGCTCTGGATGGATTCAAGTAGGGATCTGCAATCTCTGAATATAGCTATCTTCTTTGGTCTTGGCAGTCCTGATTCGGTGAAGACCTTCAGTGCTTGATGGAGTGCAACTGCTTCTGCTCTAAAGTTAAAGGAGTATTTTCCGGTTGGAAAAGCTTTTGATATTGTCTTCCCATCTTTTGAGTTATAAAAATTCCACCTCCTCCATTCCTTACTGCTCCCTCTGCCGATTCATCTGTATAGACAATATGGCCATTCCTTGGGATTGTATTTTATTTCTATCATCTCTAGTGTCAGTGCTTTTAGTTGAGGTGGAGTCTGGTATTCCTTATTAAATATTCCAGGAACCTATTATTTTGGAGACAATTGTCTGGCTCTTCAAAGTCCATTAGTGTTTCAATTTCATTTGGGAGGTTTGTGAGGATATCTTTATGTTGATGGAGATGTGACAGAAGCTGATTCTCTTCAGCATGCTTGTGGTTGATCTAGAAATTTGTGCATGCATCGGATGGTTTGGCATGCGCTTAATTATTTCCTTTTGCACAAGCACTCTTTCTTCTCTTCTGTCATCCAGTGGGCTGATGTTTACATGTTTTTCCATTGCATAGATTGGAGTGGTTTTCATCCCTCCTGTGATGTCAAAAGTCTGCATTTTGTACTTTAGATAGGCGATCAGTATGTTTTTGATGCTGATGCCCAGGCTGTCATTCCTTATTCTACCACAGGTCTGACTGTACCCATGTAAACTTTTCGGAGAATACTTCCATTTGCTTCCTAGCTTGTGCCTGCAAGTTTCTTCATCAAGGATAGCCCCCTGGTTGCTTTTTGCTCAGTAGTTATTAGGTGTAGTTTCCAGGTGAGTCACTTGTCTAGTTTAGATATGTATGGTTCTCCACATGTGCTAACTCACCTCCATTTATTTTTATATTTGCTTTTTCTTGGTGGTTTGAAAGTGAGATGATGGTTGTCACAATTTTGGAGAGGTTGATCTGGACTCCCTAGTCAGATGCCCATTCACTTAGGGTGTCAAGTGTGGTCTGCATTCTGTTTTTTTGCAGTGGATAGGTTGCCTGCACTCCAGGCAGCAAAGTTATCTGCATGTAGGGCCTTTGAAATAGGATGTGACAGTTTCTCTCCCATATCATTGATGTTTAATAGGAAGAGGGTAGGAGAGATCACTCCTCCGTGTTGGAGAGTAACACGTTTGCTTAGTTTACCATCTACATTTACTCTTGCAGTGAGTGCGGTAGCAGAGGAAATCTTTTATCCAGCTGTACACATTCTTCCTTCAATTTTGTTTTGATTTAAGCTTGAAGAGGACTCCATCTTTCCACATCTTATCAAAAGCCTTACTCAAGTCCATAAAAGTAGCCAGCACTATTTCCTGTGCTAGGTATATAAGCTAGTCTTCAGTGCTTTGATTTTTCCTATAGGCAGACTGTGTCTTGGTGAGCTTTTGATTTTCTTCTAGGTATTTTATCAGTCTAGAGTTGGCCATTCTCTCCATTGTTTTTCCTACACAACTCAAGAGGCTGACTTGTCGGTAGCTTGACTTGATTGTATTTCCTTTTTGTTTTTTTCCGATTGGGATTATGACAGCGTCACGCCACAAGTTTGGAATTTTACCAGAGAGGTGTGTTGCCTGATCCTCTGTATAGTAGCATTGCCTTAGTAGCATTGCCTGAAGCCTTCCTGCTGTGATGCAAGAAGATTTTTGCTGTTAAGGTACCACTGTAGTTTGTGAAACTAATTGGTCTGTAGTTGGAGACTGAGGTGCTGCCATTTCCTGATTTCGATGAAAGATTTCTTCAGCATTGATTCTCAAACTCCCACTGGATCTTCCTTGTAGCAGGACCATGGTTCTACTAGATTTCCAGCAGGATGTAGTCATGAGAATGGAAATGCGTTGTGCCCCCATTTTATTTGCGCCAATGGCCCGACACATCTGTCTTTGGCAGGCGATAGATTTCAAAGCTTAGCAATGGATTGACTGAAAAGTAATAACGTATCCATCAGGTCAAACAACTCCATAGAAAAACCTCAAGTCTTGCATGAAGATTTAATAGTTGTCTCACATTCCGTTACAATTTGTTTTAGTTCTTCATTGTTTCTGATACCGATGGTGAAGCGCTCTCTTGTAATAGTTTTACGTAAGGTTTCTCTTGGTCTTCCTTGTTTTCTCTTGCCCCCTTGGTGACCACATCAAAGCTTGACAGTGGAGTCTTTTGGTATCCATTCGCAGCGCATGTCCGACAATTCCAGCGACACCTTCTAATATAGTTGGATATATATTCTTGTTTTGCTTCTTGCCTGACAGCTGTGTTTGATTTAAAGTCTGGCCAATGGATGATCTCCATCCAAGTCGAAATCTTCAAGTCTTTTATTTTCAAGCCATTCAATACCATGATAGAAGAATAAGTAAATACAATTTATTATTTTCTGAAAATGAGTACCTGTATTTTATTTTTTTAACATTAATTTTAAGGTTCTGTTTAATGATTTAAAATTATATTGATCTAGGTATACTATCCACTGAAGTCAAGATGTCAGTACATCCAAATCATACAATTTACATCAACAATCTTAATGAGAAGATTAAAAAAGATGGTAAGTATAGCTTGACAAATTTGTAACAGCTTTCCAAAGGGTAACCATTGACAAGTAGAAATTAATAAAGCAGTCAATGTCTACAACAATCTATTCAACTAGTGATAGTAATAATATAATTATGTCTTCTATTCTTGTTTACCTTTTAGACACCATTTATGCATACAATCGCAAGCTACATAGTGTTATTAATAATATAAATGAGTTATGTGTTCTATTGCTATTTAACTTTTGTTTACTGATTAGACACCATTTATGCGCCCAGTCACAGTACCGGTATTCTGGATGGTTGACTACTCTACTCTTTGAAACCATGACATATTTCACTAGACATTAACCTCTATATCATAGAAGTCAATAATGTAGTGATGTTCAGAAATTGTTCTTATTAAATGTGAAGTTCAAATTAATGACAGCTTTTGTTCGCCTGGAACATGATTATATCTAAAGTTTTCATCTTCTATAAACATGACTTGTTTTTTAACTCCTACAGAAGTCCATAGAGCATTTCTTCCAATGTTTCTCTAGAGCAGGTATGTCAAATGTGGTGCCTGCACAAAGGATACTGCAATTGTCTCATTTAATGGCGAAAATTGCAGTTTTAATACTTTAAACTGGGTGTATAAAACAAATCTGGCACGGTGCCATGTATAAGAAAACAATGCAGCTATTTTAAGCTAGTAAGGATTTTCTATATATGAAAATTGGCAACATTGACCGGAATTGCAGACAGATTGTTATTGCCACGTTAAAATTATCAAACGAAAATAAATTGTATATTGTGGAATCGTGCCGGTAATTATATTATTTGTTTTTATGAAGTGCTGTGTTAACTGACACCATTTAAAATGGCTACGGCACCTTCAGCTAAGAAGAAAAAGACACTTGATGAAGAAAGGTGAGTATTTCAAGAAAAATGGGAACTACAGTTTTTGTACAATTGTAAATAGAAAGATACATTGTTTAGTATGCAATAACAGCATTGCCATGCCAAAAGAGTACAACTTAAAAATACATTATGAAACCAACCATCTATCCGGCAATGCATGTGTCAAGACTCAAGGAATTGATAGCTAACTTGATACAGCAACAGATTAGTTAAAAAAAATAGATCAAGTTAATATTGCTTCCGTTACTGCAAGCTATGAACTCAGCCGAATGGTCATCATGAGTGAGAAATCTTACAGTGAAGGAGATTTCGCAAAGCATTGCCTTGTAAAAGCGGCTGACATTGTGTGCCCACAGAAAGCACAGTTATTTAAGGATATTTCGTTAACCAGGGTCACTGTTGCTGGACGGATTTATGAAATGGCAGATTATTTGAAACAACAGTTGAAGGCTGCATCATCCAAATTTGAACATTTTTCTATTGCTATTGATGAGACAGTTGACACCACTACAATAGCACAGCTTGTAGTTTTTATTAGGACCTGTGACAATGAATTTAATATTTATGAAGAACTGATTGAACTAATCCCAATGCATGACACTACAACGAGCGAAGACATCTTTGAAAAAGTCAAGCAGATTCTGCATGACTGATTTTGATTTGAGTAAACTTGTATGTTTATCTACTGACAATGCTGTGAATATGGTTGGCAGACATAATGGTTAGTTAGTTAGTTAGTCGTCGGATCATCATCACTGCAAACTGGACACATCCATAGTTGCTCCGATCATAATGGTGTTACTGCCAAGTTGCGATCAAAAATTGAGAACTTGTATCCAGATTCACCATTTTCACTGCATTATTCATCAGCAAAATTTGTGTTCAAAGACTTTGAAATTGAATCACATGCTTAATGTAGTCACAAAAACTGAACTTTATCAAATGCAATGCTCTCAACCTTTGTCAATTCAGTCAGCTGTTAGAAGACATGAATAGTCAGTTCACTTATGTTCCATTCTACACAGCAGTCCATTGGTTGCCATGTCACAAAGTGCTGAAAAGATTTTATTTGCTGAGACCAGAAATTATTTTTGGAATTGAAATGTAAAAACATTGATGAAATAAAAGATGAAAATTGGATCCAGGATCTAGCGTTTGCTGTGGAAATTACTGCACATTAAAGTGATCTTAATTTGAAATTACAAGGCAAAAACAAACTCATCACTCAGTTGTACGACGACATCAAGTGTTTCAATAAAAAACTAAGCTTATGGAAGACACAGTTATCATGTGAAAATTTGGCTCATTTTCCTAATGACATGAGTCTGTACTTACCTTTGCTAAATATGAGTCACCTAGAGTTATTGTCAAAAGAGTTCCATGAAAGATTTAGTGATTTCTCATCTTTTGAATACCATTTTGCATTATTCACGGCACCATTCAACTTTGATGTCAAAGCAGAGGAAAACTTGCAGATGGAGCTATTAGAAATGCAGCCTGATTCTACACTCAAAGCAAAGTATCTAGAAGTCGGAATACCTGGCTTCTATTCATGCTTTCCTGAAATGTTTACAAACTTCAGAAAGTTTTCAACTTGGATTATGGCAATGTTCGGTTCCACCTATGTGAGTGAACAGTTACTTTCTTTCATGAACTTCTCAGAGAACAAGGCTGACAGATGAACACTGTCATCCCTGATGAAGGTCGGAACTGCAAATACATTTCAGCCGGATATATGAAAATTTGTCATGAAAAAGAGGCATCAAACCTCAGGACAAAACACTGATTAAAGAGTAAAAATAATTGTATGTTCTTAAATAAATGTTGGATTACAATTGTTATATTTGGTGTTGTAGGGCGTTAGCCTAATAAAGCAGTTGTAGTAGGTGTGCATCAGTCATAAAGATTAAAGAATGCTGTTGATAAACTACTCAGAGAAGAACAAGCAGGCTTTAGATCAGCTCGCTCCTGCACAGACAACATATTTTCTCTTCGCATCATCATTGAAGAATCACTCGAATTTCAATCCCCGCTCATAATCAACTTTGACTTTGAAAAAGCATTTGATAGTCTTCATCGGCCTACGTTATGGAATATTCTACAACAATACGGTTTTCCTACTAAAATAATCAATGTTATAAAGGCATTTTACACCAACTCACATTGCTGTCTTCAAACAAACACTGAGAAGTCAGAATGGTTCCAAGTTGTTACGGGCGTTAAACAGGGATGCATTATGTCCCCATTACTTTTCTGCGTCGCTATTTATTGGGTCATGAAAATGAGCTGACATGAATAAAATGGATTAATAATTTAGGAGACTCGACTCCTTTGAAAACAAATGCCTACGTACCATTCTGAATGTTAAGTGGAGTGACTTTAAATCTAACACTACTATAAGAGAGGAAAGCAAACAAACCTATATATCTTCCTTCATTAGACAAAGGTGTTGGACTTACTTCTGCCATGTTCTCAGAATGGACAGCCTAAGAATTCCCCAGCAGTCACTATATTGGGTGCCACCTGGAGTAAGAAGAAGAGGGAGACCTAGAGAAACTCTACGAAGAACCATTAATAGAGAAGGCATGTCAATGAACCTAAACAACACGCAACAATTGAAAGACCTGGCAACACAAAGACAGAAATGGAAAGCTATGGTTTCTGCCCTGTGCGCCGCCTATGGCCCTGGAGGAACATAACAACAGTAGGCGTGCATATTAATTAAATATAATTCAATAAGATTACAGTGTTTCTCAGATTTGCTGGTGTGGCCTGCCAGTATACTCAAAGTATCTTATGAGGCCCATGGTACTTTTTGTGTTTGACACACCTGCTCTAGAGCAGTGTATTTGCCTAAGCATTTCATATTCCAGAAGAATATACTCTGCTTTCGAGGTGCCTGTACACATAGTAATGCCTATTTTCCTGTGAGGATGTTGCCATCTTTTTTTTTTTTTTTGCAGCATGACCTTTTGATTTCTCACAGCACCTCCATCATTTAGCTCTACCAACTTCCAGTTTCTTCATATCCTTCTCAAGGTTTCAGCGATTCTATTTTCTCTTTCCATCGGCTTGTAGCTTGGCTCTCAGAAACTTGGCCGTAGCTTGTTTATATTTATTGTGGTGCTCTTGACATGGTCTTGTCTCTGACTGCTGTCAGGATGTTTTCACTTCATTTTGTAATAACACTAGTTCATTGCCCCAATAAGATTTGTAGTGTTTACGAGCTCCTGTAGGGAGTGTTTTACAAGCAGCCTGTAATATACATCTACAGAATTCACTACCTTATTGATGTCTTTGTAGGAAGCTCACTGTCTCATATGTTGTCAGTAAATTGTCCAGATTGCCTTCTTGTAGTTCCACCTAGAAAGAGTGCTGCTTTCTTTAATATGTTTATTTTCTACAGTCAAAACAGATTAGAGGGAGGTGTCGCTGATATGTTGAATAGACTACAAGCTGTTTTCAAACACAATTGAGGTTCAAAAACAATTTTTCAACAATTTACTATGTTGATTTTCTGTAACCATTTTTGTTTCCAGTGTGATATGCACAACATTTATCAATATTATGGTAAAACATGATCAAGTTTTAAAAACATGATGCAATTTTTCTTCTACTGAAAATTAATTTGGTCAAAACCTAACAAAAGTCAGAAAGTTAATACCACTACATCACCAGAAAGTTGACTATATACACAAATTAGTTGCATTTTTGTAAAAAGGCAATGTGTTGACTTATTTTTCAGAACTGAAGAAATCACTCTATGCTATTTTCTCACAATTTGGTCAAATTCTTGATATTGTTGCAATCAAGTCATTAAAAATGAGGGGCCAAGCTTTTGTTATATTTAAGGAAATTAACAGTGCAGCAAATGCTTTACGGTCCATGCAGGGATTTCCATTTTATGAAAAACCAATGGTTTGTATTATTATTTTTTTCTTTTGCCTACTGCTTTTATTTATACACATGCATTTTAAATAGGAATGCACCAATTACAGAGGGATAATGTAACATAAATTGTGGCGTCTTTGCAACGAAGGATCATTTAAATTGGATCCTTTGGCACTTTTCACTTGATTTCTTAATGTTGCGCTTTAAGTATTTTCATTCCTGCTTTCATTTTCAAACTTTTCTCAATTTTCAAGATGTAGTCCAGAGTGTTGCTTCATGGTTTATCATTTCAATGTTTGATCCACTGTAGTCTTGGTATGCCTCCTGGTCTCTTTCCTGGAATCTTTCCCTCCAAGATGAATCTTCTATAACCCATTGTATCTGTGTGTATATTCAACATATTTTAGCTTGCGTTTCTCAATAGTTTTGAGGAACCAATTTTCAATCTTCAGGTGTTCATGCATGTGTTGGATCATCTTTCTGTCCATGATATTCTTAGGACCCTTTTATAGCATTTCATTTGAAATACTATTTTCTTTTCTAATGTAAATGTTACTGATCAAGTCACAAACTATATTTTGCCGTTGGTAAAAATTGCTATTTGAGAATAGTAACCTTTTTTTTTTATTATAAACCATAGATTATTTATCCGCTAGATCTCTCTTCTATCAAGACAATGATCCTACTAGATTTTTAGCAGGATGTATAATCCAGAGAATGGAAATGCTTGTCACTATTTTATTTGTGCCAAATGTTAGAGCATCTTCTAAGGTAGCATGAGATGATAGTCTTTGTTAATAATTTTATATTTAAAGACATACTTAGAACAAAATGAATTGAGGGAACACTGTCATCTGGTGAAGCTGGGATAAAAAAAGTAACAACTTGAAAAAGAGTTGTCATAATCACTGATTGAATAAAAGACTGGACTGAAAGATTTTCAAACAATTTTTTAATGATTGAAAGATTTTCAAAATGTGCGCAGTCCTTATTTACAATGAATAGAAATTACAATGTTAGCGGTGAATCGAAGGATGATGATGTGACCCTGCTATTTCCATGACATGTTGAATAGATTAACATGGAATGGTAATTTAGACATGAATTCTAGTTTTGAAGGATTTTTAGAGATGTTAGATATTTCTAAATTACCTATAATCCATATAAAAGCCAACTCCTCTACTTCAACTGTGATATCATTTTCCAAAAATGTCTAACTCTTAGTAGACCAGGGACAAAACCAGCAAATAGGGAAAAACAACAAATAAGCTGTCGCCTTGTCCACTATGAGTTAATATATATGGTAATATACTGTCATTTAAAAATGGGTGTGGCAGCTGACATTTTAAAAAATAGTTTATTTTGTGGAACTTTGTTAAACAAAAGTTTACTGCTATGCTTTATTGTACATAAAATTTATGTTCATTACTCAGTATTGCTTGTTCTCATTGTGAACTCAGAGAATTCAGTTTGCCAAGAAGGATTCAGAAGTTATAGCCAAACTAAAAGGAACCTATGTAGAACAGCCAAAGAGACCCAGAGAGAAGCATGAAGATGAAGGAGCAAAGAAGAAAAAGAAGCCCAGGTAAGCTTTTTTTAAAAAAATGTTATAATTTGCAGTTTATTTGTGAAGATGCATTGTTATTTTTAGTATTTTGTTTTCAAGAACTAGCTTTTTTTAGTTATGCATCTCATTTCTTTTGGTGTTTAAATATGTGCTCTTTTAATGGTACTGTTTTTTGTCATTTGATTATATTTTTGAATTTAAAAAATGTGCATAGACAACTGTTCCTTCCCAGATCATGTCACTTTATTTTATTTGTCATTCTTTCATAAGTAGATAGAGTATAGATAGGTTGCACACCTGCAAAAACTTACATGAATACTTTTTCTGGTCATGCTGGAGTTCAGGATAATGATAGAGCAGACAGGTTGGCTTCACGGGCACAGTGTGTCAACACAGATGACCAAAAAATATAAAATAAACCCACACATGGACATTTTTAATTTTCTATGTATGCTTTTTTAAAAAGAAAACACCATGGTGGATCAAGAAATTGAGATGCTTGTTTTAGTTTTCTGCAATAGTATAGGCGGAAATTAAGGTGTAGGGCAAGGAAGATATATTATGAAAGAGCTACAGAAACTCATCTAGACGGTGTTATGGGTGTTGATTGTATTCTGTTATAAGGTACGACCTAACTTGTGCTACCTGATGTCGCACCTGATTATCTACTTGTGTCTGTGACAGTGTTAGTAGGCCAAGGCCATAATCTATGACAGATAGCAGCAGAAACAGTACCCATTGCTGCATGTCGAATGTCGCTATAACATTGATAACACTGATCCCAGTTTTACCCTTCTGAATTATATTTCTGGTGTGTTTGTTGAACGAGAGACTTCTATCAAAGGTTGTCCCAAGATATTTACGGTCATGTTCTCTTTCAATGAATGAGCACATGCAACTGACAGTGTGTTATTGACCAGTTTATAATTCAAGGAGAACCAAACTTTTGCTTGAGAGGGATTGGTCACAGCATTGTATGTTCTGCATATCGACAATTTATCTAGTCCACTCTGTATGCTGTTACCTCTATCTGTTCTGTTCCTACCCATGTTGTATAGTAGGATATCATCAGTGTATGCAAAACTATGGCTTGAAGTTTGTAATTGAGCAATTTTTAAGGTAGATTTAAAAAAACGTTAATATATGCATAGTAACAATTTCATTATTTCTTTAGAATATCTAACAGTAGTGTAAATATTTCCTTACAGTCACAGAAACACATTACCATACAATGTGCTTTGAAATCAGTTTGTTTCAATCTTCAGGAATTATATGCAATAGAACTCTTGCATTCATTTATGTAATGGGAAGCTTCTCTATAGCTTTATTTCAAACCCATATGCTTCAACTTTCTGTGGTGTGCAATGCCCTGAGAAGAAGTCTCCTACTCAGAGGTGGTAAATATTAGGGGTTTTGTGGCTTTTCTGCAACATATAGAGTTGAAGTCATGAGCTTCGATTCCCCAGCCAAACATCTTTCTTGTCAGGGCTGCAACCCATTTCTAGGTCATGGTCACTGGGATGGGTGGAGCATAAGTTTTGCATTACCCACCATCTTGGGGTGTCTCCAAGGCAATTGTTGTCTTGCACAGACAGAGTGTGCCATCTGTCATAGCCAGGCCTGGGACTCATCTGGTTTTCTGAATGTTACACCACAATGGGAAACATAATTGTGCAGATGAAATGCTGTGGTTCGCCCACAAGTGAAAAGACTCACTATATTGGAATCTCATCAATTGAGGGTTCAATTTTGTACATATGCAAAATAATGCAAGTAAAATTATGTATTCTTTCTCTTTGGTAATTCTAGGTGGGATAACATGTCATTCAATGATTATGTGTATTTATTTGGATAGAAATAGTTTAACATGAGCTTTTACTTGTGTTACCTGTATTTATCATCGTCTTATATTTGTTGGATTTATTTAGGACTCAACCAGTTGCAGAAGCAGCACCAGAAGCAGCAAAGGGACCACCACCACAGATTACACCCAGAGGTATTTATTTTCATTATCTTTTTGTGCATTAATTATTGTTCCTCACATTATTTCCATATTCAGTATAGTATATTCTAACATCAGCTTTCTTATTTAGATATGAATCTGATCACCTAGGGACTTGTCCAGAGTGCACTGATAATCTTTACAAACCACTGTAACAACTGAAATATTGAAGAGCATAGCGATTGTTGTGGATGGCTCGTCTGTTTTTTAAATGTTATACATACAAAATTAATGGTTGTGTTTCTGATTCGATTCTTTTATTGGGGATTTAGTTTGGAAGAATATATGTCAATATAGTAACAGTAAAAATCCTTTGGTTTAAAACATTTAACCCTACATTTCACTACTACGAGATACTCCGGAACACATACTTCAGGACTGCTCAACATACAAAGAGCAGAGACCGCAGACCTGTCCAGAATTGAGGCAAAACTATGGGGCAGTCGCTCTGACCTGGACTTCGATGGTCCTGACAATATAGCATGACCACAGTTGCTGAATGCAGAAGAAGACTATTACAAGATTTACTCGTGTTTTCCTTAAGGGCTATTATTATTATTAAACTCTAGATAATCTATAATTTACTACCATTTAATTATCAACTCCAATGTTGCATTTTCAGTTCAACCACATCATAATGATAAGGGAAACAACTCCACCAAATCGTCAATATCATGATTTTAATGTGTAGGAGCCCTGATGAAAATAGCTCATATTGCATCTGACAAGCGATCATTTTTTATGGCTTATGGTTTTTCTGCACGTGTTTGCCTTTTTGGCGTAACGTTTTTATCTATTGAGTTATTGATTTTAAATTTGGAGACAATAGAGATATAATGGGTGCTGATTTGATTTGGTGTTATTTGCTTTTGTGTGTCAGTGTTATGTTGTGGACAAATGCGCACATAGAACATCAAGGTCACATTAAGACCTAGTTGTAGAAAACACAGCTGCTCAATTTCCTCGTCATGACATAAACATCTCTCTCAAACACCATATGTTGATCTACAGTAACTGACACACCAAAGCTTTAAAATTCATCCTTTTCTGAATCATAATCAGTTAGAAATAGCGAAAAATGTTGGCACCTAAGCTAGACCTATGCAGTTCGGTTTCCAAACGTGAAAGGTCAAATAAATTACGACTGCGCATTCATATCGCTTCGGAAAACTAAAGAACAGGAACAATCACTCTAGCACACATCTACTATAAGAACACATCTACCATCATGGTAAATAAAAATGGACGATTGTTGTCCATGACTACAAATGGTTACTTCGTTGTAGACATTTGTTGACGTTGGACATCTGTCGCTAGATATTTGTCGACATTTCTAAACTTACTCTGAACTACGTAAAGTCATTTTAAAATTAATTCTGGGCATACTGAAAACAAAAATCATGTCAACAAATATAACAACACAGCAACCAAATATCATAATAGACAATACCCAGATGTGTTTTTACATGTGAAACTATTTGCATAAGAAACTGATTTTGTTTTTGCGTGTGTTAGTGCAAAGGAAAGAGTGGATAAATGCGAATACTTAGGAGCAAACATCAGCAGTGCAGGAAACTGCATGGCAGAGATAAGGAAGAGATTGGCAAAGGTATATTGTAAAATAACACGCTTGAAAAACATGGAAATGAAACTGCTAATGCTAAGAACATTTATTTTTCCGATAGAAACATACTGTTGTGAAACATAGACCCTAAATAAAACAACGACAAAGAGGATCAAAGCCTTTGCTACAGAAAGATACTTAGAATATCATGAAAGGAAACAAAGAGAAACTCAGATATTATAAACACATTGTTAGTTACTAAACAAAATAGCAAAATTAAAACTACACCTGTTTGGTCATATTACGAGACACAATTGTTTAGAAAGACAAATAATGGAGGGCAGAGTACCTGAGGGAAGGAGAAACGAGCCAAGAAGACATTTGACTGGCAACATTAAAGATTACAAATATGCTGTTGGAAAATGTAAGCAGCATGGCCCAAGACAGAGAAGGGTTCTGAGAGTTCATTGGGAAGACAACATTCTAGAACGTTGTTATTACAGAAGACACAGGATGAACAGTTGAAATTCATGGACTTTGTATGTCACGTCGATCCTTTGAGCCCAATGCGCCATAAGCTTCTCGAAAGGGAGTCAAGACAGATTAATCAAGATTCACCACCCTTTTAGATATGCGCGCACAAAAGAATCAGTGCGTAGCAACTTGAGGAAGAAGGCATGGGAGCGCAGGTGGGTGAGACCTAAGATCCAACAGCCGCCAGAGTGGAATAAAGAGACAGAGGCAATACGGCCACTCAAAAAACAAGCGATCAATGATTGGCACCAAAATTAGAAAACAGGCAAACATCACACTCAGTGATAGATTGGAGTCACAGAGTGCAATAAAGAAGACAATAGTCTTTTAAACAAGTTGCCGAAGTAGCAAAGATGTGTTGGAAATAATTTACTGAGGAGGCCACGGCGGACAAAGCATTACACAAGTTTTGGAAATTACATAGGTCAATGAAGCGGAGAACAGAATCGAAACACAGTACACGTGTGAGGGCAGACATTGATATCAGATGAGATGAAAGGCAGAGCTTTCTTGGATAGATATCATCAACAAACTAATCAGGTTGACTTAGATCAGCGCAAAGAAATGCTGCATATCCTGACGTCCATTACGGATTTTAGGGCGACAGAAGACCAGCTTGCAGATGTTAAAGAAGTGCAACTATCTATTAAGAATGCATCCGATGGCGCTCCAGGCCCATGATGGAATCAGGTACAGGTTACTCAAGGACATTGGGGAGAATAGGCTAGGTAAAATAACAGACGATTGTAACGCTAATCTGAAAACAGTAGTAGTACCAGAGGAGTGGCTACATAGCTATCTTATACCCATGCTAAAACAAGGCAAAAGATTCTACGGACAAAAACGGTTATCGCATCATCACACTGCAGAATGTGTACAGTAATATTCTGGAATGAATTGTTGCTAAACGCATAACCAGGTAACTAGAGATAAATGTCGTTCTCCCAAATAACCTAAATGTGCTAATCTGTAGAAAAGTCGCTCCGATGTGTAGATCCTGGACGTATGAGATCAGAACAATAGCACCTGCTCTGCCACAAGGATTTCCTCTGTCTCCAGTACTGTTTAATGTGTATACATTGAGAATTGCTCAATTGCTAACCTCCAGCAATTGTAGAGTTCTAAAATACGCTGATGGTATCCTACTATACAACATGGGCAGGAACAGAACAGATATCGCTGGCAGTGTACAGAATGGACTAGATCAATTGTCGATATGGTGCAGAACATACAACGCTGTGATCAATCCCTCGAAAGCAAAGGTTGTCTGGTACTCCTTAAATAATCATCTGGTCAATGACACTGCCAGCTGTTAGTTGCATTGAAAGAGAACAGGACCTAAAATATCTTGGGATAATCTTTGATAAAAGTCTCTCATTCAACAATCACATCACAAATATGATTCAGACGGCTAAAAGAGGGATCTGCATTATCACGGTATTGGCGACCTTTGACATGCAGCAATAGGTACTTTTTCTGCTTCTGCAAGTGATGGTGTTATCTACTAACACAGACACAAGTTGATTGATTGGAAAAATGATAGCGGTACTAGGGTGTATTAAAGATACACCCATCTCTGCTATGAGATTTCTGCTTGATCTCCCCAGCATTAGAGAGCGATGTCAAGTAGCACAAGTTAAGTCGTACCTTAAATTGACATAATACAACCACCACCAATTACACCAACGTCTAGATGAGTCAAAGGGAAAATGAATCAAGCGTGGCAAATCATGGATGGCAGAGGCAGAAGACACACTATGAAAATCATGTGAATTTGAAGGGGGAAAAAAGGGCAGTGAATGGGTGGAGGTAGACACAGAAGAAATCACTGACTAAAGTAATAATACAACTAGATAAAGCGTGTGGAAAATGGACGGATGTCAGGGCTCAGGATACGGTGCACGAACTCGCCCGACTACACTAAAAACCACAAGACATAATTATATACACAGATGTGTATGATTACATTAACAGAAACACAAATAAAAGTGGTTGAGGTTTTGTTGCCTACAGAAACGGTGTGAAGTTGGTTGAGAAATCTTCAGTATATTCTACTAGTAAATTTAAGTAGGAAGCCAGAGGACAATTTTAAAAATTCTTGAGACTAACGGGCATTGAACCAGTCCGTTCTACGGCACCAAATCGCCTAGCAACAATTGCACACGCGTTTTTCAGTTCTTGACTAACCGTATCTCCAAAAAAAGATGCGATTTCATCAAGCCATTCAAACCGTGCACACAAAGTCACCCAAACGGACCAATCGAGACAAGGACTATTACAACAACAACAAACATCCCGTACAGGTATTGAAATATCCTCAGTAACAACAAACACATAACATAATATCCGATTTGGTGCCGTAGAACGGACTTGTTCAATGCCCGTTAGTCTCAAGTATATTCTACTGTCACTTTAAGCATGAGGGAGATAGAGGGAGTTACAGCAGCACTTAATGTTTGATAACTGATGCATCATTAAACTCGTTAATACTCACAGACTCTTAAAGCATGCTGCGCAAGAAAGAAAAGTTCATGCTAAGAAAAGAATGGTGGGACTTATTGAACAACTCAGTTGTCCAGAGCATTACATGGATATACTGCCCTGGCCAGACGGGTCAGGAAACGAGAGAGCCAACTTAATTGACAGGCAATGCGGCGATAGACAGCACATTGCTGAGAAGAGATAAAGCAGACTTAATGAAGGCAGTAATAAATTCATTTCAAGATGCAGATGATGTCAGTGAGGCTGAGAACAGGCACATACAGAGAATGACAGTATCTAGAAGTAATGGAAGGAAAGGTAAATTTTTTGAAAAGTCCTGAAGATCACACAACATACACTGGGATGGCTGCCGGAGCGGAGCACGCCAGTTTCTAATCAAGAATCAGGAACAATGTTCTAGAGAGAATATATCACATGACAAAATGTGAAAATAGAATATTGATCTTAGCATATTGTTCTACCACTAAAGGTAATACACAGCAATTGTAATTGCTAAATAAATACACATGTTCTCAATAAGGGTGTGGAACTGTTATTCAAATGTGGTAGGGTATTGTGTACCAGTATTATACTTTAGTCATGTCCACACAAAGAGAAATGCAACAACACTGTCATTATTGCTTACTATGGAGGGCTATTATTATTATTATTAAACTCTAGAAAATCTATAATTTACTACCATTTAATTATCACCTCCAATGTTGCATTTTCAGTTCAACCACAGCCTGCAGCTCCAGTTGTTCCAGCTCCAGCAAGTCTGCCTGCAGCTTCTGTGCCACCTGCACTAAGTGCAATTCCAGAACAACCACCAAATCAAATCTTGTTCATTACAAATTTGCCAGAAGAGACAACAGAGATGATGTTGTCTATGCTGTTCAATCAGTACGTTTGTTATTAAACTTTCTTATATATTAGTAATTATTACTATATTAAAATTATTACCATACTTTTTATTATATCATAGAACATGGGACATTTGTATATTACAACGGTTTCAAGTTGACCTAGCTTTAAAAAATTAGGTAAAGCTTGAAACTAGGTAATAAAGTTTTGCTAATAATACGAAACAAACATACAAATCGACATTTTGACTGAAAGGCCTTTATCAAGGTTCACGAACACATATAAGACAAATAGGTACAACTCGCGTTGACATGTCTAGTAAAATGGCAGAAATGATAGAAATGAGACACTAACAGGAAATGTACAGAAATAGGAAGTACACAAAAGCAGAACTGAATACATGTGACTACAATACAGAAATGACGGAACAACCTGATACTATGCGCATGTCAAGCGCCCAGTCATACCCAAAGGCTTCAGAGTGCCAAATTCATATATATATATAACGCCAGACATCAGAGAAGCATGCTTTGATGGCTGTCACCTGAATATCCTGGGCGCCCCTATGGCCTGTGCTGTTGAACGTCCACAAGATAGCCTGAATGGTGTTTGATGCTGTGTAGATGCTTGCAGAAATGGTCAGCAAGCCTCCTACCAGTCTCACCTATGTACATCATGGTGCAGCTTTTGCATCTTTAAAAAATTAGTTATAGGAATTTCTTACTTATGGATCATATCAACCACAGTGCAACAGCAAACTCCTAGTCGAGGACATGTCCATATAATTTCTCTTAGGGAGCCCCATAGCATTTCATTGTATACAATTACAGTGATACCTTGGTTTTTGTCGATAATCCATCTGTAAAAAGTTGGCAAAACCGAGGCAATTATTTCAATATAAATGTATGTAAATGCAATTAATTTGTTCTAGACACTCCAGCATACTAAAAACACAGTTTATAGAGAATAAATATATTGTTTAATACTAAAAACAATGCAAATTTAACATTTATTTTTCTGAAGATTCTTCTTGGCGTATGGAAGACAGGGGAGAGGTGCAGATATTATTGTTTGAAAGATGAATCCGCCTCCATAAGGACCTTATGTATCAAGGCATTATCTGGGGATCACTTCCCTTCTTGTTCTTTTGGCACTAGGACCGGTTTCAGAGTCAATTGACCCATGTCACACAAGAAAGCTTCCCAAAATGGTCTGTTTCTGCCACCTCTTTCGTTGGCACACATATGAAATCCAAGGCAACTGATGAAACCGAGACAAATTTTTCACTGACAAAAACGATGATAGCTGCAGTCAACAATGATCAAGGTATCACTGTGTATATGTTTACACCTTGGCTGTGATATCTGGCACATCAGACTTCAGCTTGGATTCTGGGTGACTTTAACCATCTACATAATAGGACAACCAACCACATCCCAAAACATCTTTGGACTCCTACGTCATGCAAAGCAGCTGACAATGTTGCTGTTCATTGCTCTTTTGGACTTATGCAACAATGCATTCAATTCTCCAGACTACATCATGCTAACTGCAGTAGATTGAAAATGAATGCAGAAGTTCATTATATAAGATATTAGAACTTTGATATAAGATAATTTAACAATGGAAACATGACAGCTAGAAATGAGCACAGTTAACTGTACGCACGCTCCGATTAAGTGTGTTCGACAAAATTTTTAATGCTGCTTGGTATTCCATGTAGATTGCACTCCTTCAATGATATGTAGTGTTTATTATATGTGGTACAGCCTGATTGGTTAATGCACATACTCTGGGACATGCGCAGTTGAAACCGACATGTTTCTATGCCCATCCTTGCCCGTTTGAAAATTCTCTGCACCGGTCACACGTAGCAATTCAATGCATCTGACCACATCTACACAATGGTATGATGCCATGAAGGTGAATTGGTTTATAGATGTCTGTTTCATTGTATTTTGAATAAAATAATAATGAATTGTGGTTCGGGTGGTGAATTCTTGGAGAATATTTAGTTTTCACAGCAGAATATACAGAATGCCATGTTGGTTTCTGACATATAGAGGTTTGACATCGACAGTTTGTGAAGTGGCACCAAATATGACAAAGTCTAGCTTCCAAGAACAATTTTACTTCAAATCTACATATTTTGTTCAATTCCCCCAGCAATTATTTGATAATTTCGCAATGAAAACATAAATACTACAGAATTATGTGTGCTTTACAGTGTTGCCAATTTAGACATTTCCACACTAAACGGTAAGTTATTTTTGTAATAAAATTTTGTTATTTGTTTTGTATTTTGTAGAAAAATGTCATTACCACTTTCTCACACATCTGGTATAACACACACACAAATAAAAAGTACACCAATATATGCAGTATTCCCGCTGAAGACAGATGTGTCGGGCAAATAGCGCATATTAAATGGCGACACAACACATTTCCATTCTCTGGACTACATCCTGCTGGACATCTAGGAGGACTATGGTCCTGCTACAAGGGATATCCAGCAGGAGGCTTGAGAATGAATGCTGAAGAATGTGGTTGCGTCTGTGGGGCTCACTAGACAAACTACCCATGCAACAGAAAACCTTATTTGATGACCTCTAATTGGTAAGAATTTGAGAATAAATCCTTAAATAAAGCTCTCACTGTCAAATTTAATCCACTGGCGTAAAAGAATATCTTTGAATACATTTGTTAAGTTTCATTTTATAAGCAGTAATATTTATATTTTCAGATTCCCTGGTTTCAAAGAGGTGCGTCTGGTACCAGGACGTCATGACATCGCTTTTGTGGAGTTTGAAACTGATGCCCAAGCAGGAGCAGCTAAAGATGCACTCCAGAGCTTCAAAATTACTCCAACAAATGCCATGAAGATCACATTTGCCAAGAAATAGTTTCTTGGTATTTGTTTGTATGTTGAAATTTTCTCACAATTTATGATTCTTTGCAAGTAACAATCTTGGTTGTTAGCGTGTTTATTATGCTCGTTTTATTATTTTTTTAAATTTTGTCACAATTGTACTACCCTATGTTTCCATGTATAAACCGAGGATGTGACTTTAATGTCCAAAATATGACAAAAAGTTGAAAACCTGTAGAGGTGGGAAAACCCGTAAAAGGCAGAGGTAGGAAAAAAATAATACTTTGTAATCCCATTATTATAAGAAAGAATGAAGGGACAAGTGAAATGCCGGTTAATGCTAAAAAGAAAACTTGCTAGGACACAAATACAAAAATGTGTTTACAAATATGCATGGTCATTTGTAAACACATTTTTTTATAATGACATCTCCATCTTTAAAAACCATATAAAATCTAACTCGAACAAAAGAGCCGTGAAACTTTCTATGTATTGTAATGAATATTTGCACTTTCTGGATGAACTTCAGAGCCCCAGAGTGCAAAATCTTACTTATTATAATGCTATGCCTCTATTTACATTACTTTCTATATATCATGAAATCTGAATTTCAAAAATGTCTATGTTTTCATGATTAAAGAAATGTTAAATTTACATACAAATCATTTTAAAATAACAATTTATATTTCTTAAACAAAATTATTGCACTATATTATCCTAATTCAGCCATTTTTGGCCAGTGCAATTCTAAAACAATTATAATAATATTTAAATATTTATCTATAAATATTGCAGATAACAAATGTGCTATTGGTGCAAATAGAACAGCAATACAGCGCATTTTCATTCTCCAGACTACATCCTGCTGGAAATCTAGCAGGACCACTATCCTGCTACAACAGAGATCCTGCGGGTTTGAAAATGAAGTTGACTCCATAAACTACGTTCAATAATTATATTGAGTTTTATATTTCACATTGAAAATCCTTTGATATAGACACTACAATCCAATCATAATTTTTTTATTTTTTTTGCAGGGTAAGTCTGATGGTACAAACAATTCTGCCTGATAAAAGAAGCTGATTGTTAACATTATAACAAGAGTTTGTAGTACCACATAAGCTGTGTTGCCAGCATTGCACATCTGTCTCTACACACAAATCAATGTCAATCAGATTCAACAATCTATAGCCAGTACAAGTCTTGAATCAATCAATTTTGTTCATGTATTTTATATCTAAAACACAAGTTCGGTTTGACAAACCACTACTGACCAAGGCCATAACTTCAGATGGTGATCTGACAAAATGGCTGCAGTCATAGTGAGAATCATAGATGAAAAACAAACCATGTTCCAAAAATTATGTTCTGAAGACATATTATGGACAGAAATCTTGTAACATTGTTGTAAAATGCAATACAATGTAATCACTGCCCTAGTCAGGGTGAACAAAGATATCTGGTTGGTATTTGTTTGACATGTGTTGAGACAGCTGGCCTTTAACAGCATTGCACATCCTGTGGGTCTTTTTATTTAAATTAATTTTGTTAGTTTTCAATTTCAAATAATTGTTTGCATCTGAACACTCCCTATATTTCTTCAGGGCCAAATATGGTGCATATGACAAATTGGTGCTCTCTAGTTTGAGTGATGTTTGTAATTCTTGTGCATTGTGGAGCCCCATTGTCATGCCCTCTTATGGGGTAGCTTAATAATAATTTTCATAAATCATTAAAATTCAATTAATGATATTGCGACATTAAACTCCTGCAGATTAGCAGGATGTAGTTTGAAGAATGGAATGTGTTGTGTCATGGTTTACAGCTTTAATGTGATGTCTGCACCTTTTTGCCTGACACATCCAACTTCAGCATGGCTTATTTTTTTAGTCACCAACCCTATAAGGGATGAGGCAGCCAACTCCACCTCACAATCTCCTTAGTCACCTCTTACAACATGCATGGAAGGTAAAGTGTTGCTATTCTTTGCTCTTCTTTTGGGTCTTGTCGCCGCATTGGCAACACCTGCAAAGACCATGGGTCGGACATACTTATTCTGCGTTTGTTCTCAAACTCCTGCAGATTAGCAGGATGTAGTCTGGAGAATGGAATGTGTTGTGTCATGGTTTACAGAATTGCTGCGATATCTGCGTCTTTCGGCCTGACACATTTGACTTCAGCGTGGCTTTGGGTCACTGACCTTATATGGGATGGGACAGCTAACTCCATCTCATAACCTCCTTAGTCGCCTTTTACGACATGCGTGGAAGGTAAACAGTGTTGCTATTCTTTGCTCCCCTTTCGGGCCCAGCAGCACATGGGCGTGGACATTATTATTAAATACTTTCCTTCTTATTTTTTTTTGTTAGTGCTAATCTTTCTCAACTTATATCTGTAGTTTGTTAGTGATACAAATAATTTTCATAATTAAATAACACTTTCTGCTTTATCTTCCTAGAAACATGATTTATTCTAGTATTGATTTGTGTATGCTTTACAAAGCAAACTGGTCAACTTGCAATCTGTAGGCTTATATATTATGACTGTTATTGTATATCATATTTCAAATGTTGTTAGTATTTCACCAAATTAAACCAGCAATTCATAATTCTTTTGTTTGTTTGGTGATTGTAAATAATGTATTATATGATAATGAAGTTCTGTACCATATCTCAGGCCTACGTTTTATCCAAAATGTGATGCGAAATATGGGAAGTTTCTCCCCCGCACAGCTAATTATAATTATTTTCTTTTTCAGCATTCATTGTCAAAGTCTCGCTGGATCTCTCTTATAGTAGGACCATGGTCCTATTAGATTTCCAGCAGGATGTAGTCCAGAGAATGGAAATGCATTGTGCTGCCATATTATTTGCGCCAATGGCCCGACACATCCATCTTTCGTTGAATTTTCCTTGTCTAATCAGTCTATAATTACCAATCAGTGGGTTGATGGGAGTAGATTTGGGGGCCTCTTTCAGTGTGCTGTGTGGAAATTGCTGAATCTGCCAGCTATCAATGCGACTTTAAAGAGTTATGAATATAGTATCTATTTTGTATAAAGGGCTAAGCAGGGATTAAATGACGTCACAAATAACTAAAAAGTTTGAATCTGTGCAGATTTTTTTTTAAGTGTGAATTTCTGATAATACCTAGGCCCGAGATATGGTATAGCACTGATTATGAAGTAATTCCATTAGCTGTGAGCAGGTATCTGATAGGGAGAATTTCAAAACTGCAGGAATGTCACATCCTGCTAGGAGTGTAGCATATTCTGGACCAACTAACCATCATTCTTTCGTCAGTTTTGATGACCTGTTTATAGTGATGGTACTTGTAGTATTCCCTGCCATCTAGTAGTTCGTTTTAGATAGACAAATGTACACAGGTGGAAACTCAAGTCTCACTATTGACTTATTAGGTAAAACCGAAACAGTAAACTCTCAGTAGATAGCTTGCCAGTATACTGAGGATTTCCTGTTGTGAAAGACCAAAGCATTTCATCAGTACAATTATGTTTCACTCTGTGATGCACCATTCCGAAAATCTGGCATTGCATATCATAGGCCAGCCAGATGAGCTTCTGACTATGGATCTAGATACCAACATGTATGTGGTTATCCTGCTATAAACAGGTGGAAAATGTGAACAATTTCCTGGGAGAATGCAGAATCTAGCAAAAATTAAATCTGCATAATTGACGAGCGTCTCTATATACTGACTGTCCCGCCAATCCCACCTATCCAAGTGACAATGGCCCAGAACTGTGATGCTTTGAACACCTCTAATAGGAAAGGAAGCTTGGCAGGGGAGCTGTAACTCCAAACGCTGCATGATGAGAGGCAGAAAACCACAAAAGCTATTAAAACTTTTAAATCTATTCTATTTAAATCTAAAGCTATTAAATCTATCAGTGGGGACTTCTCAAATTATTGCACGAAGCGTCAGTGTATGAAATTAAGCTCTGGAGAAGAATTCCATGGGGATCTTCAGCATTCATTATCAGACTTAGATTAGCAGGAAGTTGTACAGAATGTGGTGTCTGTGTGCGCCTTTTGGCTTGACACATCCAGCAAAGAAATTCTACACAAAATTTAAGAATGAGAAACCGGAAAGATAAATATGAACCAACTGAAATAATAAATGATGAAAATGGAAAGATAATCAGATCAAAATCATGGAACGGTGGCAACAGTGTGTTAAAGAATTGCTAAATCTAAAAGATGGAGACTACAACATACTAAACAATATAGCGGAATAGTTATAGCCAAACATATTGCTAGCAGAAATAGAAAATGCCTTACGATCAGCTCCTCAGGGCCCGATAACCAACAAGTCGAATTAATCAAAGCAGCAGCAGCAGATATAGGGATAAAATGGTTGCATGGACTGTTTAATATAATATGGAACACATAAGAAGACTGGGGAAAATATATAATAATACCTATCTGGAAGAAAAAAGGCAGCAAAGTAGATTTAAAAAGTACAGAGAAATTTCACTTCTAATCCATACTGGACAAATTTTCAATTGCATATTGGTATATTGTATATCGACCAAGAAAAAGCTTTCGACAGAATAGACAGACAACTTTGGAAAATACCATCACAAGATGGGAGTTCCATATCTAATCAACTTGTGTAGAAGTAGTTACACAGGCAGTCAATGTGCAGTTAGAACGAGTTGTGCTTTCAGATAAATTTCCACATACACTCTGAAGTGCGACAAGGATGTGTTCTGTCGCCTTTGTTATTCATTACATTTTTCATTTGCATATGTAAAATTGCCAATACTAATGAAGACAATCTAAACAACTTCATGAGTAAATTTATTTTTGCAAAAGATTGAGCAATAATAGTGAAAGAGCAACTACAATAATATATAAATAGACTCCACACAACAAGTAGGAACTTTAAAATGGAGATGTTAAAGAAATCCAACATAGATACAACATAACATACTGGATCTTCGGATAGATGTCTCCTATTTTCAAACACAAATATGTGAGCATGAACACCAAAACTGCACTGTATAAAATGATCATCATACCATCACTATGCTACCAATGTCAAACATGGACACTAACAACTGAATCCAAAAGATAAGAGTCAACGTAATCACACAAAAAAGTCTTCTCCAGAGAACTCTTCTACCCCTGACTCTGCTTGGAATAAAGGGTTATAAAGCAAAAAGAAATAATCACAGGACACTCCCATAGGTGCTCCGCTCTTCATTCCAGTAGTATGAGTATCCCAGTATATGTAGTCTTGATATGGTGTTGATAGTGCAATCTTCGGGTCTTTCCAAAAAGACTATATTTCCTTCCCTCACCTCTTGACACTCCCATTTGACATTCTTTGTATGTGTACGTTCCTCTGCCTCTTTAACCTCACCTTCATTTTGTCTTCATCTTAATTTATAACTGCTTTAATAAAGTCTGATTTATCTCTTCTCAGCATTATGACATCTATCGCCGCATTGCCTGCCAATAAGTCGGCTCTCTTGTTCCCTGACTCCGGCATTGCCAGAGCAATATGTCCATGTAATGCTCTTGGCAATTGAGTTATTCAATAAATCGAACCATTCCTTTCTGAGCGTGCATTATTCTATCTTGCGTAGCATGCTTTGAGACTCTGAGCATTAGGAGTGTGCTGATGTATCAGTTATCAACCAATTTAGTGCTGCTTAACTCCCTCTATCTCCATCCTCATGACAGGAGTATGCTGGTGATTTCTCAACCAACGTTTCTGTAGGCAGCAAAACCCCAACCACTTTTATTTGTATTTCTATTGACTGAGCCATCTGTGTATATAATTATGTCTTGTGGTTTCAAGTGCAACAGGGCGAGCTCATGCACTGTAACCTGACACCAGTACGAATAAAGAAGAATCTGCAGTGATAGACCTGGGAGATGCGTACAATAGAGTTAGTTACACAAATCTTATCGACATGCAAGGAACAAAATATCCTATACGCTGGATAGTAAATGTGCTAATCTGTAGAAAAGTCGCTCCGAGGTGTAGATCCTGGACGTATGAGATCAGAACAATAGCACCTGCTCTGCCACAAGGATCTCCTCTGTCCCCAGTACTGTTTAATGTGTATACATTGAGAATTTCTCAACTGCAAACCTCCAGCAATTGTAGTAGAGTTCTGACATACGCTGATGATATCCTAGTATATAACATGGGCAGATAAAGAACAGATATCGCTGACAGTGTACAGAATGGACTAGATCAATTGTCGATATAGTGCAGAACATACAATGTTGTGATCAATCCCTCGAAAGCAAAGGAAGGTCTGGTATTCTTTAGATAATAATCTGGTCAATGACACACTGCCAGCTGTTAGTTGCATGGCTCATTGATTGAAAGAGAACAGGACCTTAAATATTTTGGAATAATCTTTGATAAGTCTCTCATTCAACAAACACGTCATAAATATGCTTCAGACGGCTAAAAGAGGGATCAGTTTTATCAAGGTTATGGCGACCTTGGACATGCAGCAATGGGTACTTTTTCTGCACGTGATGGTGCTATCTGTCATAGATTATGGCCTCGCCTACTAACACAAGTCGATAGATTGGAAAAAGTCCGCAATGAGAGCGGTACTAGTGTGTACTAGAGATACACCCATCTCTGCTATGAGATTTCTGCTTGATCTTCCTAGCATTAGTGTGACATCAGGTAGCACAAGTTAGGTCGTACCTTAATGTGACAATACAACCACCACCCATTACACCAACGTCGAGTTAAAGGGAAAACGAATCAAGCGTGGCAGATCATAGATAGCAGAGGCAGAAGACACACTGCGAAAATCATGTGAATTTGAAGGGGGGGGGGGGGAAAGGGCAGTGAATGGGTGGAGAAGAAATCACTGACTAAAGTAATAATACAACTAGATAAAACGTGTGGAAAATGGACGGATGTCAGGGCTCAGGATACGGTGCACGAACTCGCCCGACTACACTAAAAACCACAAGACATAATTATATACACAGATGGCTCCATTAACAGAAACACAAATACAAGCGGTTGAGGTTTTGTTGCTACAGAAATGGCGTGAAGTTGGTTGAGAAATCTTCAGCATATTCTGTCACATCGAGCATGATGATGGAGATAGAGGGAGTTACAGCAGCACTTAATGTTTGATAACTGGTGCATCAACACACTCGGTAATACACTCTCAAAGCATGCTGCGCAAGATAGAAAAGTTCATGCTAAGAAAAGAATGGTGGGACTTATTGAACAACTCAGTTGTCTAAAGCATTACATGGATATACTGCCCTGGTCATGAAGGGGTCAGAGAAAACAAGAGAGCTGACTTATTGACAGGCGATAGACGGCACATTGCTGAGAAGAGATACAGCAGACCTAATGAAGGCAGTAATAAATTCATTTCAAGATGCATATGATGTCAATGAGGCTGAGAACGGGCACATACAGAGAATGTTAGAAATGGGAGTATCTAGAGGTGGGGGGGGGATTTTTTGGAAAGTCCCATTTCTAACATTCCCTGTATGTGTACATTCTCAGCCTCATTGACATCATCTGCATCTTGAAATGAATTTATTTCATAATCAACACCTGAGCGGAACTCGAGTCTACATACACTTTGGTGGCTGCTGGAGCGGAGGGTGGAGCACTTATGAAAATGTCCCCCGTGTTGTGAAGCCAGTTTCTAATCAAGAATCACCAGTCAATTTTCAACCCGCTTTATCTAGTTGTATTATTACGTTAGAAAGTGATTTTTTTCCCTCAGTGTCTGCCTCCACCCATTCACTGCCCTTTCCTATCTCTTCAAATCCACATACTCTTTGCAGTGTGTCTTCAGTCTCTGCTATCCATGATCTGCCATGCTTGATTCATTCTCCCTTTGACTCGTGTAGATGTTGGTGTAATGATATAATGAGTGATGATTGTATTACAACTAACCTGTACTACCTGATAACGCACTAAAATACTGGGAAGATCAAGCAAAAATCTCATAGTAGAGATGGGTGTATCCCTTGCACACCCCAGTAATTCATTGCCTCATTTTAGACTTTTTCCAATCTACTTGTGTGTTTGTGACAGTAAGCTGAGGCCATAATCTATGACAGATAGCACCATCACTTGCAGAAACAGTATGTTCAGCCCCATTTTATTTGCACCAATAGACTGACACATTCAAATTTGGCATGGTAACTATATACATGGTTTTGCCATTTCCTCTGAATGGTAGGTGTTGTAGCCATATCACTTGGAGGCCAGCAATACCAGATCAATGGTTCTCACACTGGTTACATAGAGCCCATACTATTATATGGTAGTGAAGCATGGACAATTGACAATATTGCTAAAAAACATCTGGAAACCACAGAGATGTGGTTTTATAGAAGAATGTTTAACATGTGCAGCTAAAAAGAGTAATGCTATAATTCTACAACTGGTCAACTCAAATAGAGAATTTATTAACTGTATTAGAAGACGACAATCACAATTTCTGGTCATGTCATGAGAAGACGTGGGTTAGAGAGCATTGTAACAACTACAAATATCGAGGGTAAGAAAGACAGAGGGAGAACGCTTGAAAGCCTGGCATGGTGCAGAATCATCAGAAACTATATTTAAATGTATAAAAAACAGAGGACTGTGGAGAGACATGATCGTCTACGCCGGAAGGCATGGTACAAATGAATGAATGAACCAGTATCTCAGTGTTAGTTTACTTCCAGTCAAAATGCAAGTGTTTTTCTGCGCGCGCAAAAACTTCACTTGAAACAATGGATGATAATGAACATCCAGGATGTACCAATTCATTTGATTAGAAGTTCCATTCAGTGAGATCTTCATTAGTGTTTACATCTGAGCGAACTCGACTTAGTGTATACATTGTTCAAACGTGGTTACAGTTACTATTTAGCTGAAATGGTGGACAGGGTAAAGCATTATAGGAGTGGGGTGAGATGCAAAAGGGTAACAGCATTAGACAAACTCGTCTGAATTGTGGCATTTCAACACAGTTTGGGCGTTAGCGGTGTAATCAGTATCACTGGCTTTTAGAAGAAAATATGTATGTACTAACAGAAATTTTCTATGTACAGTACAAACATTGAAGAATAAATATAGGCCTAATTGGAGATATTTTAAGTGTTGCTAAATAGGGCAATAATCAGTGGCCACATATTTACCGGAACAAACTTTCATTCGAAAAGTTCATTTCTTCGTGAGTGTTAATTCTCACAATCCCGCTGGATCTCCCTTGTAGCAGAACCATCGTCCTACTAGATTTCCAGCAGGATGTAGTCCAGAGAATGAAAATGCGTTGCGTCACAGTTTTATTTGTACCAATGGCCCGACAAATCCATCTTCATTGGTGATCAATGCGATTAGGGGCAACTAACCAGTATGACCATTAATATGACATTCATTATGTCCCTTTGTTAGTGCGAATCTCACTAATACCGCTGGAGGGGAGACTGTATTTTAGTGTTTTGGGAGGGGACCACTTTCAGTGTCGGGTTAGGATTTGGAACAGTGTAGCCGATGTAACAGGGGCATATTATGGGGAGGGACGGGTGTTGGTGTGGGCACCTCATGTAGAGAGATGGGTAGCTGCACAGGTAGCCAGTATCTGCTCATTTCCTCCAATATGGCATAGCAAGGATTGACATTGTTCTGGATCCTAGATTGCCACATGAACTCTATGTAACTGTTAAAGTGATGCCGAGCTGTTCCACTGTGTTTCTTGTTTCGGCACTTCCTTACATTCGCTTCACTGTTTGTATATGGGCCCCGGATCCACGAAGATGTATCTGTGGTTCACTGCTAGATGGTCGAAGCCTGCTCTCCCGATCTCGGTAGTTTTATGTCCTTTCCAATAGTCGAAATATATCATTGATCGAGGCTCAATATTGTCAACAGTCACCTTCATTAAGGTATAAGAACTTCTATCTTCTACTTGCACCAAGTAAAAGTCCTTTGTCTCGCGACATTGGCCACCAAACACCCATTGTTGAGACAACGCTGTCAGAGTTTGCTTTTCTTTTGGTAAAAATCTTTCGTCTACCTCGATGATCATTCCTTCTCCTCCAATGCGTCTTCGTGGCAGCTGTGTCACGTTGTAGCATAAATGCGTTACATTCAATAAATTTCTTACTAATCTGTAGTTCACGAACGGTAGTCTGCAGATGTCACATCGAAAGCCTATCCATAAATGAAACGCCATATTTTTACATGCGAAATGTTTGTGCGATGCAAGCAGATGCCGACCTTTATATGCTGGCGGTGTCACCTTAACATTGAATTTCAATTGACTTCGTCCATCATTGTTGTACAATAAGATCATTGGATGCCCTGACAGCACATCTTGTTTTGTTTTAGCACTCCTGTGTTTGTAACAAAAGTAAAGCGTCTTTATCAGTAACTGGCAAGCTCAGTAGACAGACTTCGATTACATTAGACATTTTATTTTGTGGAGAGTAGACGTCACGAAAGATGCGCACACGGTTTCTGCGCATAACATCAAAAGTTGTGACCGTGGCCACTGATTCTTGTATAGTACCGAAATTTTTTATAAGAGTAGGCACTATATAAGGTTTCCACTGTATTTTAAGAAAGAAGACGCATACAATACAAGCCTAAAGTCGGATACTTCAATTATGAGCGCTGAGAGGCTAATATGCGCAAAATTAGACAAGAAAAACGGAAGCCTCAGAAATGTTATTGGCATCAGCCTCATTGGTGGAAAATGATGTACAAGAGGCATGGGGGTCACAACGGAAAGCAGTGGCAATAAAAATATAACCAGGATTTTCTCTGTTCTCCTTCCAACCTCGACTGTTCCTTGCAAAATATTTTTTAGAAAATGAGCCGTCTCTCATTACAAGTCTCACCAAACAAGTTTCACCAATGTCAAAAGTGACTCAGGATAGCCTGCAATTTTGCTTATTTGCTGCCGGAAAAGTGTATGTCTTGTGTTCTCTGCAGCTAATTCTTAACAAACTTTTGTAGCACTTGTTTTCAAAAGCTTGAATGAGCAGAAACACGTACTGGTATAATCCTACTACTTACGGGGGGTGTCGTTAATGACTAAGTTCACACTGTTCTTATAATCCATAAAACCAACGCCATGATGATGTATATTGTGTTATTCTGATTGCAGATCAGCCACATTTTGGAGAGGATTTGGGCTCCAACGAGTAAAATCCTACCCATAGAAATGTTACACTTGGATATTTACACAGTAGTGAATCGGCGCAAACGTTTGGTTTGGACATGTAACGAGAAGGAACTGTCTCACCAAAATTATTTTGCAAGGAGCTGTCGAGGGAGGAAGGAGAAGAGGCCCGATGAAAACCCTGAATTGATATTATCAAGGAATGGTCTGGGCGTGATTTTTCTACATTTCACCGAATGACTGAGCTGTGTGATACCCCTACGACCCAGACAGGTTATAAATCTTATCACTAGTATATTCTCCTCCGCTAAGCCATATCTTATGCCCGTCATCCATTGAAGTTTCACTTGTCCCCGTTCATCTCATATAGCATGGATGAGTACACAGATGACAACTCATTTTTGCCTTCTCTCATTATGCAAGATCCTGGTTAGAAAAATACAAATGGGCTGCATTCGTGAACAGTGGTTTGAGACAGTGGAGAGGTCGAAGTTGAAATGAGTCACCTTCGTGTCCGGTCCTTTGGATGTTCAAGGAATTGAGAGAGGGGATCAGTTGGGTTGTACTGTTACTGTGTTGGGCGGTGAGCAATGGATGTGGCTGACATAATCTTCTTACGAGAAACAACACTGAAAAAATTGAAATGAATGGGAGTGATGATTCCTTTTCCGTGTCCAAAATAAGCACCAAAAATGAGCGCCACTGTGTGTGCTTATAATAATATTTTTCAACCAACTGAGAACTTGAGCTGTGAGTCATCGTGTTAAGGGTGAATCCACTCAAATGGAGATCGGTGTACATATGGGCATGTTCAGAGTGATGATGTTCCATTTCGCAAGCGAAGATGAGAATGGCCTAGGGAAAAAAATGTGATAAACAAGCAGAAAAAAAACAATCGTTTGTGATTATCTAATTTTGTTTGTCAGTTCGTAGATGTCCAATTCGTGCCAGAAAAGATTTTTCTGTTGCTGTGTATGCAGAAGTGCAGAGGGTCATGCGAGGAGAGTTTTCGGATTTGTCCTTCCGCTTCCGTCGCTTATAAATTGCCCGCAGTGTTCTTTCTTTTTCAAATTTAGTGTTGCTATCAGTGATCCGGGTGTGCCAAGCTGATAGACCAGGAGCTAAGATCGAAGAGGAGTTAGGACCTAGTCAGCAGGGCAAGGATGCTTTGCATACTTTTGAAGCATTTACGCGTCTGGTAGTCGATTCTACCAACGTTTCCCCATGAGGTTTCGTAGGTACTGAAGGTGGTAAGAGTTAAGCTGTCGAGCTTGTCTCGCATAGACAGTCCAGGTTGAAGCAGCATAAAGCAGTGTTGGTATAACCACTGCGCGGTACACGTCCAATAGTTGTCAAACTGAGACCACGCCTGATCCAGACGTTGGCATGAAACCTCCCGAATTCCGCACTGGCGCGAGCAATATGCAAGGCAACATTCTCGTAAATTGTCGCAGTTTGCGATAGGATGTTCAGAGTACAATGATGATGATCCAATGACTAATCAACAGTGCTAGTATAATAATAATAATACATCTACACAGAATTTTCACCAGTATAACACACACATTTTAAGAAAACCCATAGGTATGTAATATAACGTCAACTGTTGCTTATCTATAATAGCTATAGAAAAACTGTCCGTGTCATTCCGAGCCCAAAAGTAGAGCAAAGAATAGCAACACTTATCTGCCATCTGTGTCGTATGAGACGACAAAGGAGGTTGGCCGTAAAGCTGACTATCCCATTGAGGGTCAAAATGATCCTGATACCATGGTGATGTCCGGCTGAAAGGCGCATATGTCTATATCGCAACAACGCTGTAAACTATAACACCGCTAATTCCGGAATGCATCCTGCTAAATTGTAAGAGTTTGAGAATGAACAATGAAAAAGATCTGTTCATGTTGGTTTGTATATCGCTTTTTAGTTGAATCGTAGTAGAAACAAAACTGTGTATATGGGAAAGTTTACATGCTAAAAACAATAACTTGATTAATTTTTAAAAAATAGTAAGAGTTTATTGCTCAAAATAAGATAGTGAGAATTTTGAAACAGTTCTAAATGACTGGCTAGAACACAATCGACAAACGCGTAAAGTAAGTGTAATTGCAAAAGAGCCGTGACTGATTCATCGCACAACGAACTGTACAGACAATACGAAGTGTCTCAAAACTAGGGCTGTACCGGATTCAAATTTTTGAAATCCGGCTGCCGGATTTCGCCGGATTTATGAAGTGAGATCCGACCGGAGCCGGATTTACAAATAAAAAAAAATAAAAGTTAAATAATGTACATCAATTGACTTAGGTGAGTGGAGTCACACGACTGTTCATTACTGCAGTTCATTACGATAAACATGACAATGATGACATATACTCATATTAAATCATTTAAATGTAAAATAATTATATTTACATTAGAATAAGTAATATTAAGTTCCATAAGTTCAAGATTAAACATAATACATAAGCACATAATGTTAATTTAGTAATTTTAGTTTTCAGTTTTTAGTTTTCACATTGTTTTCAGTTGGCAAATTGGCAGCTCCGTTACAACTCACAACAACGGTACATTGAACAGATTTAATTTATTGAAATACATTCATTCAGTCAGACCCATTCATTGGCGTTTGGTAAAGCTAGAAGACCTAATCCAACACTAATGTCGAGCCTTCCTAAATCGGAAATATGCTCGCGAAGAGAAAGGGTTCCGTACTCGATGCGCTCAGGCACAAAAGGGACAACGATTTAGCCCTGGCCCAACTCTACTGTCAGGTTTTCCTACACAGGAAATACACTTGAAGAGAGAAAGGGTTCAGTACCTGATGGGCTCAGGCGCTATTGGGACAAGGACGCTCAGCTCGAGAACGCCTTGCTCTCAAACGCGTGGTGTGAGACTCGAACTTGGACAAGGGGTACACGATGTCGGTGAATGACACCTCGGCTAAGAGGGCGAAAGAGCCAGGGTCCAACTCCTCTGTTGAGTTCTTCCCCTTAAGGAACCAGGCTCACGGATGAGAAACGGTTCAGTACCCAATGGGCACAGGCACAGCACGTCCAATTACACGAGGCAAGTTCATAGACAGTGGAACACCTCGTGCGAGTCAGACGAGAGCAAAAATCGTCTGGGCGAAGAGTTGCCACTACGCGTGCCTGGAGACAGATATAAGGGCTGTCACAGGCTAAGGGTAGCCCACCCGAATTGTCAAGGCATGCCGAAATCGGATGTGCTAGGCCTACAAGGCGCATAACGGTGGCACAACGTAATCACGCTCCCGGCGGAAATTGCACGGATATCCGTGATGGTTACAATGGAGCGAACGAAAAACAAACAAACAAACAAACAAACATTCATTCAGTAATTTCACTATTTCAGTCAGTCAGTCTTCATTATGGCTGTGAAGTTGAACTCTCAGAGTCAAGGAGGGACGAGTTGTATTTCAAGAAAATCAACGTCTTCGCATTTTGTTGTACAAGGCTACTACGGTGATTTGTGATAATGTCTACTGTAGTACTGGACAGCCTTTCCGATGGTACACTTGTAGTTGGTGATGCGAGAAATGACTGTGCCAGTCTAGCCATACTTGGAAACCTTTGCTTATTGGCATGCCACCATGAAACTGGATCTGACTGTCGAGTTTGAAGTGGATCTGACAGGTACTGTGTCACCTCAGTGTTAATGCTGTTGCCTTGGGCACTTGCAGAACGATCTGTGGTGGGATTTTCCTCGACAATTGTATCAAAACAGGCTGGACTAGTACTGTGTGGCAGCGCTCACAGAAGTCAAAACACTAGTACTACCACTAGTAGCTGATGGATTTTGTGCACTGACCGTGTTTGCTGAATCAATAATGGAGCTAGCTGCTAACATCAGATGGGCTCGTGCATCACTTCTGTCACGTTCGGAGAAGAAGCACAGCTTGAATCTAGGATCCAGTAGTGTGGCACAGGTGTAAATACTGTTAGATTCAATGTCCACAAATCTGATGCTAACAACTTCAAACAGGGCTGTTTTCATAGTTTTGATCCCGGCATCACTACTTTCTTTCTAGAGGAAAGCCATGAGTGTTTTCATTAATGCGATCACAACTTATATTGATGCCTGAACTGCACATATTTCACGTGTGAGTTCTTCAAATGGTGCCAAAGTAGCTACCACATTCTCCGTGACTGCCCACTGCTATGCCGTTAGCCCAGTTACCGAATCAATTTCAATACAGTACAGGCTGATGCTGCGTCGTTGTTCTAACAGACGTCGTATAATATAAAACGTTGAGTTCCATCGTGTTGTCACGTCTTGGATAAGCTGATGTTGTGGTAGGTTAAATTCATTTTGAAGTTCATGCAAACGACTGGTTGCTGAAGAAGAGTGTTTGAAATGTCGTACCAATTTTCTTCCAGTACTGATTGTGTCAGCAACATACTTTAGACTCAAAAGACCATCACGCCCACACAGCTGAAGTGTGTGTGCAAAACATCCAACACTTGAATAGCTGCCATCACGAAAGCATTTGGCAATGTTAAATGCACTGTCTCTCACAACAACATGGCATTTCTCACGTGCAATTGATCACTCATCCAGCATAATTTCAAAATGAGCAAAGCAAGTTTGTGGCCGTATGATGTTCATCACATGCAGTACAATGGAAGACTACACTGCGGTGAATAAAGGAGTCTGTTAACCAATGGCCAGTGATGCCCATAAATATCTGAGTGGTGTGTTCAGCTGTCCACGTATCTGTTGTGAATGATATATAATCAGTGTCAGATATCATTGCTGCAATGTTTACCTTCAGACGTTTACACATGTCAGGAATGACATGTTCAGCAATGTCCTTTCTTGAAGGCAATTCATACCTTTTTTCCTTTGTATGCATCAGCTCTCTGAAACCTGGTCGTTCAACTACTTTAAAAGGCTACATATCTATGGCTATCAAACGAGCTACGGCAGCATGAATGCGTTAAGCCTGGGACTGTGATGTCCTAAATTTTGACCCGGTTCCATGCCTGCATAATTGACTGCTGGGTACTGCTGCTTGCTATGTGCAAACAAGATCCCAGATTCATCATAGATGTGGTCACCAACACACTGGCCTCCAGTGATGCTTTTTTTCCCATAATTTCGTCAAAGCTTTTCCTGTGCATCGATCGCAAATGGGTCTGCATTGATGATGTTGAGAAGTCTTTGGGGCGATCTGATCGTCCACGCGAGAACTGTTTGACACACAACTTACAACATATTACTTTCGCTGAACCATCGACTTTAACCTTGAAGTAATCCCAAACGGCGATGTACGACTTAGATTTTTATGCCATTTTATTTTATCGGCAAGACCAAAGAGATTTACGAAAATTCGAAATATTCAAGTTCCACAAACTCGTGAAGAAATGCACCATTAGAATTCAAATAAATGTTCTTAAAATTCTTATTTACATCAGCGAGAAATAGTAAACTGGAAGTGCTACTGTGCTTGACTTCATAAAACATGTAGAGAAAATTCACCTAACTAGGCAACACAAATCCGGCAAAATTGGACCGGAGCCGGAGCCGTAAAGATGGCCGGATTCCGGATGTGCCGGAGTCGAAATCCGGTACACCCCTACAAAACACACAAACCTGATAATCGCATAAAACAGAGGTTCCCTAAGTTTTCTCTGCGGTACCCGAGGACACCGCAAAGAGTCTCCAGGGACGCCGCGGCAGCTTCGCCAAAGCGGAAAAAAATGAAAATAGACTTCAAATTATCAGGTCTCTAGCTTTGCTTCATATTAAGGTCGCCGCCGGAAATAGATGAACGTTAAGTGCGACATGGCTTTAAAAGGTTTGGGAACCCCTGGCCTAAAAGACGAACATAAGACTACAGCCAATGGTATTCCTGATAGATGCAGTGACAGTGCTTCAAGCTCTCCAGTCTGGAAAATTAACAGACTTCGAAAAACGACTTAATGAACTGTCTTACCAGTATAGGGTAACCATGCAATGGATACAATCTCACTGTGGAATACCAGGAAATGAAAAAGCAGACAAACTGGCTAAAGACGATGCTGCTGAAGACCGACCAGATGTACCAATCACATACCATCAGGAATAAAACAGATGATCAAGTCAATAAGAAATTCACAAACACCAACACAAGATGACTATCACATTATAAACATATCAGAACAAGTTGTAGTTCTACGATGTCATGGCAACACTGCCATGTGCACAGGCAGCACAGAGTGCCAAACATATACTTAAAGAGTGTTCTGAGTATGCTTGAGGCAGACACATTGGCCAGAGGAAAAAACACTGGAATCAAAGCTCTATATGCTACTGTATAAACTACAAAAGACAGCAAGTTTTATTCGGGAGACATAATTACAGATATAGACGATATAGATGTGTTTCAAGTGAACGAAAGAAGAAGAAAAATAAAACACTACATTCGATCTACATTAATGTATGGACCAGAAACATGGATAATGTGTGACAGTATGAGGTTTTTAGGGTGCAGTAGTTCTATATGCACAGATGCTAGTAGTCAAATATCAGCGAGACAACAGATTCTTCCAATGTATATAACCAGTTTATTTATTTACAAAGACCTGGTTTACAACATCAAGGTTAAAACGTCCAGTGTTGCTATATCTATAATTCGAATGTACAGCATCTTAAGCATATCACACATTTCATAATTCACTGGTTTGCCGATAACACAGTCATTCGTCCTGTTCTGCAAGCTAATATTATTTCTCTACCTTACCTGTGGATCCCAGGCCGTCATAGTAAGCGGCGAGTATTTACAATCCAAGATCCATATATCACAATGCTGTCTGTTCTAAGCGGCAATGTGGTGATCTTACTGACAATCTTTGGAACATATCTGCCTGTAGAGGATGCATAATTTCTAAGTACAAGTCCCGCGATTGTGCGTTACTATTTTGACGTCCAGGAATTTATGTTTCCAGTGTCGGTTCAATTCCTGGAAATTGTTTTGATTATCCGCTATCCAACGAGAATCCTCTTACTTGGAGAACTTCCACCGTTTCCCAACTTTGAGTTATTTCAGTTATCACTCTAAATAGCTATGCGGGAATTATTTACCGTTATTCGGCTTACAGCCAACACTTCCAACCTCTCAGGTCGCCGTAGACTTTTTGAGTCCGGTCCGACCTCTCATTCTTCAACTTCCAAGTTCTCTTGAAAAACGCTTATACATCTCATATGCTCCCATCTGTTCTCCCCCGCTCATATGTACACTGTACACATGGCACGTGTGACAAGTCATTAAATATGCTTCTGCGTTCGTTCTCAAACTCCTGCAGATTAGTAGGATGTAGTCCGGAGAACGGAATGTGTTGTGTCATGGTTTACAGCATTGCTGCGATATCTGCGCCTTTCGGCCTGACACAACCGACTTCAGCATGGCTTTGGGTCACTAACCCTATTTGGGATGGGACAGCCAACTCCATCCCATAACCTCCTTAGTCGCCTTTTGCGAAATGCGTGGAAGGTAAACAGTGTTGCTATTCGTTGCTCCCCTTTCGGGCCCCGGCAACACACGGGCGAAGTCATTAAATAAACACGTTGCTCATTCATACTTTCTTTGGATATCATAAAATCTTCAGACCAATCAAAATGCTTATATATCTCACATGCTCCCATCTGTCTTCACCTTGCGCCCATATGTACATCCTACACAAACGTGTGACACGTCCTTAAATATACACACGTTTGCACATTAATAATTAGTCTGGCTGTCTTCCTGGTCGCTTGTTGTCACAACAGAGTCTGAAGAACAATGTTTATTGACTCGCCAGTCCATCTTTTCTTTTGCGCGTCGCTCCGTCTTTAATGGATATTCTAACCCTGATGCAAGTTGAGATAATATTTACACATGAGCCCTTATGGACTGGCCACGCAATGTATCGTGGCATTTCACACCGTCTATCTCCCGGTGTCGGTGAAGGGCTCTCATTATTTACTGTGAAGCTCCCAGCCTGTGAAGGGTTCTCTCCTCTTGCTGGAATGTGCCTACTCAACTCTTGCACAAATGAACAAGCAGTTGAAAAGCAAAATTGATGCCGTGACGTGACGAGAATGAAATAATACCTTTAGTTTTGAACAGGTAGCTCTTCACAGCCCATAGCTTTCTGACAAAAGTACAGGTTCTCATCGGTTAACTAATCGATGTGACATAAAATTTATAATTTAAAAGACATGTTTGTTTCATTGGGGTTTATATGTGCATGTTTAGTCCATGAAGGGATGCATTTCAGCGTTCCAGTATTCCAGCATCATCACGTCTTGTCATGAGTGCTTCATATACACGGGGCTAACTTACTTCAAAATTCTTCTGCCAGATTTATTGACACATCAGCTGTGACGACACACCTGGCATTTCCCGCCACCTAGGCGTCTGCTACAAAGAACAAAGATGCAATATCCCCTAGCCCAGGGGTCGGCAACCTTTTACTAACTGTGTGCAACTTATTGTTTTAAATTATTCAGAGTGCCAACATCACATATCATTTTATACAAGTCGAGGCTCTTATTCTTATTTTACCATATATTTTATTTTTATATTTTATTCAAGAATATGTAAAGTTGTAAACAACATTAAAATAAATAGTGTTTCTTGAAAGATTTTTTAAAAAAAACTTTTTTATTATTATTGGGAACCTTGCCCTTGCATGGTTTTGGTCAGTTGCTCAATATCGATAACATACTTTGTCACTTTGAGTTTGACGCAATTTTCTGAATGTCCTGGCGTTAGACGACTACGCTGTGGATTTAGCACTGCTTTCATGTGAGAGAAAATTTGCTCACAGGAACAGATTGATACAAAAGCTGAAAGAAAAGCTCGTTAGTAACATTACTGTCGTTAGTTTCTTATATTTAGCATATAGACTATTCCCCTGACCTACGTAGACTGCTGTTACAAGTCTGGATAAGTCTGTGGCTGGTAACCTGCTGCGCCCAAGTGCCGAAATATGCGAGCAAACCCGGTAATCGATTTATAATCAACTTTATACAGGAAACGTGAAGAGTCTGCGTGCCATTTGAAAATGCTTGGCGTGCCAGGTGTGGCACGCGTGCCATAGGTTGCCGACCCCTGTCCTAGCCTACACCGATTTTTCACACATTAAGATTATTTGATATACAGTAATACAAAAGTAAGAAAGTGAGACGATAAGACAAGCCATGCAGTAATGATTATTTATTGACAGATTGTCGGCATATTCCCCAAGTTTCCTTATTGGTCGCATACGATAAAGCTGTAAATATTTTAAAAAGAACAAATAAAACCTTGTCACATTGGCATCGATTGTGGGCTTTGGCTTATATGCCTAGAAGAACTGCTGCAATGTTCATAGTGAACACCATATGGAAAATACAATAAATACAGACGTGAAATTCAACATCATCGTTAATAATAACCCTTATTTTGTACAAATGTGAGAATTGGACAAGGGCAGAGAAAATGGAGAGAAGACTAACAGGTTTGTCAATTAACTTAAAAGCAATGTAGTTCTATACGTTTGTTTACATTCGCTCTCTGATAACCTACACGAAGATCCGTGTGATCTTCTCTTGGGAATGTGAAGTACGTTGTGATGATGGCTTACGCCGGATCAGCGTTATTTGCGCCTTCTGGTCCAGCATATCCGATTATTGCATAATGTATATGTAAAAACAGTTATACTCTCGCAGGTCAATAAGAACATATCCTGGCAATGGTGAGACGTCGTAAATGTTTGCGGTTTGGGCACATGATGAGGCATAATTCTTTCCAATATTGTCCTGAAGGGGACAGTTGGGGTGTGAGAAGAAGAGGGGTATAAAGGAAAGTATGAATTGATAATTCCAGACTCGATGGAATTGGGTTTCTCTACACAAGGCACTGAGAACTGAATATCATCGAGTTTTTTTTCTGCCGTTTATAAAGTAACAAAGAGTCATAGGTTTGATTACTTACAAATTTATATATTTAAATGTTTGTATATACCGGATGTCTACAAAGTCACTATACACTAATGTATATTGGTGGTAGCAGCCTTGCCCCATATGAATTGTATTTAATGTGGATCTTTAGGACAGTGACTTTATAAATACCCTATTTCCCGTGTGGCAACCAGGGCCTGGACTTCCAGTTAGTGGTGCAAAGAATATGTCAATTGTTACGTTGCATTAATTTCACAAGAGACGACCAATGAAAGCTGAGGACATTTCGACAACCTATCACCGGTAACAAAATCATCGTCACTGCAAGTCTTGTTTCGATTTTTTATTTTCTGTCACCCTGTCCATATGGATTACAAAGTGATGATGGTCAGCGGACATTGCATGCTTGTCCTTTTGTGGCAGACTCATAGGTAGTGAAAAAATGCTAGATGTGCCATCAACGCAGATTGGTCACCAGATCTGACAGAAGAATGATGAAATAGTTGGCCCAGAAGTATAAGCTGCGCTTTTGGCAGCACGATGTGATCTTTTGCTACTGCATCACCGAAATGGCTCCATTCTGGGACTGAACATGCATTTATAAATTCCCCTAACACAATCATGCTTTGAGGTGTGCAAAGGGTACCGCTTTTCTCTCGGCGAACCCAGGGTTAACAGTTAACCAAGATCCCAAAAATACCTCCTCATAGTGCATCCTGGAAACAGAAGAGTGACAAACACTTTTGGGATCGTATCCGGGGCTGCAGATGAAATAGGAATTGACTGCAAAAGACAAGCAATATCTCTGAACTAACACATACAAAGTCATGGTCGACACACAGTGACGTAGCTCAGTCCGGCTCGAGCATTGGAGGGGAGTCCAATATAATTGTCTCGAAATTGGCAGATATCACGACGAATAAATAATAATAATAATAGTCCAAAAGATAACATTCTTGAGTACAGTGAGTGCATCACAGCACCCGAAGACAGCACTACGTGCACACAGACAACGTTAAAAGGAAATTGGAACTAAAGTGCTGCTAATTTCGAAAATGTACTTCGAGTCCTCGGTGTTCCTAACAGACCAGGCCCAACTCTACCGTCGATGCTTTCCTATACCAGGGTCATGCTCGTGGTGATAATTTTGTTCAACTCGAGAATAAGCTTCTAGTCCTCGGTGTTCCTCCAAAAAATGTGTAGACTCAAACTTGAACGAGGGATTTACGATGTCGGTGAATGATACCCCGGCTGAGGGCCAACGAACCCGGGAACAACTCTACCGTCGATGTTTTCCTAAACCGGAAACATGCTCGCGAAGAGAAAAGGGTTCAGAACCCGATGGGCAGAGGCACAATACGTCTTATTATACGAGTCGAGTTCATTGGCAACAGAACACATCGTGTGAGATAGACGTCGTCGTCCAAGCCTAAATCCCTGACTACCGTCTCCACGGAGACTGTCACCCAGGGACATGCTGTGAGCTGAAAAATCCAAGGGCACAGTGGGTGATAAACCGTCATGACGTAGAGTCGTTACACATTCGCCGCGAGACGACAAATAGGAATGCTGTCAAAGGCTAGGGAAGCCCACTACCCGAATTAAAGGCATGACGAAAATGAATGTGTCCGGTGTCTCCGATGTCTGGGCATCAGATATGTTGGATCAACCAAGGTACAAACAACACAGTTCTATCGTGGAACTAGCAGCACAACGTACTTCACGCTCCCCAGCAGAAATCACACGAACTTTCGTGGTGGTTATAAGAGAGCGAGCGCAGAAGAAGAAGAGGAATTGTTTGACTACATCTGAGTAGCCTCTCGTAGTGACACGGGATAAACTGGTTCTAAGGATTATATATGTGGAGAGGTAAACATGCCGATTATTTTTTTTTCCAGCGGATGCTTACTTTGTCCTGATATGGCCTCTAATTGTATGCGAGTCGGCTGTGGCCCTCTGTGAAATTGCAAACTCCACTCTCAAAATATCTGTAATCGTCTCATAACGTGCACGATAGGTAACAGTGTTGCTAGTCTTTGCCCGCCACACCCGCGGCACACACGAGAGCTCATATGCAAATGTTGCGGTCTATCTACCTATTCGCTAAACCCTTTTTTGTCTTTCAGCGTCAGGGGTAGAAGAGTTTTCCTGAGACCGCCCCCTTGTGTGCTGAGTAGGCCCTATATTGTGGTACTATCACAATTATCCTTTCCTTAGCTATTATGGCAGGGCCGTGTGCAATTTCGTGTCAGGTCTGATTTAAGTAAAATTCTTTGTAATATGATGCTTTCAAGATTAAAGTCATCCTTAGACAAAAGACTTAGAGAAGAGCACTCAGACTTTAGACCAGGTTGTTCCTGCCTCGACCATATATTCACTCTTAGAACAATAATGGAAGAATGTCTAGAATTTAGATCTAATCTCATAATAAACTTCATTGATTTTCAAAAAGCCTTCGACAGCATCCATCGACCATCGCTTTAGGAAATTTTAAAAGTATACGGATTCCAAAACAAATTTATAAATGGGATAAAATCATCCTATACCAACTCAAAATGCTGTGTTAGAACAGAAAAATGCAATTCAGAATGGTTCCCAGTGACTGCTGGTGTTAATATTAAACAAGGCTGCCCTATGTCACTATTACTATTCAATATCGCAATTGACTGGGTTATGAGAAAAAGCACATCCAACACAAATTTAGGGATCAAATGGATAAATAAAACAACATTAGAAGACCTGGATTTTGCCGACGATCTTGCACTATTGAGTGAAAACCATCATGATTCACAAACAAAAACTGATAGATTAAAACTCATCGCAGGACAAATAGGTCTCCAAATCAATTCATCAAAAACAAAAATTATGGACTTCACAAATTCACCTAACGAAATTACTTTAAATGGACAACGACTTGAAAAATTACACAAATTCTCCTATCTAGGAAGAAAATTAACACTCGACGGTGATGTCATGCCAGAAATTACAACTCGCATTGCACTAGCATCAAGTGCCTTTAACAGCTGTCTGATATCTGGAGGTCAAAGTCAATCAGCACACGCACGAAATGCGCTTATTTAATTCCTGCGTTATTCCGGTGCTATCATATGGATGTGAGAGCTGGAAAAGCTCTTTATCTTCAGAAAAGAAATTACAGAGTTGTGAAAACAAATGTCTTCGTATGATAACTAACACCCATTGGAGTGAATTCAAATCGAATGATAAAATCAGAGAAGAGACACATTAAAATTTCATCACAGATGTTATCAGAAAACGCCGTTGGTCCTACATCGGGCATGTCCTACGCGCAGACACCAACAGAATACACAACCAATCTCTTGAATGGATACCTACAGGCAAAAGAGCAAAGGGTAGACAAAAAGACACCCAGAAGGACAATACTTAGAGAAAGTAAAACAACCAATATTCATACTATTCACGCACTGCACTGAATAGCTTTGAACAGACAGAATTGGAGAGATCTGACCTCTGCCCTATGCGCTCACTTCAGCGCAAAAGGAAAATGAATCTTCTTCTTCTTCTTCTTTCGTTCACTTGAAACATGTCTATATCTGTAATTTTGTCTCCTTAATAAAACTCACTGTCTTTTGTAGTTCATACAGTGTCCCATAGAGATTTGATTCCAGTGTTGTTTCCTCTGGCCAATATGTCTGCCTCAGCGTTTCATGCTTAGAACACTCTTGAAGTATATGTTTGGCACTCTGTGCTGCCTGTCCACATGTACACATGGCTGTGTTGCCAATCTTGAACTTTGTATACATGTGACTGCGGAGTCGGTTGTGTCCTGTTCTGAGACGTAGAATTATAACTTGTTCTGGTCTGTTCATAATATGATAGTCATCTTGTGTTGGTGTTTGTGGCTTTCTTATTGACTTGATCATCTATTTTTTCTGATGGTAGGTGATTGGTATATCTGGTTGGTCTTCTGCAGCACCTTCCTTAGCCAGTTGGTCTGCTTTTTCATTTCCTGGTATTCCACAGTGAGAGGGTATCCACTGCATGGTTACCCTATACTGGTAAGACAATTCGCTAAGTAGTTTTTTCAAGTCTGTTAGTTTTTCAGACTGGAGAGCTTGAAGCACTGACCTTGCATCTGTCAGGAATACCACAGGCTGTAGGTCAGAGTTGGAGTTCAGCAGTTTTTTAGCTGCCACACTAATTGCCTGGATTTCTGCATCATAATTATTGCAGAATCTTCCTGTCGGTGTTCTGATTGTATCTCTAGGCTTGTGTGGATATTCTATATATACACCTGCACCTCCATTCCTCACAGCATTCTGTGCTGACCCATCTGTTTATACTCTGACCCATATATCTTGTGGATATTCCTCATCCAGGAAACTGAGGGTGACTGTCCTTCGCTGCACACTGTTCTGTTCGTCCTCGCTTAGTATTCCTTTCACATGGGTCTGAATGTATATTGGCATTCCATGCTGCTTCTTTTCAGTCGTCCCATTGCTAGATTTTGGAATCTTTCCTTCATTGGATGACGTGGCATACACTGAAACTTTTCTGCCTGAATTAGTACTTTTGTGTCTCTGCGTTCACCAAGTGTTTGCATTCTTCCCATTTTCTGTATCTCTGATATGGGTGTTGATTTCATTGCTCCCAACATTATTCTAAGTGCCTGGTTTTGCACTTTATCTAGATCTTGTAATGTGGTGTTTGATGCAGGACACCATGCTGCTGAACCATATTCCAGGTGTGGTCTTATACCTTGCTGGTAAACTTTACTGAGTATATTCCCACTGGCCCCCCATGTGGTTCCACTTAGTTTTCTCAGGATAGCTAACTTCCTCCTGGCTTTTGTTGTTGCTTTGTTTATGTGCTGCTTCCATGTCAGTTTATCATCAAAAGTAACTCCGAGGTATGTGGGTTGTTTGTCTTCTTTCAAGAGCTCTCCATCTATTTTGATATGACCGGCTTTTTGTTTTGGTGAGAGGGTAAAAAGTGCAGTGATGCACTTATCTGTGTTAATGCTGACGCACCATCTATTAGCCCATAAGGTTAGGGCATCGATAGCTCTTTGTATTTGTTTAGTGGCCACTGTCGCATGTTCTTCTGTGCGCCAGATCACCAGCATACATTGCCACTTTGATCCAGTGTGGTAGTTCAGCAACTAGGTCATTGATGTAAACCAAGAAAAGTGTGGGCGACAGGACTCCTCCCTGGGCGACTCCATGACGCAGTAGAACTTTCTTGCTCTTGCGACCATCTAATTGTACCCTGGCTCTTCTATTATGCAGGTATGTTTTTACCCATTTGTACATTCTTGAGCTAACCCTGCAATTTCGCAATTTCTTTAGGAGCCCTTCTTTCCAGACCTTATCAAATGCTTTCCTGAGGTCTATCCATGCTGCTAGTACCAGTTTCTTTTCTTGGAAGGCATCCTCAATCTCTTGGGAGAGGTAGGTTGCCTGATCTTCAGTAGAGTAGCACTGTCTGAAACCTGCTTGCTGTGATACCAGCAGGTTTTCACTTTCAAGGTACCACTGCATCCTAAGATTGATAATGCGTTCCATTGTTTTGCATAGTCAGCTTGTGCTGGCTGATGGGCCTGTAGTTGGAGACTGTGTTGCCATCTTTTCCTGATTTGAGGAGTGCTATCATTATTGCTTCTCTCCACGCCTGTGGTACATTACCTGTGGACCAGATTGTGTTAAAGATATGCAGTAGCTTTGCTCTTGCTGCAATTCCCAGGTTTCTAATCATTTCACTGGACACTCCATCAGCTCCAGGGGACTTTTTCATTTTAAATTTGGATATTGCATGCTCCAGTTCTCTCATTGTGATTGGTGCCTCCATGACTTCAGGTATAGGTTGGCCTTGTCCAATGTTTTGCTGGTTCTGTCGTAACTCCTGTTGTTTGTCTGGGCTGACTTTGATGTTATTGTCTTCTGCAAAGGAATCTGCAAAGTAATCAGCTGCATGTTTACCTGTTAAAATGTTTCTATCTTTATAAAGTGTGATCCTGGTATTTCTCCCTGTACCTTCATCATTTAGTTGTTTTACAAGTTTCCATAATTTCCTAGTATCTCTTTCTAGGTTCAGCGACTCAGTTTTTTCTTTCCAGCTGCTCCCGTCTGGCTTGTAACTTGTATCTTTGAAATTTAGCCTTTGTTTGCTGATATTTGTTGTGATGCTCTTGGCTAGGTCTGTTCTCAGCCTGCTGTCTAGATGTTTCCATCTCATTTTGCAGCCTTTTCAGTTCATCATTCCAGTATGGTTTGTAGTTTTTGCGTGCCCCCTGGGTATGGTTTTACTAGCAGCATGTAGTATACATCTATTAAATTCACTCACTGCTCTATTGATGTCTTTGTCCAAGTTCATGTCCTTAGCTAGAACACTGGTTACATGCTGGTACATTTTCCAGTCTGCCCTTTTATAGTTCCACCTATTGAGCGTGCTGCTGTCCTTGGTGAAATCATTGTGGATTTCCAGAAATACTGGTCTGTGGTCACTACCCCCAAGCTGCTTTCCAACGACACGTGTGATGTTCCATTCCAAGCCTGGTGAGTGGAATGCCAGATCTGGTGTAGAGGTGGTGTGCCATGCTCTCGAGTAGAAGGTTGGTGAGTCAGCTGGCTGGTTAATAAGGATGAGATTATTTTCATCCTGCCAGCTCTCAAGTTCCTCACCTCTCTTGTCGATATGATCGTAGCCCCAGCTCTGAGAGTGGCTGTTGAAGTCACCACACACCATAAGTCTCTCTTTGTCTGGAATTGTGTCTAGTTCCAATGATTTATCATTTGGGCAGTAGTAGTTCAGGAGATGGAATTCTGCACTGTCTGTTTTTAGGTGGAGCATCTGGTATTCTGCCCCTTCCATATATACTTCCAGCTGACATGCGCTGATATTGTTTTTAACAAGTGTCAGAATTCCACCCTTTCGCCTGTCCTTTCGGTCAGATCGGTAGCACTGGTAGCCTCTGATTTTGAAGGCTATGTCGCTGCTGAGGTGTGTTTCTTGGATACAGCATATATTAACTTGTTCTTCACTGAGGACATTTTCAAGTTCCAATTTTTTGCTGTATCCATCTCTTTTACTGTTGACACCCTCAGCATTCCAGTGCATTATTTTTATTGGTCGTTTAAAGTTTGTTTGGCCAGTAGCTCTATTCCCTTGCCTCCTGGCAATTGAGAAGGACTTCCAGTAACTGAGGATGGGCCCTTTCGAGGTATAGGGCCCGGCACCGTCCTTGCCTGAACGTCCGCCACAGGGCAGGCACCATAACTTTTTATAGATACAGACATGTTTCCATTGTGTTTTGTGCGTGGCATCCTGCTTATCTGTGCACCTTTTGGCTGGATGCCTCCGTCTTCAGCACTCTGCTTACTTGGGCAGGACTATGGTCCTGCTCGACCAGTCTTAGTTTCCAGCCCCTGATGGCTGAACTAAGCCCAATCATCACGGCACGGTGCTGGCCTTGATGGGGGGGAAATGAATGAATGAAATCGATGTGTAATAGGTGACATGATATTTCTGGTAACTATTCTCAGCAACTTGCCGTAGGAATACACTTTTAACAAAGGAATGATGCTATAGCTACTGTGTAACCAAGGGTTCGTGTCAGGTTATGGAGTGGTCACAAAATTTATGTAGTCGGCCACTACGGCCAAACAACATGCAAACAAGCGTCAAATCTGTTAATTTCTAATTTAACTAGAATTACATCCCGAATCTTCACGCGAGATTGTCTCATCAAAATCCGGGTAACTGAAATAGACGCATGCGCACTGACAATTGTGTCGTCGTTGAGAGCTCGATAGCAAAAGCTTGAGTAGAAATTATTCATGTAAGTTAAAACTACTTAGAAAATGCTTCGTTGGGTCCAATTGAATTAAAGACGTATTCCACAGCTAAATGAAAGGAGAATATAACTTCTAAAAGGCTCCTGTTATTTAAGAAACCTTAATTATATTGTCCTTGCTCTAGGACGTATGAAGTTCTTTCACCACGGGAACAGGGAACTCCACCTATCACAAAATAAAATACTCAAATAATGTTACTTATTAAGACCTCAGCCGACTAGCACTAGGCAAATCTCTTGTCATTCAATTACAGAAATACGCGAATAGCTGCTGACAATAGGGCATAATTTCGGATCATATTATTGTCTCAGTTTTGCCTATCGCTGTGGTCACTGCATAATATTTTGAAAATCAGAATACCTTTTTTGGTGTTATTTTTGCTGTGAGTGAACTTCTTATTCATCTGACCAGTCTGTTAATCCTAAAGTTTACTACCTTTAAATTCAATATTTATTAGTAGGGTAATTATATATTAAATTAAATATTATTTAGATATAGGTCCTATGCAGTATGTTGTGTTTTAGACAATCAATACATTACCAGATGACATTTAAGTATTTCATCCATGTCAGTGGTTTGTTTTCCCCTTCCTTTAAAGATCTCTTGAGAAGATATCCTATCATTTGGACAAGATGAAGCTTATAGTCTAACAAATATTGATGTTATTTGAGCAGGCATCATATTTACCATTTAAGTAGACATAAACTCTAATTTTAGTATATTGAAAGTATATTCAATAATGTGTAATACACATTATTTTGGCCTACTAGCTTAAGTGGAAATCTATTTTTGCTCTCCCCCACCCCTCTATTTTCATGTCTTTGTAAGAGACTAATCTCTCTATCTTCAGGTGTTTCTTATTGATTCTGGGAATGCATACCCAAATGCCTTTTATTAGAAGACCTATTTCTGATGACTGAGTTTTTTGCTTGTGCATTATTAGTTTGTTGATTTATATTTTATTTTTAGGGGATAGTTTCTGGAACTGTAGTTCCAGAAGGTGAGTGTATATCTCCATGAAATAAAGGATCAAACTGACAGATCCCTATATCCTCTTCTTCTCGTTCAGTTTTACATGTCTTTACACAGCAAGTCTGTTTTTTTCGGTTTTTAATGTATGCTACTGTATTTGAGAGCTTCTCAAGGCTCCTGTTACAGTTTCTGTGAATATCATCTCTGTGGGCAGGTGTTCCTCCCTTAACTGGTTTAGTGTGATGCAGTCCTGCAGGATATGTTCCACTGTCTGTGCTGCCTGTCACATGGACATAGAGGTGATGGAACCAGTCTTAGTCAATTTAAGTAATACCTATGTCAAAATTACCTCAGAATAAATGCTGACAAGAACCCTATTTGGCGACCAAAGGGATAAAACATGGCCCCCAAGAGACAAAATTAATTTTTGGCACACTTCATTAAACTATTACTTTCCCCTCCAACTGAATTATGTTTCTACTTTTATGTGTTATTTATGGAAGGTATTTAGAAAACACAAGAACATTTTTGTTTTTGGACCTTTTTGTATGCCGGTAATTGTTTTTTTAATGGAAGTAAAGGTATGGTTACTGAATGTAATGATGTAAGTTTGTGTGTGATATGTGAGAAAATGGTGAAGAAAAATGCACCACACAAAAACACAAACATATAGGGCAGGGGGGGTAAAAAAACCGCATAGGGCAAAAATCCACAGCAGGTTTATTTCTAATCTCTTGGTTTTCCCTATACCACACGAGACCACGTCATATGCCAACATTCCAATTTTTGACAGAATGAAGTTTGATAGTTGAATGACAAGTCAGTTTTCAACAATGGGGAAAAATATTTGTTCACTATGTTTGATATAATTTTGTTTCAATTTCTCACACCTTGTCTGCTATCATTAATATTGTAATTTTAAAAATGTTTACACTTAAATATATATTGTGTTCTTACGTCCTTTAGGACATTACCTTGTTAGACAACTTTGTTTTTTCATGGGAATTTATGATACTTGCTAACAATGTGATTTGAGGTAAAGATCTGCACAGTTAGTTGAGTAAAAACTTGTATTCAAAAAACCTATGAGAAATCAATGTAGTGAGAAAATTTCAGAAGGTGATCCAGAGCTGGGAGAGACCGGTATATATGATTATAATGATAATCCAGCATTTCAAAGATATAATTAACTTTAAAGTGGAATGTCTTTTATACAATTTTTGATACTGTTTCTTTTTTTTTTTCAGATTGAAGTTAGATAACTAAATGTAGTTTTATTGATTTTTAATTTTCACATAATGTAGCTATGTAAAGACAAGCGGAAGATAAATATAGAAAAGATTGAAGTAATGAAGATAGGAAGAACCGAAAGAAACACCAATATTGATATTGGAAACAACAGACTTAATCAGGTGACAGAATTCATATACCTAGGAAGAAATATAACAACAGATGGCAAGCATATACCTAGGAAATAATACAGCAACAGAAGGCAAGAGCAGCAAAGAAATACATAACAGATGTAGTAAAGCATACTAGGGCATACTATTGCCCTAGGGCAAATGACACTAATCTTCAGAAACAAAAATTGATTTAAACACCATAGTAACACTTCAAAACGATTATTATGCCAACGCTGTGCTACCAGTGCCAAATATGGGCAACGACAGCACAAGACAAATGTAACTTGTGACAGCTGAAATTGCATGCTTGCACAGAATCCTAGGATATCACTAAGAGACAGAGTGAGGAATGATGACATTAGACAAAGAATCGACACCACCACAAAAAAAAGGAATATATATTAAGAGACAACAGAGCTCAAATGGTTTGCACACATCAGCAGACTATCATCAGACAGCATACCACAGCAAGCTATGCTACACAGATACAGTGAAGACAGGTCAAGAGGCAGATCTCGAAAACGATGGACCACTGCAATAAAAGAGGCGACAAATTCCACAATATACTCAAAATTTGCAGGAAGCGAAATATAACAACAAGAGGGCCATCTCCATAAAACTCTTCTATCTCTGACGCTGAAAGGCGACAACGGGTTTAGCGAATAGATAGATAATATAGTAAAGACAAGCAGTGAATTACTTATTTTGCAGTTTATGTCAATTCTCCTTTGATTTTGTAATAGTTTGTGTCAACCTTTTTGCCTGTGGAACTTTGCCACATCTGATTAGGCAAAGATCCTATTTCATTTTCATAAACTCATTCTATTGTCTAAACATAATCTTATGTTTTAAATACCCTCACCTATGTAAGATGGTTAGATGAGCTATATACTGGTGGCAGTTTGTTGTCCAATAGTTAGATCTAGGAATACACCAAAAATTGTAAAATACAGATCTTTGCCCTCCATCTGAATGGCTCAAATATTCTTGATCAATATATTCAATGCCAGATTTAGTGTAGCTGAATGCCTAGGCCTATTATATTTCTGATGTAATTTCATAACTAAACCAATGTGTCAATATTATCTGTGTAAACAAATGAAACACATCAATCTTACTTCTTCTTCTTCAGCGTTCATTCTCAAACTCCTGCTGGATCTTTCCTGTAGCAGTACAAATACACTAATTGTCAGTTGACAAGAGATGTGTAAAAAGTTGGTATTCTAATATTTTGTTTATAAATTTTCCTTGTGGCTTAGTAAGGATACCCCTCTGTATTTTGTGCAATCCCTCTTACTGCCCTTTTTCTTCCATATCGGAACGACTCACATTTATCAAGTTTCCTGGTGTTTCTTGTTTCTTCCATATTATAAATAACAAAATGGTCTGAGGGTGTCCGACAAAGTGGAGGGTGCCTCAGTAACCGAATGAACAAATAGTAAAGCAAAATGAATTAAACAGGTTACTAAAAACTCTTACCTTGCCTATGAATAAAAATATATTAAAAAGTATATATAAAAAAAACATACAACAAAACTACACAGGACAATTATCCATGTATCTGCTCAAATGGAACCTTTTTCAAGAGACAAATAACAATAAACACCACAATAATAAACAAAATAGATGACATTCATCAAGCCATGTCCCCATCGAGACCAGCACCGTGCAGAGGTGATGGGGCGTAGTCCAGCCATAAGGGGCTAGAAACTAAGACTGGTTGGGCAGGACCATAGTCCTGCCCAAGTAAGCAGAGTGCTGAAGACGGAGGCATCCAGCCATAAGGCGCACAGATAATCAGGATGCCACGCACAAAACACAATGGAAACATGTCTACATCTATAAATAGTTATGGTGCCTGCCCTGTGGCGGACGTTCAGGCAGGGACAGTGCCGGGCCCTTTACCTCGAAAGGGCCCATCCTCAGTTACTGGAAGTCCTTCTCAATTGCCCAGAGGAGCCAGGAGGCAAGGGAATAGAGCTACTGGCCAAACAAACAAACGACCAATAAAAATAATGCACTGGAATGCTGAGGGTGTCAACAGCAAAAGAGATGGATACAGCAAAAAATTGGAACTTGAAAATGTCCTCAGTGAAGAACAAGTTAGTATATGCTGTATCCAAGAAACACACCTCAGCAGCGACATAGCCTTCAAAATCAGAGGCTACCAGTGCTACCGGTCTGACAGAAAGGACAGGCGAAAGGGTGGAATTCTGACACTTGTTAAAAACAATATCAGCGCATGTCAGCTGGAAGTATATATGGAAGGGGCAGAATACCAGATGCTCCACCTAAAAACAGACAGTGCAGAATTCCATCTCCTGAACTACTACTGCCCAAATGATAAACACAATTCCAGACAAAGAGAGACTTATGGTGTGTGGTGACTTCAACAGCCACTCTCAGTGCTGGGGCTACGATCATATCGACAAGAGAGGTGAGGAACTTGAGAGCTGGCAGGATGAAAATAATCTCATCCTTATTAACCAGCCAGCAGACTCACCAACCTTTCTACTCGAGAGCATGGCACACCACCTCTACACCAGACCTGGCATTCCACTCACCAGGCTTGGAATGGAACATCACACGTGTCGTTGGAAAGCAGCTTGGAGGTAGTGACCACATACCAGTATTTCTGGCAATCCACAATGAATTTACCAAGGACAGCAGCACGCTCACTAGGTGGAACTATAAAAGGGCAGACTGGAAAATGTACCAGCATTTAACCAGTGTTCTAGCTAAGGACATGAACTTGGACAAAGACATCAATAGAGCAGTGAGTGAATTTAATAGATGTATACTACATGCTGCTAGTAAAACCATACCCAGGGGGGCACGCAAAAACTACAAACCCTACTGGAATGATGAACTGGAAAAGCTGCAAAATGAGATTAAAACATCTAGACAGCAGGCTGAGAACAGACCTAGCCAAGAGCATCACAACAAATATCAGCAAACAAAGGCTAAATTTCAAAGATCCAAGTTACAAGCCAGACGGAGCAGCTGGAAAGAAAAAACAGAGTCGCTGAACCTAGAAAGAGATACTAGGAAATTATGGAAACTTGTAAAACAACTAAATGATGAAGGTACAGGGAGAAATACCAGGATCACACTTTATAAAGATAGAAACATTTTGAACAGGTAAACATGCAGCTGATTAGTTTGCAGATTCCTTTGCAGAAGACAATAACGTCAAAGTCAGCCCAGACAAACAACAGGAGGTTCGACAGAACCAGCAAAACATTGGATACGGCGAACCTATACCTGAAGTCATGGAGGCACCAATCACAATGAGAGAACTGGAGCATGCAATATCCAAATTAAAAATGAAAAAGTCCCCTGGAGCTGATGGAGTGTCCAATGAAATGATTAGAAAACTGGGAATTGCAGCAAGAGCAAAGCTACTGCAGATCTTTAACAATCTGGTCCACAGGTAATGTACCACAGGCGTGGAGAGAAGCAATAATGATAGCACTCCTCAAATCAGGAAAAGATGGCAACACAGTCTCCAACTACAGGACCATCAGCCTCACAAGCCGTCTATGTAAAACAATGGAACGCATTATCAATCTTAGGATGCAGTGGTACCTTGAAAGTGAAAACCTTCTGGTATCACAGCAAGCAGGTTTCAGACAGTGCTACTCTACTGGAGATCAGGCAACCTACCTCTCCCAAGAGATTGAGGATGCCTTCCAAGAAAAGAAACTGGTATTAGCAGCATGGATAGACCTTAGGAAAGCATTTGATAAGGTCTGGAAAGAAGGGCTCCTAAAGAAATTGCGAAATTGCAGGGTTAGCTCAAGAATGTATAAATGGGTAAAAGCATAACTGCATAATAGAAGAGCCAGGGTACAATGAGATGGTCGCAAGAGCAAGAAAGTTCTACTGCGTCATGGAGTCCCCCAAGGAGGAGTCCTGTCACCCACACTATTCTTGGTTTACATCAATGACCTAGTTGCTGAACTACCACACGGGATCAAAGTGGCAATGTATGCTGACGACCTGGTGATCTGGTGCACGGAAGAACATGCAACAGTGGCCACTAAACAAATAAAAAGAGCTATCGATGCCCTAACCTTACGGGCAAATAGATGGTGCGTCAGCATTAACACACATAAGTGCAGCACTACACTCTTTACTCTCTCACCAAAACAAAAAGCTGGTCATATCAAGATAGATGGAGAGCTCTTGAAAGAAGACAAACAACCCACATACCTCGGAGTTACTATTGATGATAAGCTGAGATGGAAGCAGCACATAAACAAAGCAACAACAAAAGCCAGGAGGAAGTTAGCTATCCTGAGAAAACTAAGTGGAACCACATGGGGAACCAGTGGAAATATACTTAGTAAAGTTTACCAGCAAGGCATAAGACCACACCTGGAATATGGTTCAGCTGTGTGGTGTCCTGCATCAAACACCACATTACAAGATCTAGATAAAGTGCAAAATCAGGCACTTAGAATAATGTTGGGAGCAATGAAATCAACACCCATAGCAGAGATGCAGAAAATGGGAAGAATGCAAACACTTGGCGAACGCAGAGACACAAAAGTACTAATTCAAGCAGAAAAGTTCCAGTGTATGCCAAGTCATCCAATGAAGGAAAGATTCCAAAATCTAGCAATGGGGCGACTGAAAAGAAGCAGCTTTATCCATCAAGCTTCTTGACTCCGTAGACAACTTTCAGACCTACCTGAAGTTGATAGCCCCTTAAGGTCTGTACCAGAACAAACCCTGTGGAGTTAAAGCCATGGAATGCCAATATACATTCAGACCCATGTGAAAGGAATACTAAGCGAGGACGAACAGAACAGTGTGCAGCGAATGACAGTCGCCCTCAGTTTCCTGGATGAGGAATATCCACAAGATATATGTGTCAGAGTGTACACAGATTGGTCAGCACAGAATGCTGTGTGGAATGGAGGTGCAGGTGTATATATAGAATATCCACACAAGCCTAGAGATACAATCAGAACACCGACGGGTAAATTCTGCAATAATTATGATGCAGAAATCCAGGCAATTAGTGTGGCAGCTAAAAAACTGCTGAACTCCAACTCTGGCCTACAGCCTGTGGTATTCCTGACAGATGCAAGGTCAGTGCTTCAAGCTCTCCAGTCTGGAAAACTAACAGACTTGAAAAAACTACTTAGCGAATTGTCTTACCAGTATAGGGTAATCATGCAGTGGATACCCTCTCACTGTGGAATACCAGGAAATGAAAAAGCAGACCAACTGGCTAAGGAAGGTGCTGCCGAAGACCAACCAGATATACCAATCACCTACCATCAGAAAAAACAGATGATCAAGTCAATAAGAAAGCCACAAACTTCAACACAAGATGACTATCACATTATGAACAGATCAGAGCAAGTTATAATTCTACGTCTCAGAACAGGACACAACCGACTCCGCAGTCACATGTATACAAAGTTCAAGATTGGCAACACGGCCATATGTACATGTGGACAGGCAGCACAGAGTGCCAAACATATACTTCAAGAGTGTTCTGAGCATGAAACGCTGAGGCATACATATTGGCCAGAGGAAACAACACTGGAATCAAAGCTCTATGGGACACTGTATGAACTACAAAAGACAGTGAGTTTTATTAAGGAGACAGAATTACAGATATAGACATGTTTCAAGTGAACGAAAGAAGAAGAATCAAGCCATGTCTCCATGACGCAGGAATGGAAACGCATCCAGTAAAAGAGAAAATGCTTGCATTCATTATAAACAAACTGGAAAGTGGGAAATTAGAGGCAATATAGATGTGGTTGGGGTGTTTATAATGAATGCAAGAATAATATAAGAAAAATACCTTTTTTGTCACTTTATCAGACAGGCAGGTTTTAAGAACATAGTCACAACAGGCAAGACTGAAGGGAACAGAGACATGGGGACAATGTGAGAAAATATTAGTTTGACAACCTAGCAAGGCGTGGAAACAACAACGATCCTGATAACAATACTGTGGACAGAGAGCCATGGTCGCCTACGCCAGCCAGAATGGCATATGATAATGATTGATGAGTAATGATGAGGTTGTGGGGTGAGTGGGTTTGGGGAAGGAAGGTTCATATATATATATAAATAACTCCAGATGGAAAAGAAATAGAAAAATCCATACCCTCAAGCAAATATTCTACAAACTTCAAAGCAAAAATGGAAACCATAACAGAAACAGCCACCAAAATACTCATAGATTGCATGCCGAGCCACAACAAACATAATTTTTCTAACTGATACAAAGTCAGATCTTGCAAGCATGAAAAGATTCAAAGAATACAAGCATGAATGAGCTCATGTCTTGCTTACTACACATCAGCACTACTACCAAAGAAACAGTACTACAGTGATTGATTCTTGATTAGGGAAAAGCATCACAGCACTGGGGTACATTCCCATATATGCTCTGCTTGCTGTTCCGTCAGTCATCTAAAAGTGTATACGCTCAGTGATAAATTAGTCAGTTGTTGATTACAAGTTCTTCTGATCTTTCTGGAGAGGGAGCACTTTCTCCAATCGCTTCTAGTCCCTCCCATTTGTACCATTCTATGAATATGTACATTGTCTCATTCGACCTCATCTTCTCATATGGTATTCATGACTCCTCTAATGAATTAAATCCTGTCTCTTCTTATCTCGGTGCCATTCACCAAGGTTATACTAGCCAACACATTAGCTCTTCCATCTCTCCTGACCCCAGCATGACCCGGACAGTAGATCCATGTAATGCCCTGAGCTTTGTTGAGAAGAGTGTTCCATTCAGTTCTGATCATAGACTTTTTCTATCTTGCGCGGCTCTCTCTTGATAGTAATGCAGTGGATCTCTGGTCACTGTGGCATACTTGGAAATGAAAAGGCTGATCTTTAAGAGTCCAATAGAATCACTGAGTCTGTTGGTGGTAGTGTCACCAGCCGAGAGCTGCTGTCACCACTTCTATTTCCATTCTCATACTCGATGTTGTAGTGAGGTATGCAATTGACGTATCTAATTTCTTGCCATTTTGGTAGGCCACGAAACCCCAACCACACATGTTTGTTTCTTGTGTGACTGAGCCGTATGTGTAAATTATTGTATTGTGTGGCTTCGAGTGCTGCAGTATGAGTTCTTGGATCATTCCCTATATTCTGTTGGCAGGCCAGTCACAGCACTCTCTTCCCAGCTGTATCACAACTGTTGTCAATAACTTTCTATCTTTGCCATTCACAGCCTCTTCTCACTTCCTCACAATCTTCTGCTTCTGTCATCCAAGACCTTCCTCTCTTGATACTCCTTCCTTTTGTGTTGTCTAGAGATTGGTGTAAGAAGTGATGATCATTATTGGTGACCTTGAAGTATTCTTTAACCTGAGCTATTTTATGTCTTGTTTTGATGCTCAGTAGGTCTAGAAGAAACCTGATGGCCGTTATAAGTGTATCTCTTTTGCATCCTAGGACAACTCTCATGACCTTGTTTTGAACTGTCTCCAGTCTATCTATCTGTGTTTGTGGACTGTAGGCAAACCTAAACCATAGTCCAACAAAGATAATACCACTGCCTGCAACATCTGAAAAAAGTGTTCATTGCTGCATCTCTGCAGATGTCATAATTTTGACTGCACTGACACCTGTCTTAGCTTTCTAAATGACATTAAGAATATTTGTCGCTCTGGTGCACTGACTACAAGGCAGTCATCAATCCCACCAAGCAAAGATCATCTGGTTCTCGCTGAACAACAACATAGTCACAGACACATTACCAGCAGCCACCTGCATGGGCATCAACATTGACAGGGAGCAGACTATGAAATATCTAGTCATTGCTTTTGATAGAAGTCTCATCTTTCGCGAGACTTGTGAAGTAATGCAGTGGATTTCTGGTCACTGTGGCATACTTGGAAATGAAAAGGTTGATCTTCTAGCAAAGGAAGGGGCTCACTAGAACAAATAGAAAATGATATTAAGAATGTAAGAATATGATCAAGTTGACCTTAAGAAACGGTGAAATTGCAGAGCCAAATGACCCCTACCACCAAATGTCATGCAAGGAACAAACCATTATCTTCAGACTACAAACTGCCCATAACAGACTGAGAAGTCACATGTTCAGAAAGCTCAAGATTGGCAAGGCAGATCTGTGGAACACATTCTTCATGTATGTCAACTCTACCAAGAAGAGAGGGAGAAAACATGGCCTTACTTAGATGGCACCACCCCCAAACCTGAGTGGTTCCATGGGTGACGTGAAGCGAAGTACACTATTCATGGAAGCTATTGGTGCTGTAACATGATAACTGACTGAAGAACAATGAAAAAGTCATTGGAAAGGGACGGGGGAATGAATTAAATCACCCCACCCCTCTCCAACAGCTTGATCCAATAAATTTTTGTTGATGTGAAATGGATATTATTTCAGAGGAAATCAGTTAATCTGTTTCAAATAATTTAGATTTTTTAAACCAAAGTTGATATATTTTACAATGCCATTTCTGTTTTCCTTTTGCACATATTTAGTATCCAGATTTTGTTGCTTTCTACTTGCTGTGAAAACATGTCTGATGAGCCAGCTGAAGTAAGTACACAAATATTCATTTTTGTTTATTGTCAGCTACAGTTGTAATACATTCTAATTTAACTTTCTGTAGGATGGGGTAACCAGTCCTATTTACAACTCTTCTGAGTTTATTTTGTTGGCATGAATGGCATTCCATAGTGGTACTATTCTTCGCTCTCAGATGGCCCCAGCAACAAATGGACAGTACTTTATTTGTTGTGGAAATGCATTAAAATCAGCATGACATTTTACTGATTTATCATATTGTGGAATTTATTATTTGTGGCATGTATCTTCAAGTATAGGATCCACCTGTGTGTTGCTGGGGCCCGAAATGGGCAACATGCAACAAATCAAAGAATAGCAACACTGTTTACCTTCAATCCATGTTGTAAGAGGCGATTAGGTGGAGGTGGAGTTGGCTGTCCCATCCCATATAGGGTAAAAGTGACCCAAAGCCATGCTGAAATCAGGTGTGACAGAATGAAAGGTGTAGATATCACAGCAATACTATAAACCGTGATACAGTGCATTCTGTTTCAGGTCTACGTCCTGCTAATCTTAAGGAGTTTGAGAACGAATGCAGATTTCAGAACTATAAATATATATTGCCCCAGTTATTTTCTGTAACATTTATTAAACAAGCTAATCTTATGCTAATGAGTGTAAATATGTTAATCTTGTGCAATTTAATGAAATACACTAGTTATTGTTGAATCATCATCATGGCCCTCCGGATTCATCCATAGGTGCTCTGACCTCTGACAAACTGACATCTCCAGTTCTTTGTTGGTTGACAAACATTCTTCTAAGCCCACAGTTTCATACATAATATGCATCCATGTGAAGAGTTAAATGACTTATGAGACATTAGTAATAAATGGAACAATTCAGCTATCCTCTGCCACACAGTGAGGCCAAAACACTAATCCACAACTATTATAATTTACAGTGGAAGAGGGATATGAATACTGACTTGAAACCAGACCCCATACACCAACTTCATAGGCAACAACAGACTATCATCTTTTGACTTAGAACTAGCCACTGCAAGCTACAGAGCCACTTGTACCGGCGGATCAGCGTGGCCCACACAAATGAATGTCCTTGCAGAACAGGTATACAGACCCCTGAACACATACACCAAGACTATCCAAAATACAAAGAACTATGAGGCAAGACATGGCGACAATAGACTGAACTGAGGCAAAAGTTTTTGGGCAGCCACTCTGACTTGGAGAAGACTGGGAACTTCGTCCTGGCGGTTGGCCTGAAGATCTAGCAAAACCAAAAGATTCCTGAGCGCAGAAGAAGATGCAGTATAATTTTGCATATTTTTTATATATTGTACTTCTACTTCCAGTGTCCTTTGTGCATGGAAGCACTTGAGATTGATGATCACAGCTTCTTCCCTTGCACATGTGGATACCAGGTATTGTAGTTTTATGTCTGTCTGCATTCCTGCTCATCTGTACACACAGTCAAGCAGAGGTTTTCAATAATTTTGCATTTTCTGACTTTATTTAGTTCTTGTTCTTTTCCTGTTCTCTGCTTCTCTTATGTATCCAACTATTTTCTCAAGGTGTTTCCTTATCTTTCTCTTTTCCTTCCTCCTCTGAATAATACATATTTTATAATTCTTTTGTGGTCGTCTTCTTAATACATTTCATGTCTATCTATAGCACAGTTTATTTTATTCAGTTTTCTCTTTCCTGGCTTCTGTTTAGTTCTTTCTATAAGCTGCTTATTATAGTTAATATACCATTTCTTACCATCTTCTTTTTCTTCTGTATTCGTTCTCAATCTCCTGTAGATTAGCAAGTTTTAATCAGGAGAACAGAATACGTTGTGTCATGGTTTGCAGCTTATCTGCGATATCTGTGCCTTTTTTGCCTGATGCATCTTTTAGCATGGCTTCTGGGTCCTTTGACACTATGGGATAGAACAACAAACTTCATCCCATAACCCTCTTAGTAGCCTCTTTTGACAAGCATGGAGGGTAAACAATGTTGCTATTCTTTGATCCCCTTCTGGTCCCTGTAACACACTGGCGAATCTTACTCTCTGTTCTCACGTGCATTTATTATGAATAAGTTGTTTTCTAATTGCCCCTTTTGTTTACCTGAATGTTTCTGAGCCATGTAACAGCAGTGTCTGCCATAAAAGCCAACATTTTAATGTTTTAGTTAATAATTTTTATTTCTGTAATTTATTTCCTTTTAGTTCCATATATTTCCTAATGTAACAAAGTTACTTATACATTCTTATTTTGATATTCCCCATCAAGGCCAGCTCCTTGTCGAGGAGATGGGGCTTAAGTATGCCACCAGCGGCTGAAAACTAAGTCTGGCCAGGCCCTCCTCCATGTGAGCAAAACCATATTAGTAAAGACCATCCTTTATTCACAAAATCTATAACCACGAGGAAGCTGTTTTTGTTTAATAGACATCCGATCTGTTCTCTGGTTTGAACTTTTAACAGGTTTGTGTTGTTTCCAGGGTTCGAAAGAGAAGCAAAGAATTTACGGCACTTCTACCTGCCAAGCATGTTGTAAGAGTAAACTAAGGAGGTTGTGGTGTGGAGTTAGCTGTTCCATCTGGTAGGTTAAAGTGACCAAGAAGCTATACTGAAGTCGATGTGTCCGGCCAAAAGGCGTAAGCTATAAACCATGGCACAACATATTTCTTTCTCTGATCTACATCCTGCTAATCTGCAGGAGTTTAAGAGCGAACACAGAAGAAGAAAATTGTCTGCAGTGTTACCCAGCGGTAAACAAACGTCAGGTGAGGGAGAGTTGAAAAGGAGGATGTGAGTGCATTCACTGCCCCATCTTCCCCCCAACTGTCAGAAATACTGCACTGATGTACACAAACTCAAAACCTAACCGAGTATAAATCAGGTACTAGTGGAAGACAGACAAAGCAGTTTCAACAAATACTTTTCATACATCAATAAATTCTCCCACAGGAAAGTACTAGACAATACAATTGGCAAGATTCTAAAATCTAAAGAAATATAAAAACCAACAAACACTGTGCTCTTTGATGAAAAATGTACCATTCTAGAACCCCACTCTGCTCTAAAGGGTTCAGTATCATTTGTTTTAGTTATCTATCTCTTATTTTATGTAAATTAGGTATTTTGAAACAGACATATAAAGTTGAGGGTATACTACTTCTTCTGCGTTCACTCTCTTGTAACCACATGAAATAAATTGTGCGATTTCCGCCTGAGAGCGTGAAGTATGTTATTCTGCAAGTTCCATAGTTGAATTGTGTTATTTGTGCCTCGGTTGGTTCACTTTGTGACCCGGACATCCAAGGCCCAGCACAACTGTTTTTGTCATGCCTTTAATTCGGGTAATAGGCTTCCCTAGCCTTGCCTATCTGTTGCCGGGTGCGCGGGTTTATAATGACTCTTCGCCGAGACGATTATCGTTCACGTCTATCTCGCACGAGGTGTTCAACTGTCAGTGCCCATCAGGCACTGAACCATTTCTCCACCCCGAACCTGGTTCTGGGGAAGGAAGAACTCGGCAGAAGAGATGGACCTGGGCTTTCGCCTTCTTAGCCGAGGTGTCGTTCATTGACATCGTGAACCCTTCCTCATAGTCCGAGTCTTACCACACGTTTGGGAGCAATGCATGTTCTCGAGCTGAACGACCATGTCCCATTTATGCCTATCACATCGAGTACTGAACCATTTCTCTCTGCAAGCATGTATCTGGTAAAGGAAAGCTCAACAGTAGAGTTGAACCAGGGCTGCCTTCATTGTCCTGTTTGTGCCTGAGCCCATTGGGTATGGAACCATTTCTCTTCGCGAGCATGTATCCGGTATAGGAAAGCTCGACATTATAGTTGGGCCAGGTCTTCTTTGATAACTAGAAGCTTGTCTCGAGCTAACAGAGTTTGTAGTTCCGATTTCCTTGGAATGTTTTCACTTTCTATTTGCACTTAGCACTGCCTTTTCATTGTACTCAGTATGTTGTCTGTTCGTCTCTTGCCATGCATCTACCTTTTTGTGCCTTTTTCATTGGCCACCTCTCCAATGACTGAACTGACTAGAGTCACTGTGTGTCGACAGTGCCACTGCATGTGTTGGCACTGGTGGTGTCGGAGATATTGTCGTCTCATGCAGTAAAATCTCCTTCCATCTGCTACCTTTAAATCCCACAGACACAATCCCCAAAAGTTTTGGCCAGAATCAGAACCATCTGCTGTATTTGTTTCCAGGGTGCACCACGAGGAGGTTCTTTTGGGATCTTGGTTATCTGCTAACCCTGGGTCCGCCAAGAGCAGTGCATTCCTTTTGCACCCCCCAAGAGGGTGTACTGATGAAACACAATGTCTAATACTGAAAGCCAGGATAGATATATTTAGTATTTTGCAAACAAATAGAGGCAATGCTTGCTTAGTTATTTCAATTGTTAGAACTAATAGAAAAAAATTATATATGTGTGCTCCCATGCGCCAGCTCTTATTTCTGTCACATAACTATATAACAAAGGAAAAAAAAAGAGAGAAATACTGAGAATGAAAGTAGTATTAATGTGTGAAGTTTAACCATTAGAACTCTGTTTATAATTATGTAACTTCTCTCCTGCAGCGGAATTAGTTTTTGGAAATGTTACGTAATCGTTGGTGGCTGTTTTGAAATCATGATAACTTTTTTGTTAGAGCTATTTAAATAATATTTGCACATATAAATAAGGAATTGAATTCTGCATATATTGGTGTACGTTTTGTTTGTGTGTGTGTGTGATACAAGACGTGTGAGAAAGGGATAAAGGCAAATTTAGACTTATCTATATCTAGACCTATTGTATTTTTGGTCGCTTCAAATCTGTTGAATATTATATAATTTACATAATGAAAACCTTGTGGAACCTCATGATCTATTTTATGTAATCTATTTGAAGAACTTACCTCTCAAGATTTCCACTTTTGAATCACAATCAATAATTATTTCACTGAATATACGATAAAATAAAAGTATATGAAACCTGATTCACTGTCATGTTGCTTCGCCTCTATGGCTATAGATTGTTCGGATTTCAAAATCATAATCACACTACATCTCCTGACGCCATTGTAATACCAGAAACAGGAAGTTATATAATATAGCTAGTTGTAGTTGCCATAACATTTTCTTTTAAAAAATTACAAATCTGGCTTTTTTTTTTGGAATCACGTTCCACATGCTGGGCAACGGATTTCGCCTTCAGGATAAAAAAATTTGGGCTAAATGTGCCTACCATAGGGTGCTAAAGGTTAATACTCTGTAAAAATAAAAATGTTCCCACTGCCACTGGATTATTTTTTGAAAGTTTGTGTTATTGTTGGTGCCCTTTTTTGAAAATGTGATAACTTTATTGTTGTTAGAGATATTGAAATAAAATTTGCACATATAAATAAAGCAGTGAATTCTGCATATATTGGTATAATTTGTGTACGTGTGCGTAAGATAGCAGATGTGTGAGAAAGTGGTTAAGACATTTTTCACCAAAAATACATACAAATTATAATAAAGTGAAACAAAATTATTGAAAAAATAACTTACCTTTATTGTGGAATTGTTTGACAACACAGTACACTGTAAATCACACACAATTCTGTAGTATTTATGGTCTTACATTGCTAAATTATCAAATAATGCTGGGGGAACTGATTAAGACATGTAGATTTGGAGAAAAATCGTTCTTGGAAGTTAGACCTAGTCATATTTGGTGCCACTTCAACAGATTCAATATCAAACCTATAAAAGTCACAAACCAACATGGCATTCTGTATCATATATTCACTGCTGTGAAAACTAAATAACCAAAGAATTTATGATCCAAACCTCAATTCATTATTATTTAATATGATGAAACAAAAGTTTATAAACAGATTCACCTTCATGGGATCATACTATTGTGCAGATGTGGTCAGATACATTGGATGTAGAAATGTGCCGGCTTCAATTGCGCATGTCCTCGATTATGTGCCTTAACCAATCAACATTTGCCACGTAATATAACGTCCCTTTATTGTTTAGCCAAAAGTTTGGCCTCCAGTATTCAGGATATGCTAATTCTTTTGACAAAATTTTGGCCTATCGCATGCTAAGCGTTAAGCTTCATCTTTTAACACATGGAACATGTGATTTTATAGATGGACCATAGACTGGTATTTTCTTTGGTTTCTTTATGATTCTTGGTATTTTCTTTGGCTTCTTTATGATTCTTGGTATATAGGGTAAACTTCGAGATAAATATATACTCGAGATAAAATCAAATTTGTAATAGCTTCATGCTATAATTGTTATATATTTTTGTGTTGTCATTCAGAAATGTGGGGATTTGCTCCACTAATAGTTGGAAGATACTATCCAGGAAGTCAGAAATGTGTTCTTTAGTGCCAGAACACACAGAGACAATAGGTCTGCCTGGGTTGAAAGGTTTGTGGATTTTGGGCGGCATATAAAATGCTGGCCTACTCACACTGCTTTCTTAGGGTGGCTCACACTTGAGGCATAGAGCGGCAGCTGAAGTGGGCAGAAGGTTATCAGCTATTAAACCCTTAATAGTGGTAGAGACTGTATCGTTGTGGGCAACAATCAAGTCTTTCTTGCACGTATTGGCCCTGTAGAATAAGGGATTGAATAGCTGAGCCTTATTTGAGCATGCAGGTTGTATGTTGCTTATGTTTTAATGCTGCTTTTTCGGTATTTATGGTTCTTCTACTCCTGATACTGAAAGGCAATAAAGGGTTTAATGAATAGATAGATAGTCTTCAGACCAGTTAGGACAAAGCTGTGTTCTCCAAGTCTGAGTGGCATTCCAATGACCAAATTTCAGTTCACTATGACTAGTTTTGGCCTCAGTTCATCAAAGTATATTTTCTGGAGTCCCATGTGAACATTAATTTGTTTCGGGCTGCTCTAATGTAAGTGTTCAGAGATGGGCCAAACTTGTACTTGGTGAATCAGGACTCACAAGTGGCAAAGGACTAGCTTCACCTCCCTATAAAGCATCCTATCTAATCTTGACAATGAAGTATGGATTGACATGATCCCTGCTTTGATGAAGCCCACTGAAGACCAATGTCTGGACTGCTGGGATAGAATCAACTCTTTTATCTACAGCATGTCTTGAGGTTGCAAGAAAGTGAGTCTTCTTCTTCTCGTTCGCAGTTTGACATGTCTACACAGCAAGTCCTGTTTTCTTAATAAATGCTGCTGTATTTGAAAGCTCCTCAGTGCTCACATACAGCTTTCTATGGATATCCATCTCTGTGGGCCAGTGTTCTTCCCTTAACTGATTTAGTGTATTGCAGTCTTGCAGGATATGTTCAGCGGGCTGTGCTGCCTGCCCACAAGGGCACAGAGGTGGTGGGATTATCTTAGTCTATTTAAGTGGCTGTTTAATCTGTTGTGTCCTTTTCTGAGGTGGAAGATAACCTGCTCTGTCAAGATAGTGGTAATTGTCTTTTGGGTTGTTGACTTTCCTGATGGTGTTGATGAGGGTCCTCTTTTCTTGGTAGGTAATTTCTTGGTCTTTTTGTTCCTGTGTTGCTCCTTCCTTTGATAGTCTATCTGCCTCTTCAGAAAGTCAGTCAGAATAGGAGTTTGGCATTTCATGGAAATGCACACATTCAGCCATTTGGGGCATGTAAGCTGTGGAGAATACCCCCTCCAGCCCATATGTTGTTGAGCCTGAAAGTGGAGCAAAGAATAGTAACACCGTGATCTGCATGCACAGAGTAAGATATGACTAAGGAGATTTGAGGGTTGAGTTGGCTATCTCATCCTAAGTGTCAAAGTGACATAAACGCCTTACTGAAGACTAGAGGATGCAGATGTCACAACCAAACATTAAACCATGACACATTAAGTTCCAATCTTTAAATTGCATGCTGGCACTAGCAAAAGTTGGAGTTAAGAACTTAGAAGTATACTCTTTCCTCTCTTCTTCTTCTCTCCCCCCCCCCCCCCCCCCCCCCCCAATTAGGTTGGTGTGCTGACCTTCTGGTACCCTTTGTTAGGTGGTGACTAACTGTTTACTATCACTGTGGTTTTTAGTATTTTTCAGTAACTCAAATTGTCTCTCCTAGATATGTCGGTTTTGTTGGCACAGAATTCGCACAGATGAAAATGGTTTGTGCCCAGCCTGTAGGAAGCAATATCCAGAGGACCCAGCAGAGTTCAAACCTCTCACAGAGGATGAGTAAGTCCAGGAACAAAATGTTATTTTAAATGAATATAACCCAAGCAATATAACATAAATATGTGAACTACTTCCTTTATTATCTACATCTTTAGCTTTTGTTTTAAATTTTAGCCTCCAATTTTAGTTTTTGGATCACTGGTCTTCATCAGACCTGTTATATGATATTTTGTCAGCATGCGGAAGGTCTTATTGGTCTATCATACCTCCTACCATGCAACAGTGTACTCCTAGTAGATGATATTTCTATATAAATGCAACTGTTCTTTCAATGAAATCACCCATGTGGCAACTGGGGCATGGACTTCTAGTTCAGGAAGCAAAGAATAGAGCCACTGTCTTCTTTCCAGGTATGTCATAGGAAGTGACTACGGAAAGTTGGGAGGATGGTCTGACAACCTGTAACGCGTGAAACAGTCATTGTCACTGTATGTCCTTCCACTTCTTACTTTTTTGTCAAATGTTCCCCATGGATGATGAAGAGATGCAAGCTAGTAAAAATTGTACCTTTGTCCTTTTATGGCAGACTCCCAGGTGATGAGGAATGATAATTCTGCCATCACTCCAGATAGGTTAACAGATCTGACAGGAGAATGATGAAATTATGAACTGCTCAGACGTATATGCTGTACTCCTGTCAGGATATGATAATACTGGTCCTGGGATGTTGCCACACTGGAGTGCCTTCCTTTAGAGACTAAATATGCAACCGTAAACCCACCCTCCCTTTAACACAACTATGTGTTTGAGACAGCAAAACTTATGCGTTTGTCACCAACTGAGGAGGACCTATGCTTTTGTTAGAAAGGCTACGTACTAAGAACTACCTGCTCACTGCTAAAAGGGATTGCAGGTATTTCATCCTCATCTAGTGAAAATCCCTCCAAAATTCATCTTTAATTACACATTTTTGTGTATGTTCTGGTGTCCTCCACAAATTTTGTATTATCTATTGTCCTCCACAGATGGGTTAAATGCATGTCCTGTCTGAATTTCTTATTGTTCTCTATCAAATAATCTACATGGGTGACTGAGATGTAGGCCAGTGGACATTGCACCTTTGACCTGCGGCAGACTTCTAGGTGGCATGGAATGCCAGATGTATTTTCACTGCAGATGTATCAACAGTGCTGATGGAAAAGTGATGAACTAATTGGCCCAGATGCATGCTCCTGACAGAACATAGTGATTCTGGAATACTGCTGCACTGTAATACCTCCCTTCAAAGACCAAATATGCATTCATGAGTGCTCTAACAAAGCCGTGTTTTTACTGAGGAGACCTGTGCTTTATTCAGAAAGGTTTTGTGCTCTCAAGAGCTGCCTGTTCATAGTTAAAAGGTTTACTTCATCATCTTGTTGGTAGCTAAACTTTTCTCGAAATGATTTACAATTTTTCCACTTTCTTTGTCAGTTCCAGAATTTTAGAACAATTCCAGTTTTCCAGAGTTGTTTGCTGATCTTATTAATGAAAGTTAGACTATAAATCTATTCCATAACCAAGAAAATGTGCAGCTTAGCACATTCAAAGCTGTGAACGAAAGAATAAACACAATTTAAAGCAGTGAACGAAAGAAGAAACATTCAAAGCAGTCAATGAAAGAAGAAACACATTCAAAGTCACTTCATATTTATTTCTTCTGTTTGTTTGTACCACTAGGGAGCATTGCATTCTACACAACCCTCCCATTATGCGCAGGTTTAGTGTTTTAATGCTTTCTATTTTATTGATTTTAAAATAATATAAACTTGTAGTAACATTTAACTAAATTAAAAGTTGAGTGTACTGATTGTCATGCACAGTCTAGCAGCTCTCATGTATATAAAACTATCTGTTCACTTTTCAACTTCTTACAGAGGATAGATCCTTAACTCTTCCCGCCTGTAAAAACGATACATCCTTGTAAATATCAATTTCAGACAAATCCACGATTATTCGTTCTCGCAGATATGCACTCTAAATTAGCTTTGTTCAAACTGACCTTGAACTTTGTATTGTTTACATGTCAATAGTGTATCTAGTGCCTCTGTGGTGGGAACATTGTTTTTACTGTTTTCATTGTTTTTCACTGTTTGTTTTATATATGCTTGTGAAAGATCTAACGGTTTGAAATGTAGAAAATGTCTTGTGTATTTTCATTTGTCTGTTTTTGTGTTTAAACCTCATAACCCCTTAGCGATAGTCCGTCTTGTTCAAGTGAACATTTAAAAACCTGTGTTTTACGTAAGTGCTATTGTTGTTACGTTTCACGCAGTATTACCTTATATTGACTGTTTATTAGACGTGTGTGACATATTTATTTTAAATTAAAATTAGAACAAGGTTGGTTCAGCTTTTCTGAAGTTAGCAAAATGGCTTCATCTTCCACTAGTAAGAGAGTTTATAGATTTAACAAACATCGGGCGTTATTATTCTTTGAGTTTTATAATTGAAGATCAGTGGATACCCTCTCACTGTGGAATACCAGGAAATGAAAAAGCAGACCAACTGGCTAAGGAAGGTGCTGCCGAAGACCAACCAGATATACCAATCACCTATCATCAGAAAAAACAGATGATAAAGTCAATAAGAAAGCCACAAACACCAACACAAGATGACTATCACATTATGAACAGATCAGAACAAGTTATAATTCTACGTCTCAGAACAGGACACAACCGACTCCGCAGTCACATGTATACAAAGTTCAAGATTGGCAACACGGCCATGTGTACATGTGGACAGGCAGCACAGAGTGCCAAACATATACTTCAAGAGTGTTCTGAGCATGAAACGCTGAGGCAGACATATTGGCCAGAGGAAACAACACTGGAATCAAAGCTCTATGGGACACTGTATGAACTACAAAAGACAGTGAGTTTTATTAAGGAGACAGAATTACAGATATAGACATGTTTCAAGTGAACGAAAGAAGAAGAAGAAATAATTGAAGATATTATTTCAAGTGATGTGTCAGAAAACAACAGTGTTTTCGATTTTGTCAGTGGAGATTACCGACTTGTTTAAAATCGGAAAAGAAACAGGCCTAGACCTAATCTGGTAAGGGAAAAATGACAGCTAAAAAATTCTAAAACTTTCCCACTTTTCTGTTTATGAAGAATCAGATAGGCCTAGTGACAGAAAGAATAATTTTGCACTATGTTTTATAGAAAATAGAGTTAGACCTAATGATAATATTGAGTGGAATAAAGTTCAAATTTGGAAATCCAATACTTGGTAATATTTCATAAAGTTTCATCATATTTTGTTCAGTTCTGAAATTTGACATGAAACACACAAAATGGCATAAAACACTAGGCAGTTGATAGATTTACTTCAGTAGAGAGACAATGTTCAGCACAGGATATGATTCATTTATTATTTATTATCTAACTCTTTCCTCCAGGTTTTTCTTGATCTTCCTCTTTCTTTCCCTGTGGAATTCAGAACAGTATTATTAAGTATTATGTTGATTATCATCTTCGCACACCAGACACATCCATAGATGCTCCGATCTCCGCTTCAGTAAATCTATCAGGGTATAACGGTTGATGGTTCCGGTTCTATGCTGGTTCACAACTCTTTTTGAAAACTTTGTCATGGGTTCTCTTCGGGCCACGCCCATCTTCACTCCCAATTCTTTCATTCTTGATATTGACTCATGCTCATTCATCGCAAAATCCTCAGATCGTAAGGACTCACGAAGAGCAGCGAGTATGTCTGCTCGGTCCATAGGCTGACTGTCTGTTGTGGTGGCAAGACTAGCTAATTTGTCGACCCGTTCGTTTCCCTTCACGCCTGCATGTCCGGGGATAAAAATAAGCGTGAGATTTCTTAGTGATGCCCGCATTTTAGCTCTCTCCAATGACTCCGCCCATTCTCTACGTACATCACCTGTTTTGACTTTCTGAATCATAGTCAGTGAATGCATGCATGGGAATATGCTTGCGATTCCAGTCAGTAAAGTGCCTGCGTTACGGCGAATGCTTCCATGGTTAGACTGCTTCTTGTTGTGGTAAAGGCACCACTGGCTTCGTGTACTGTTCTCCCTTTTGATCTGACAGTAAAGACCCATGCACATTGCTGATGACGGATGAACGAATCGTCTGTGTAAATCCTAACATCTGTGTCATCAGCATTCTTGCATATTGGTGCCTTAACCTCAGCATCCATGCTTACTTGGTTGTGTTTCCTGCACTCTCTTTTGAGTGTAATGACTGTCTTGGCTGCCTCTTGAAAGACTGTAGGAATAGGTATCCATTCCTCACCAGGAGCCACTGACTTCTGGGGCGCAGATATGTTTAATGGTATCCTTGGCTTAACCCATCTACGTTTTGCCTCTCTTGAACCTGCTTCCCTTGACATGAGGGAGCTCACTGTGTGTGTGGGTGGTCTATGTCAGAACTCACTCTGTGGTATGCACTGGCACGCCACATGTCAATTCTATGAAATATGCTAGGAAAATGAAGGAGAAATCTCATAGCATCATAGCCTCTTGTGTATCCAAGAATTACCCGCTTCGTTTTGAATCCTCTCCAGCCTCTCAATCTGTGTGTGACTGGCGGTGATAGCAGCACCTGCATATTCAATGACAGGGAGGACAAGAGCCTCGTATAAGATTACGAACTGTGGTTGTTTAGTGTCAACCGCTGCCATTACTCTGAGAGCTGAAAGTCCTCTGCAGGCCTTAGCGATAACATTATCAAAGTGTTCCCGGAAATACAGACTACGATCATATTGCACGTCCAAGTATTGTAAGGATGAGGTCCTGCTTACATCATACCCTCTCATCTCCACAGTCGGTATCACAGACTTTACAATGTGATTGTTAAGAGAAAACCATGTCACCGCAGCCTTCTCTTGGTTGATCTGTGCCCCTGAACTATCACACCAGGAGGCGATACGGTCAATATTATCAATGTACGGTTGATATTGTCTTATATAATGCCCACCAAAAGTGCCATTTATTGAAGTATGTGTTTTAATTTCTATTGTTTTGTTTATTCCGATAATAGGCTACAAAACATCAAAAAAGAGAGGAAACAGAAAGATGTTCAACGAAAACAGAAGGCTGCAGAAAATAGAAAGCACTTAGCCAATGTCAGGTAGTTCATATTAAACTCTAATTATTGAATATCATTTGTTATAAAATGACTAGCTGTGTTGTTTTATATTCTTATATTTATGTTTTATATTGTTTATACCGGCACTGCCCCAAGCTTGGAATATATTAACCCCTTAGCTTCGCTGAGTAAAAAGCATAAGTCGTATCTACAGTGCGGGGAAATTTCAAGTGCTGTTAAATATTTTTCCTCTAACCAATTTGCCCACCCACCACATTCTCACGTTAAAGAATTGGAATGTATGCCTATTATTATTGTAGGCATATACATTAGGCATATACTCTAATTTATGAATTTTCAATAATGTTTCTTTATATTATGTAGAAGACGTGAAAACCGTAATATACATTCGTCTCGCAAAATAAACATGTAAAACAAATAGACCTAATCATAATAACCCGTTTTATTTCAGGCGCAAAGTTCTTTCTACCAGTAATATGCTTCTCAGCATATTTATTTGTCACATCACAAATATCTTGTATAATAGTATCATATCATACACATTCAAAGATTCTGAAAATGTTTGCATGATCAATGTTTTGAATCTTAAACTATTATTGACAGAAGATAAAAATGTTTACCATACCTGTATCATGAATTTAAAACACTTGACATACAGATAACTGAATCTAATTCTATATCCTCCGAATCACGAATAATAATACTATCACAAATAAAATTATCACTTTCTACATCAGATAAAATAATGCTAGAACTATCAGAAAAACTTTCGTTCAAAAGCGCATAAATCTCTGATTCATTGAGTTTTTGCTTCGACATATTTGTTGGTCTAGATATTGTGGTTAGAGAAAAAAATTACTGCTCTGTCCACTGATAAAATTTGAAATGAAACTTATACGCATGCCCAATTTCAAAGCCTTGATTTTGAATTGACCTGTAGATAGCTTGGACTAGCCAATAATAAGAGTATTTTATAACATTTTAACATTGAGGTTCTTTCAGGGGAAAAAATACACATACTTAAACAAGCACACCTTAAGAAAATTTCCGCAACACGGTAGACACTTTTCTTCGTATCTTAAAGGCTGCTTCCGCATGAAACGAGTTAAGAGCCAACAGATCAAATGGTTTGTACACATCAGCAGATTACCACCAGACAGCATACCACAGCTATGCTACACATATACAGTGAAGGCAAACCTAGAGGTTGACCATGAAAATGATGGACCATCAAAATAAAAGAGGCGACAAATTCCTCAATATACTCAGCACACATGAGGGCCATCTCCAGAAAACTCTTCTACCCCTGACGCTGAAAGGCAATAAAGGGTTTAGTGAATAGATAGATAGATATTGTATAATTTTATGTTCAGTAATAGACTGGTTAAATTATCTTGCCAGAGTCACTATTTTACTGTTTTTAGAACTGTTGTTACCTAGTATATAACATGATTTTAACCATAATTTCTAGTTACAATTCGAGAGCATCAATTTTTGTTTGTAACTTGTGTAGAAGTATCACAGTTGCACTTATCTATATATTTTTGAGCTCCCTTCAGAGCATAGTCCTCAATAAGCCGTTTCCATCTTACCCTAGTTAGCTGTTGCTTCAGCTATTTCATGTCCTACACATCTTTTGTGTATGAGTATCTAATTCTTTCCTATTTAGGTATTTCTTAAATGGAAAAATGTTTGCAACTCCTGCTCCTCATGGCTTTCCTAACGATTGGTCATATTTCTCTTTCTTGGGAGACCGTTTTCAATTCCAGTTATTTTTCCTTTTTGTGGTATTCATGGTTTTATTTTTATTATTTTTGTTGAGATGTATAGCTTTCCTAATCGTAATTCCTCTTTCAGGCCACAGAAATCACTGATGACTTGGGGTGCGAAGGGAACGCATTGCTCTAGGCGGACCCAGGGTTAGCAGATAACCAAGATCCCAAATGTACCTCCACGCGGTGCACCCTGGAAACAGAAATACAGCAGCTTGTGCTGATTCTGGCCAAATCATTTGGGGATCGTGTCCGAGAATGTGGAGGTAGCAGATGGAAAGAGATTTGACTGCACAAGAGACAGACAATATCTCCGACACCACCAGCAGCACCACATATAGCAACACTGTTGACATACAGTGAAGCTAGTCAGTCCGAACATTGGAGGGGCGGCCAATGTAAAAATGCACGTAAAGGTAGATGCATGGCGAGAGACAAATAGATTTCATACCGAGTACAATGAAACAATGAAAGGGCAGAACAGCGCTAGAGGGCTGCGCGAACTGCAAATAGAAAGTGAAAAGTCCCTAGGAAAGGGGAACTACAGCTCCGTCAGCTCGAGACGAGCTTCTAGTTACCCGTGTTCCTTACAGGCAGAGACCCAGACCCATCCATTGGGGTTTGGTAAAGCAAGAAGACCTAACCCAACTCTTATGTCGAGCCTTCCTAAACCGGAAATATGCTCGCGAAGAGAAAGGGTTCTGTACCTGATGGGCTTAGGCAAGAAAGGGACAACGATGGTAGTCCTGGCCCAACTCTACTGTCAAGGTTTCCTATAACGGATGTACACTTGCAGAGAGAAAGGGTTCCGTACCCGATGGGCTCAGGCACAAAAGGGACAACGATTTAGCTCTGGCCCAACTCTACTGTCAAGGTTTCCTATAACGGATGTACACTTGAAGAGAGAAAGGGTTCCGTACCCGATGGGCTCAGGCACAAAAGGGACAACGATTTAGCCCTGGCCCAACTCTACTGTCAGGTTTTCCTATACCGGAAATACACTTGAAGAGAGAAAGGGTTCAGTACCTGATGGGCTCAGGCGCTATTGGGACAAGGACGCTCAGCTCGAGAACGCCTTGCTCTCAAACGCGTGGTGTGAGACTCGAACTTGGACAAGGGGTACACGATGTCGGTGAATGACACCTCGGCTAAGAGGGCGAAAGAGCCAGGGTCCAACTCCTCTGTTGAGTTCTTCCCCTTGAGAAACCAGGCTCACGGATGATAAACGGTTCAGTACCCAATGGGCACAGGCACAGCACGTCCAATTACACGAGGCAAGTTCATAGACAGTGGAACAACTTGTGCGAGACAGACGAGAGCAAAAATCGTCTGGGCGAAGAGTCACCACTACGCGTGCCTGGAGACAGATATAGAAGCTGTCACAGGCTAAAGGTAGCCCACCCGAATTGTCAAGACATGCCGAAATCGGATGTACTAGGCCTACAAGGCGCATAACGGTGGCACAACGTAATCACGCTCCCGGCGGAAATCGCACGGATATCCGTGATGGTTACAATGGAGCGAACGAAAAACAAACAAACAAACAAACTGATGACTTCTTTCTCGCACATTAACGTTTAGCAAGCCAGATTAAAAAATACAAAACCTCTTCCTGCCACCGGATTATTTTTTGAGAATTTTCATCTTTTCTGGTTAGTGTTACTGAAATGCAATAACTTTTTTGTTATTCGTGATAAAAAAAAAAAAAAATCCGTGCAAATGCAGAATTGAATACCGCAAATGTATGTATATTTTTTAAATTTTTATGTAACATACCCGGGGTTTGCGCAGGAAGTGAACACCTTTTTTGCGCAAAAAACCAACAGAAACAACAAGACATGGGTGTTCAGAAAACTCAATAACATTTTTGCTATTAGAGATTTTAAAATAATTTCAACAGATTTAAATGCAGAATTGAATACTGCAAATGGGTGAGTAATTGTTTTTTTTTTTATGTATCTTACCCGAGTTTTGCGCAAGAGGTGAAGACATTTTCTCGAAAAAACAAAATATATGCAAAAAAGACACGGGTGTTCGGAAAACTCAATAACATTTTTGTTATTAGAGCTATTAAAATAATATCAACACATGTAAATGCAGAATTGAATACTACAAATCCCGCCGAAGACGGATGTGTCGGGCCATTGGCGCAAATAAAACGGCGACAACGCATTTCCATTTTCTGGACTACATCCTGCTGGAAATCTAGCAGGACCATGATCCAGCTAGATCCAGTTGGAGTTTGAGAATGAACGCAGAAGAAGAAGAAGAATACTACAAATGGGTGTGTAATTGGTTTTTTTTTATGTATCCTACCCGAGGTTTGCGCAAGAGGTGAAGACAATTTTTATTTAAAAATTACATAAAAACAAACAACACAAATGACTTACCCACTGGCCATGCAGCTCTGGAGTAAACCTACAGGCTGTGCTGCTCTCCTACATGCTGTGCAGCTCAGAGGAACAATCAATTTTGCAATGTACCAATGTGTGGTATCTATGGAAGCAGGGGTAGGGGCTCAGAGTGACCTGACATGCTGCGCACACGTACTGAGTCTGGTGACGCTTCTTTGAACAGACTACACAGTCAGGAAGCGCAGGCTTGCCACTGGACAACCGTTTAGGATTTATAGCAATATGGTGTGTTGGTCCTATTGTCAATCATGCTTTCATCGATACTGATTTCTTTGGAGAGGCCATAATACTGTTGGAACAGAGGAATAAGTTTGTCAACAAACCCCTGTATCTTGAACGCCTTGCTGTGACCCGGTTGCCCTCGTGCAACAGCTATTGTGTTGTCTACAAGGTGCAGGAATGAAAGAATAGCTAAAAATCTATTCCTACTCATGATATTCCTGAACCCAGGCATCTTGATGAGACCATCATTAGACCAATACAATTCAAAGGAGGAACGTTTGGTCAGTCCCATCAAGAGCACCAAAGCAACAAAAGCTGTCATCTCATCAGCTGTGACTTCCTTCCACATCTTCACACGAGATGCATTGCCGGCGGCCTGTCCCTTCGAATCACTAACCTGCTTAGCGTAACGATTAGTTTCAGTTACCAACATGTTCACAATATCATCTGTAATAAACAGACGAAACACGTCTACCGCACTAATGTCATCAGCTAAGCCTATAGGTCCAACAACTTCATCGAAGTTGCTAAGCCAATCATGGCTATACCCCGAAGGAACACTAGAATTTCCAACAATTTCTTCTTCCAATATGTCGTCATCGGCCACGCTGCGAACTGAATCAGTATCACTATTATCTCTATCTAACAACACATCATCTATTGGAGCGATATCTGCATCTGTTAACGGCACACTTACCTCCTCATCAGAATCGGGATCCATTACGAACGCAAAATAAATTGTATCCATTGTAGGCCTAGGTTGCTGTCGGAAAATGTGATGGAACAATGTCTGGACGCTACAGTAAATTATATCAAATAGACAGGGCGGACGTGAACTGGTACCGGCTTTGATTGCGCATGCCCTGAACTACATACATGCTGTGATTGGGCTGTTGTAGGCCTATTTGGCACAATGTCTCATTGAGCGAGTGCACTTGACAACGGTAAACAGCAGCCATCTTTTTTTTGTCAATCAGACTTAACGACGGCGCGGTGAAGGTTAACTATATTATACATGTTGTGTTGTTTCTCGAATTAAAAATTTCCGAATTAAAGATATGATAGAAATTACAATATTAAGGAATGGACACGTCTACACAGATGGATTGACAGAGGGAACAGTAATGAATGGAGGAAGTGGAATTCTTATAAGACTCAACCCCATCGAGACCAGCACCGTGCAGAGGTGATGGGGCTTAGTTCAGCCATCAGGGGCTGAAAACTAAGACTGGTCGGGCAGTCCCACTCGAGCAGGACCATAGTCCTGCCCAAGTAAGCAGAGTGCTGAAGACGGAGGCATCCAGCCAAAAGGCGCACAGATAATTAGGATGCCACGCACAAAACACAATGGAAACATGTCTACATCTATAAATAACCAAATGGTCAGAGGGTGTCCGACAAAGTGGAAAGTGGGCAGTAACCTAATGAACAAATAGTAACGCAAAATGAGGTAAACAGGTTACTAAAACACTTACCTAGCCTATTAATAAAAATATATTTAAAAAAGTATATATAAAAAAACATACAATAAAACTAAACAGGACAATTCTCCATGTATCGGCTCAAATTGAACCTTTTTCAAGAGACAAACAACAGAAAACGACAAAATAAAAAACAAAATAGATGTCTATATTTCATCAAGCCCCGTCTCCATAGCGCAGGGATGGCAACGCATCTAGTAAAAGTGAAAATGCGTGCATTCATTATAAACAAACCGAAAGTGGGAAATTAGAGACACTATAGATGAGTGCAAGAATAATAAAAGAAAAAGATAAGAAAAATACCCCTTTTGTCACTTTATCAGACAGGCAGGTTTTAAGAACATAGTCACAACAGGCAAGACTGAAGGGAACAGAGACAGATGGGGACGTGAGAAAATATTCATGTGACAACCTAGCAAGGCTTGGAAACAACGATCCTGATAACAATACTGTGAACAGAGAACCAGGGTCACCTACGCCAACAAGAATGGCATATGACAATGATAGATGAGTAATGATGAGGTTGTGTGGTGGTGGGGTGAGTGGGTTTGGGGAAGGAAGGATACAAGAAGAATCAACATTTGAAAACGCATGAAATGAATATGAAACCAAATATAGACATAAACATATATAAAAAACCAAACCTAAACATACATAGAAATGTAAACACACAACAAGAGTCAAGAAATAAACACATAACAAGATGGACACAGATGTGTGAAGGATACCCACACAAAATGCACAGGCATGTAAATGTATCCACACACAGGAAAGGGCTCACACCAGAATAGGTATACACATTGACACAGAATGGAGATACGTACATTAACATAAAAAAGCGCTCACATAAATATACATATATATATATATGTATACATAAATATGAACATTCATGCACATAAACACTTTCTCACATAAATAATAACATGAACATTCGTACACATAGAAACATATACATATATTAATGTAAATATAAACGTTCGTTCACATAAAGATAATGCTATAACAACTGCATATGTATACATACAAATGTGTGGCCCAAAGTAATTGTGTGGATACATAGAACCATGTAAAACGAAATGCATATACAAATAACTATACATGTGTGGGCACCCATCGAAGAGACAACTGCAATAAAAACGAGGAAATCAAAATCTAAATATGTAAATGATTTAACAATAACAAAATGGCAGAGTACAAAATAATCACATATTGACATACACAAATGAAAGAAGACATAAAGGAATTATATAGAAGAACGGCAAACACAAAAATAATAATTATTCACGAAAGTGTACAAAGACAAATAATTACAAGAATCAGTGCAATATGGGAGTAGAGGGTATAAAGAAAAGGTGGGTAACTCAAACAAAACGGTGATTAATGTTCATTCCGTGTGGTTGCAAGACTCCCATATGACAAATGAGACGATATTCCAAGGACTGACGTTGCCAGTCACTGGTATAACAACGTAACAAACCGGTTACAGAGACATCAGAGCTACCATGATGTGACGGGCTGTTAAAATGATTAGCCACTGGGGAGTCACGATGATTCGTGATATCTCTCAAATGTTCGGCGAATCTATCAGCTAAACGTCTACCAGTCTCACCAATATACTTCATATCACAACGCTTACATATGATAGAGTATATTAAGTTACGGGACACACATGAAAAAGAATCATGAATATCAAAGTGTGATTTAGGAAACTGTAAAATAGGAGTGAGATAACAAAAGGGCAAGTCAAACAATTTCGATGACAAGGGATAGTACCTAGTTGACCTGCAGAAGTGCGCAGACGAGAATGAATTAAGAGATCCCGAAGGTTTCTGTCCCTCCGAAAAGCGACTAGTGGAAGAGAGGGAAATGCAGGACTGGAAATGGGATCTAACTGGAGGATAGAGAAATGTCGTAATAGGATACGTAGTGCCGGCATATTATGAGGATGAAAAGTGATAGCCAGTATTTGACGATCAGAGGTATGTTTAATAGTTGGTACGAGGGCCACGGAGCGGGAAATAGTAAGAACACGTTGCAAAGCTGATGACAGGATATCATCAGGGTATAAGCGACGGCGAAAAAAATCCAGCATCTTAAGAGATTGAACCTGAAAATCTTCATCGTCTTGGCAGAGACGACGAAGACGAAGCAGCTGAGAGAAAGGGAGGGCATGACGACAAGACCTTGGGTGAGATGATGTATAAAGAAGAAAACTATGAGAGGCCGTAGGCTTATAATGTATAGAAGTGGTAAGGGATGTGGATCCTATGGAAACACAAATGTCAAGGAAGTTTACAGAGGTGGAGGAAATAAGAAGTAAATTTAATAGCTGGATGGAAACCACTCACAAAGTCAATGAAATAGTTCTATGTATCCACACAATTACTTTGGGCCACACATTTGTATGTATACATATGCAGTTGTTATAGCATTATCTTTATGTGAACGAACGTTTATATTTACATTAATATATGTATATGTTTCTATGTGTACGAATGTTCATGTTATTATTTATGTGAGAAAGTGTTTATGTGCATGAATGTTCATATTTATGTATACATATATATATGTATATTTATGTGAGCGCTTTTTTATGTTAATGCATGTATCTCCATTCTGTGTCAATGTGTATACCTATTCTGGTGTGAGCCCTTTCCTGTGTGTGGATACATTTACATGCCTGTGCATTTTGTGTGGGTATCCTTCACACATCTGTGTCCATCTTGTTATGTGTTTATTTCTTGACTCTTGTTGTGTGTTTACATTTCTATGTATGTTTAGGTTTGGTTTTTTATATATGTTTATGTCTATATTTGGTTTCACATTCATTCCATGCGTTTTCGAATGTTGATTCTTCTTGTATCCTTCCTTCCCCAAACCCACTCACCCCACCACCACACAACCTCATCATTACTCATCTATCATTGTCATATGCCATTCTTGTTGGCGTAGGTGACCCTGGTTCTCTGTTCACAGTATTGTTATCAGGATCGTTGTTTCCAAGCCTTGCTAGGTTGTCACATGAATATTTTCTCACGTCCCCATCTGTCTCTGTTCCCTTCAGTCTTGCCTGTTGTGACTATGTTCTTAAAACCTGCCTGTCTGATAAAGTGACAAAAGGGGTATTTTTCTTATCTTTTTCTTTTATTATTCTTGCACTCATCTATAGTGTCTCTAATTTCCCACTTTCGGTTTGTTTATAATGAATGCACGCATTTTCACTTTTACTAGATGCGTTGCCATCCCTGCGCTATGGAGACGGGGCTTGATGAAATATAGACATCTATTTTGTTTTTTATTTTGTCGTTTTCTGTTGTTTGTCTCTTGAAAAAGGTTCAATTTGAGCCGATACATGGAGAATTGTCCTGTTTAGTTTTATTGTATGTTTTTTTTATATATACTTTTTAAAATATATTTTTATTAATAGGCTAGGTAAGTGTTTTAGTAACCTGTTTACCTCATTTTGCGTTACTATATCTATAAATAGTTATGGTGCTTGCCCTGTGGCGGACGTTCAGGCAGGGACGGTGCCGGGCCCTATACCTCGAAAGGGCCCAACCTCAGTTACTGGAAGTCCTTCTCAATTGCCTCGAGGAGCCAGGAGGCAAGGGAATAGAGCTACTGGCCAAACAAACAAATGACCAATAAAAATAATGCACTGGAATGCTGAGGGTGTCAATAGTAAAAGAGATGGATACAGTAAAAAATTGGAACTTGAAAATGTCCTCAGTGAAGAACAAGTTAGTATATGCTGTATCCAAGAAACACACCTCAGCAGCGACATAGCTTTCAAAATCAGAGGCTACCAGTGCTACCGATCTGACCGAAAGGGTGGAATTCTGACACTTGTTAAAAACAATATCAGCGCATGTCAGCTGGAAGTATATATGGAAGGAGCAGAATACCAGATGCTCAACCTAAAAACAGACAGTGCAGAATTCCATCTCCTGAACTATTACTGCCCAAATGATAAACCATTGGCACTAGACACAATTCCAGACAAAGAGAGACTTATGGTGTGTGGTGACTTCAACAGCCACTCTCAGAGCTGGGGCTACGATCATATCGACAAGAGAGGTGAGGAACTTGAGAGCTGGCAGGATGAAAATAATCTCATCCTTATTAACCAGCCAGCAGACTCACCAACCTTCTACTCGAGAGCATGGCACACCACCTCTACACCAGACCTGGCATTCCACTCACCAGGCTTGGAATGGAACATCACATGTGTCGTTGGAAAGCAGCTTGGAGGTAGTGACCACAGACCAGTATTTCTGGAAATCCACAATGAATTTACCAAGGACAGCAGCACGTTCACTAGGTGGAACTATAAAAAGGCAGACTAGAAAATGTACCAGCATTTAACCAGTGTTCTAGCTAAGGATATGAACTTGGACAAAGACATCAATAGAGCAGTGAGTGAATTTAATAGATGTATACTACATGCTGCTAGTAAAACCATACCCAGGGGGGGGGGGCACGCAAAAACTACAAACCCTACTGGAATGATGAACTGGAAAAGCTGCAAAATGAGATGGAAACATCTAGACAGCAGGCTGAGAACAGACCTATCCAAGAACATCACAACAAATATCAGCAAACAAAGGCTAAATTTCAAAGAGCCAAGTTACAAGCCAGACGGAGCAGCTGGAAAGAAAAAACAGAGTCGCTGAACCTAGAAAGAGATACTAGGAAATTATGGAAACTTGTAAAACAACTAAATGATGAAGGTACAGGGAGAAATACCAGGATCACACTTTATAAAGATGGAAACATTTTGATTCCTTTGCAGAAGACAATAACATCAAAGTCAGCCCAGACAAACAACAGGAGGTTCGAGAGAACCAGCAAAACATTGGACAAGGCGAACCTATACCTGAAGTCATGGAGGCACCAATCACAATGAGAGAACTGGAGCATGCAGTATCCAAATTGAAAATGAAAAAGTCCCCTGGAGCTGATGGAGTGTCCAATGAAATGATTAGAAACCTGGGAATTGCAGCAAGAGCAAAGCTACTGCGGATCTTTAACACAAGCTGGTCCACAGGTAATGTACCACAGGCGTGGAGAGAAGCAATAATGATACCACTCCTCAAATCAGGAAAAGATGGAAACACAGTCTCCAACTACAGGCCCATCAGCCTCACAAGCTGTCTATGTAAAACAATGGAACGCATTATCAATCTTAGGATGCAGTGGTACCTTGAAAGTGAAAACCTTCTGGTATCACAGCAAGCAGGTTTCAGACAGTGCTACTCTACTGGAGATCAGGCAACCTACCTCTCCCAAGAGATTGAGGATGCCTTCCAAGAAAAGAAACTGGTACTAGCAGCATGGATAGACCTCAGGAAAGCATTTGATAAGGTCTGGAAAGAAGGGCTCCTAAAGAAATTGTGAAATTGCAGGGTTAGCTCAAGAATGTACAAATGGGTAAAAGCATACCTGCATAATAGAAGAGCCAGGGTACAATTAGATGGTCGCAAGAGCAAGAAAGTTCTACTGCGTCATGGAGTCCCCCAGGGAGGAGTCCTGTCACCCACACTTTTCTTGGTTTACATCAATGACCTAGTTACTGAACTACCACACGGGATCAAAGTGGCAATGTATGCTGACGACCTGGTGATCTGGTGCACGGAAGAACATGCAACAGTTGCCACTAAACAAATACAAAGAGCTATCGATGCTCTAACCTTATGGGCAAATAGATGGTGCGTCAGCATTAACACAGATAAGTGCAGCACTACACTCTTTACCCTCTCACCAAAACAAAAAGCTGGTCATATCAAGATAGATGGAGAGCTCTTGAAAGAAGACAAACAACCCACATACCTCGGAGTTACTTTTGATGATAAGCTGACATGGAAGCAGCACATAAACAAAGCAACAACAAAAGCCAGGAGGAAGTTAGCTATCCTGAGAAAACTAAGTGGAACCACATGGGGAGCCAGTGGGAATATACTCAGTAAAGTTTACCAGCAAGGCATAAGACCACACCTGGAATATGGTTCAGCTGCGTGGTGTCCTGCATCAAACACCACAATACTAATTTCTTTCTCTATCTTTTCCCTTTTATTTCCCGCCCCTACCCTCCCCCTCCTCCATTCTTGCATCATGAATTGGTGTCCCCTTTCTTCATTTTTCATCTTATACTTAGCTTTAGATCTCATTATTTTTCCCATATCCATTTCTGTCTGTCAATATTGAACACACCTAATTCTGCACCTAATCTAAAAGCCGCAACAAAATGGCCATTTCAGCAATGGTTTTTGTAGGGAAACCATTGTCCAAGTCTTGGCATTGTTATATTTTTATAGTTGTGTTGTCTTAATTGGTTTTTGTTTCTTAACAAAGGTCCCAATAGGACAGACATGTTGAAAATTGTCTTTGTTCTTGGTTTTATTGTTATTTCTGATTTATTTATTGTCTTTGTTCTTTGTTTTATTATTTTGTCTGATTTATTTATTGTCTGTGTTCTTTGTTATCTTCGTCTTCTTCTTCTTCATCAGCATTCATTCTCAAACTCCTGCTGAATTCTCTCGTAGCAGGACCATTTGTTTTATTATTATTTCTTATTTATTTATATTGATAGTTAGGCTATATTCAGTAACCTTAATAATTAACTTTGTAATTACCTTCTTCAACTATTATCAGCCGAAGTCGGATGTATCGGGCCATTGGCGCAAATCAAACGCGACACAATGCATTTCCATTATCTGGACTATATCCTGCTGGAAGTCTAGTAGGACCATGAATTTGCTATGAGGGAGAACCAGTGGGAGTTTGAGAATGAACACCGAAGAAGAAGAAAATAACTATAAGACCAAAGAAGATAGCTATATTCACAGATTACAGATCCCTACTGGTGTGCCAATCACACTTCAGCACATTGGGAAATACCATGTAGAAAATAATAAAATAAGTAATATAATTAATTGTACGCTGCATTTTTTTATGAACTTGAAATAAATGACAGTACCTGAAAATATTAGCTGCCAGTTTTTTCTAGCACATTTGAAACAAACATATATCTTCTTATTCTATGTTTGCTCTCAAATAACAGCACAAATATTCATATTATTTGAGCAAGAGAGTGTGAAGTATATTGTGCTACTAGTTTTACAGCAGAATTGCTTTATTTGTGCCGTTTGACCTAGTACATTCTTCTTCTTTTTCTCTGGTGTTCATTCTCAAACTCCCACTGGATCTCTCTTAGAAGCAGGAACTTGATCATATTAGATTTCCAACAGGATGTAGCCTAGAGAATGGACATGCATTGTGTTGCCATTTTATTTGCGCCAATGGCCAGACACATCCATCTTCAGCTGAGACATAGCACATTAAATTTGGCATGAGACGTATTTCTATTAAGTCTATATCCTAGTCAGCTTGTTGATAAGAATGGTTAATAGGACATCCTCACAAAAACAACTTGGTCAAACTTGCTAATGGTTTTTCTTCTTCAGCGTTCATTCTTAAACTCCAGCTGGATCTCTCTTGTAGAGGGACAATGATTTTTCTAGATTTCCAGCAGAATGTATTCCAGAGAATGGAAATGTGTTGTGTTGCCATTTTATTTGTGCCAATGGCGTGACACATCCGTCTTTGACATACTCATGGTTCAAAAGCTGATCTTTTTCATTATATGGGTGGTATGATTTGATGTATTAGTGATACCTGAGACTTCACCAATAGCTGTAAACCTATGTTCTGTAATGGTTACCAATGTGATGGATATTCAATTAATTTCTGCATCATGTTTTTTAAGCAACATTTAGTTATTACCTATTAGATAATTTTATGTATTTATTAAGTTTAGTGAAATCAGTACTACATGTTCATTTATAAAATAAAAAGTCATGTTGATTTTTTGTAATCAAATTCATTTTGCAGTTGCAAAGAAAAATATTTTATATTTCATTTTAGTTTTTTATATTTTTCTGCAAAAATAATTTGTGTATATTTTATGTCTGACAAATTATCACTTAAAGCAGTTATTTTTCTTAAACTATCAACATTGACATATGAAACAAGTAGGGTGTGTTGTAAACTATGTGTGCTCATGTCTCGTCTTGTCAGGGTTGTGCAAAGGAACCTTGTGTTTGTAGTGGGCCTGTCTCCCCGACTTGCGGACCCAGAGGTGCTAAAAAAACATGAGTATTTCGGCAAGTTTGGAAAGATTCATAAAGTGGTGATAAATCAAAGCACTTCTTACGCTGGCTCACAGGTGTGGGTGTATGTTATTGTATTTGCAATGTATGCTTACGTGATTGTTTACATATTGATAAGCATTGTTTTATCCATTTGTTATGGGGGGGGGGTACTAGCATCTACCAAGAATGTCCTAGGAGTGGACTAATAAGGGTTTAGTAGGAAATCCCATCCTGTACAAAGAGGTTGAAATAATTTCCACGAAATAATTTCAACAAACATTGTAAAATTAACCCAACCATCCAAAATATGAGAAATAAGTGTAAGGTGTGGAAGAAGTAGCATAAATCAGAACAAGATTCAATAGATTTGTTGAAGAATTGTGCTCCACAGAGAGTTAAGAGGTTAACAGAATAGTGTTTTATTGTGTGGGATTAAAAATAATAAACAAGGTCCTTACAAAATTAGTGTTTTTCATTTTGCATGTAGACTGATAAACACATGCTCAAAGGATGTGATTAGATGTTGCCACATAACTGTGTGAATTATTTAAGAGCACTTTCTATATATGTTTTTAGCATTAATTAATTACTGTATTTGTTTTTAGTAGAATATATTAGCTTGTGTAAGCCAATCTATGTACAAACTGAGTATAGCATTTTATTTTTATAACCAATTTGTCCAAAATCTAGTCCTTATATAAGCATAATTGAAATTATATTAAAATATTTAAAATATGTGGGACTCTGAAAATCCCCACCCAATTATGTGCTTCATTGGCTGTAAAAAGTAACCCATAGATTATAACCCAGAAACCATGATGAAGCCAACTGTGTCAGGCTGAAACGCGTAGATATCCCAGATAAACTTTACTATGACACAACACATTCCAGGCTACATCCTGTTAACATGTAGGAGTTTAACATTGAAGGCAGAGTCTGCCGAAAATGGATGTATCTAGCCATTTGCGCAAATAAAACCGCAATACAACATATTTTCATTATCGGGACTACATCCCACTGGAAATCTAATAGGCTCATGGTCCTGCTACAAGAGAGATCCAGTGGGAGTTTGAGAATGAACTCTAAAGAAGAAGAAGAAGAATGCAGAAGAAACTTTCCATATCTACCTAATTATAATACATTCAATTTTATTTATAGTGAATTCTAGATAGAGCAAATATTTGACAAATTATCTAATTGTTGTAATTAAATTATCTTTGGCTTTTAAAAATAATGTGTGACCGAATGAGAGGAACAGGGAACCAGCACTTAATACCTTTCTCTTTGGTTAACCAGGGTCCAAGTGCAAGTGCCTATGTCACTTATGTTAAGCCAGAAGATGCCCTGAAGGCAATCCTAACAGTTAATAATCTTCATGTAGAAGGGCGGACATTAAAAACATCATTAGGCACCACAAAGTATTGCAGTCACTTTTTGAAGGGCTCACACTGTCAAAAAAATGTAAGTATACACACACTTCTTTTGATACTTTAACACTTTATTGATCAAATTTAGCGATCGTTGAATTTCTATTATAACTTGGTAACTAACTTCAATAATTGTTAAAACTGTCATGATACTTAAGAAATACAGCAACTCATGGTTTCGATGATCATCAAAGTTAAGTCACCAAGAGTATTTAAGCAAATCACAAGACCTTGTATTTTGCTTCTTTCCAGTTGTCTTTCTTACTATCTTACATGAGAACATTTATATTAAAAAGTATTAGTAGCACAAGTTGAAATGATGACTCATGTTTATGCTATAGGTCTGCTTTCAGAAGATTTTTGAAATCACAAGCAAAACATGGGGAGATATGTACCAAAATTACTGAATGACAGCCTGTTACATGATTGAACCAGCCATTTGTAAAATCCTGTGTGATAATTGTGATAATCCTGTGTATGCGGACATTTGAAATGCAACAACATAATTAGGAAGGGGAACTGAAAAGAATTATTTAATACTGACCACATCACCACTAGAATGACAATTGCCTAAGAAACCATCTGCATTTGGTACATATCACAATGTATGGCTTAAATCAGAAAAATAAGTCCAAGTGGTTACAATAAAGTGAATGCATATGAAAAACAAGATGATCTGAGAAATTACTGAGTAACGGCTTGTAAAAGCAAAGAGAATTGGCTTCATTGTATTTGGTTTCTTGTATTTACTCTGTCCCTCTTAGCAAAGCGACACATCACCTAGTGAAAATGCTACTCATAACTTATAATTCTGTAGCTTGAAGCGATAATACCCAGGGTTCTCTGACAAAAATTCACACAGTAGACAAAATGTCATGGGCCAAACTTCTAATCTCTTGTGCACAAGGCAAATGGCTTAACCACTATGCCACAGAAATTTCCAATTACCAAATTCACTATATTCATCATAACCATTTCACTTCTTCAGTATTCATTCTCAAATTTCTGTTTGATCTCTTGTAGCAGGGCAATAGTCCTACTAGATTTTCAGCAAGATGTAGTCCAGAGAATGGAAATGTGTTGTGTGGCCGTTTTATTTGCGCAAATGGCCGACACACCCGTCTTCGGTGATCACCTAAATGTGAATACTGCTGCCTAAAGTCTGATCCAAATTATTCATGTGCTTTTAACCTTTAGGGCTCTGAATTAAAAATTAAGAAACATCCCCTTGGGCTTGAATTCTTTTTTTTAGGAATTTTGCGTTATTGATGGTGGGTGTTTTGAAAACGTGATAACTTTTTTGTTTTAAAAGATATCAAAATAATTTTTGCATATCTAAATAAAGGAGTGAATAGTGAATATAGTAATGTTTTTGTTGTTGTTGTATGTATGATATGACAGTTGTGAGCAAGTTGTGAAGTTGAAAATTCGTGAAAAAATCGCAAACCGCCATTTTCAAATCGCACATATAACTTCTTGACGACCCTAATACTTGAGCAATGTGTGAAAACATTGATAAATTCCTCATAAATACCTATACTTATTGTATATATATTGTTTTATATAAAAACTAATATAATATGAACTAAAAAAAACTAATAAAACATGAAGAAATCGCATATAACGTCCGTCCGGTCAATACTAGGCCTAGGCAAACACGCAGCGTAATTATTGTCTATGCACACACGTGGCACCCCTGATACATATTATTTTTGTGTTTTTGAACGACTACACAAACATTCTTATCAAATAACAACATATTAAACACAAAAAACAACAATTAAAACATGTAGTCACGATCACTTAGCCATGCCACGCGGTACTCAATTTGATAGTAAAATATGGTTACAAAATTGCCAATGTCGCTCTAGAAATTCATTGACAAAACCAGCCGGCTTTCTCTCTTCTTGCAATCGTAATGTGTAAAGGAATTCCTTTAAACTGTGACGTATTCCTAGCTTTTTTTGTCGGGTTTTATACATCACAGGATCATTACTTCGTGAAATTCCGTACTCGGGATTTGGGCGATGTCGTATGTAGCGGGATTGCGCCCGCAGGCACAATGGGGCCTGTGCGCATAGGCGCAATATTACGACCGCAGAGTCGTAACGGTTAAAGCTGTGATTTCTGAACAATTGGTAGGGTAAACCTAAGCTGAGTTATGAACCAATGGCATATCACATGGTTTTCCCATATGTGTTCAGTTGCCTAGTCAGTGACTGACCAGAAATCGTCAGATTAGGGGCACCTACCTCACTTGCTCATTAACGATAGCACTATTCCTTGACCTTTCCAAAGCATGAGCACTGGTTCCATACTTCCTTGCTGCTGGGTGAACCAAGGGAGTTTTTATTTCAAATCACCACCAATTAGTAAACTCTAAACTGAGGTCTACTGGTCGGTGGACTAGTGACGTAACACTACACTATGTTGGCTCCCTTTAAAGTTTATTAGTCCTAATTCTAAACCTCCTCAGTTATGAGAACAATTTTAAACTGCATCACTGCACCCAGAGCACTCCATAGGTGCTATCTTGATTCTTCTTGATTAGAAACTGGCCTCACAGCACTTGGGGCATTCCCATAAATGCTCCGTCCTCTGTTCCAGCAGCCATCCAACTTGATGTCGACATTTCTGCCAACTTACTACACATGTGAATGCAAGTGTGTCGTCCCTACTTATTGTCATTGATTTATATGTGTTTGTGATCCTTGATAAAGTCCTTTCGGTCGGAATGTCGGTTTGTGTGTGTGCCTTTATGTGTTCCGTACAATTAGCAAAACTTTATTACCTTGTACCAACTCGATGGTGTTTGGAGTCTAATGCTGCCGAAACAGACATTGACATTAGGGCACAAACAACTCTGGCCCATGCAACAGGTTTCTTTGTTGTTCTGCCCGCCCACTCTGGGCCTGTCCTAGTTCAAGCACAACGTTGGCCTATCGGAACAGCATGGTCACTGTTATCGAAGGTTACGACTACAGGAACCATAGGTGCTATATCCATATTTGCCTTGAAGGACCAGAGAATCAACCAGATATTTCCAATCTTATAACTCATGATGTAATCTAGCACACTAAACTCTATGCTACATTATGCTTGGTTTCATTTTATACAGCACATTAGCTCAAGTGAAGTAGCCTTATTCTTTCCTATCCAATAAAATACCTCCAGGATCTATCAGGGAACAAGTTCATAAGGTCAAGGTAGGTCCTTTAGCAGCAACCTTCCATCAGGGATGAAAATTCTTCATGTACTAAGCTGCATGTAACAGCATACCACAGCAATCTATGCTACAAAGATACAGCGAAGGCAGACCTAGAGGCAGACCACAAAAACGATGGACCACTGAAATAAAAGAGACGACAAATTCCACAATATAATCAGCACATAAGAGGGCCGTCTCCAGAAAACTCTTCTACCCATGACGCCGGAAGGCAACAAAGGGTTTCAGTGGATAGATTGATAGTACTAAGCTGCAACAACTATTAGATGGGGTGACCAGTTCCCTTCCTTGCTGTGTTTACCTCCCCTAACTCATGTGTCAGGTATCCATTTACAGCAGGGTCGACTGGAGGAGCGGTTGTGTCAGTCGAGAAATCAAGACCGGACAATTATTTTTTTCAGACGTTTCGAATCTGGCACGCTATCATCCGGTGATAGTAAGAAATCTCACTATCAACTAGACTACTGCACTCCCCAAGTTTATAGGAAGATTTAAAATAATTTTTGTGTGGCTATTTCTGTTATTTCCTGCTAGGTTTAGTTTTTTCTTGCGTTTGATCTGTAATAATCAACACGAAGATAGGTGCAATTACCGCTATGAGTGTAGTTGCATTGTGCCACCATTATATGCCATGTAGGCCCAGCACAGCCGATTTCAACATGCCTTGGCACTTCCTGTGGGCTACCCTATCCTGTGACAGCTTTCCTATCTATTGCCAGGCGACAAATTTGTATTGACCCTACGCAGAGACAGTTTGTCCTTCCCTCTCAGAGTTGTCATGTGATGTATTCTCTCCAGAACGTTGTCTTCCCAATTGAACTCCTTGAACCCTTCTGTCTTGGGCCATGCGGCTTACATTTTCCAATGACGTATTCTTGTTATCTTTAATGTTGTCAGTCCATCGTCTTCTTGGTCTTCCTTTTCTCCTCCACCCAAGTGCTCTGCCCTCCATTATGTATCCCTAAACAGTTATTTCTTTATATGACCAAAAATGTGTAGTTTTCCTTTTCCTATTGTGTCCAACACTCTGGCATCTTCAATGTGTGTATAATATCAGAGTTTCACTTTTTTCCTTCCATGATATTCTAAGTATCTTTCTGTAGCATTTCATCTTTTCTTCTTCTTCTGCTTCAGCGATCAGTTTCCTATGCTCATAAGTCTATACAGGAAGGAGGGCCGCCTCCACGAATTCAGTCGTCAGCAGGAGGTCCTCAAAGTTGCCCCACAGCTTTACCTTCAGATCTGTCTCTTGGGCCATATTTTAGTTCTCACATCATCAAAGAGTGGGCATGTCTGCAGAATTTGTTCTGGAGTCTGGGGACCCTTTTGACATGGGCATTGGTCAGTTTGGACAGCCTTAATTTTGTGGAGATGTGCTTATAGTCTGCAGTGTCCTGTGCGGAGTCTAAAAATTGTGGTTTGTTGTGACCTGCTTAGCTTTAGATTAGGGTCCTGTGAACAGTTACTGCCTGTTCTCTGACTCCATGTATGTTTGTATTTTCTTTTGTTAAGGATAAGAGTTTTTGCTTCAGTCAGTGATATTCTGTGTTGGAATTGTTCCTTTTCTGCACCTGCTTTTGCCAGTCTGTCAGCTGCTTCATTTCCTGCTATTCCACAGTGTGCAGGGATCCACTGCAGCACAACTTTATTGTTAGCAGACAGTTGATTTAGAAGTCCTACAGTTGTTTTTGTTAGAAGATCTTTAGGTTTTTGGATGGTTTGGAGTACTGCCATGCAGTCACACAAGAAGACTGTTAGCTCCTTTGAGCCTCTGTTCCTCTAGAGCCTTTGATGCTTCTAAGATTGCTTGTATCTCTGTCCTGTAATTTGTTGATAATTTGCCAGTAGTGATTGAGAGTTCTAGCTTTGGGGTGTTTGGTATGAGTATTAGTATCCCAGCTCCTCCTTTCTTTACTGCACAATCTGATGATCCATCTGTGAAGACATGTATCCACTGTGAGGTAGGGTATTGGGTGTCTATGTGATTAAGTGCTTTTGCCCTAAGGGCAGTAGGGGTTTCCATAGTTTTTCTCTCAATGCCTGGGATTGTAAGTTTTGCAGCATATATGGGTGAGGTGTTTGTGATGTTGTAATATGATGCTTCTAGCTGTTCCCATTCTTCCGGATTGTTGCTGATTACTTCTTCATTGGCTTTCATAAGTTTTTTTGATAGGTGATTGAAGCTTGGTCTTTTCAGTCTGTTTTTTGGTAGTTCATTTGTTTTCTCATGCTTAGGGTGATGTTTCAGGCGTCTAAATTTTTCTGTCATTATTGTGATTTTCTCATTCCTGCGGTCTGTTAGATTTTGTAATCCTGCTGTTGCTTCCATTGACGTTATAGGTGTGCTCCTTAGTCCTCCTGTTATGATTCGGAGACCTGCATTATGAATTTTGTTCAGCTTCTGGCTACTGAAGATTGGTATTTGCTGCTGTTGCATATGTGCTCAATTCATATTCCAGATTTGGATGAATATGACCTACATAGACTTGTTTTATGGTTTTTATGTCAGCTCCCCAATCTGTCCCAGATAAGTTTTTTCATTATTTGTATTCTGCGTGGGGCTTTATTTTCTATCTCTCCAATGTGTGATCCCCATGTAAATCTTTTGTCAAATTTTAGTCCCAGGTAGTCTGGGCTGTTTTCTTTTGGGAGTGGGGAATAGTCTAGTGTGAGAGTATAATTTTCAGGTTTTGTGGAGAGGGTGAAAAATGTAGTGACGGTCCTGCTTTTGTTTATTTGATCTCCCCAGGTTTTTACCCACTCTTCAACTTTGTTTATTGCCTCCTGCATTCTAACTTTTTCAACTCCAATGTATTCTGATTGGGTCCAGATAGCAAGATAGTCTGCATGGAGATCTCTATGTACATATGGTGTGAATAGTTTTGGCAGATCGTCTATAAAAATTATGTAGAGTGTGGGTGATAGAATTTCTTCCCTGTGGGACATCTTTCGATATGTTGACCATTTTACTTTTCATTCTCTGGAGTTTGACTCTTGCATGTCTGCCTCATAGGAAGTTTTTATCCACAGAAACATTTTGCCTCCGATTCCTTTCTGGACGAGTTTTAGCAATAGACCCAATAGAGACTTTGTCAAAGGCCTTTGTGAGGTCAAAGAAGGTGGCTAGGAGTTTTGATTTTTTTCTGGAAAGCATCTTCTATTTCCTGGGCTAGGTATGTTGTTTGGCCTTCAGGGCATCTGTGTTTTCTGAAGCCTGATTGGCAGTCATCTAGAAGATTGTTTTCCTCCAGGTTTTAGAGTGTTATTCACCATTTTTTCCATGACTTTTCCTAGGCAACTAAGTAGACTGATAGGACGGTAGCTTGTTTTGTTGGGTTTTGATTTTCCTTTCTTGGCAATTGGAATTATTTCTGCCTCTTTCTATTCTTCTGGGAAGATCTCTTGCGTCCATGATTCATCAAAGAGGTCTAGTACTCTGTTTCTACCCACAAGACCTAGGTGTTGGATCATTTCATTTGTGATTCCATCAGGTCCATTGGCTTTCTACTTTTTGAGATTTTGAATTGTCATGTTAAGTTCTGATTTGTGAAAGGGTGAGGTCATTGTGCCTGGGCATGGTTGCTGATTATTTACAAGGATTTTTGTCTCTCGTCTTACTTTGGCAGTTCTTGTTCTTGTTATCTTAATTTTGCTTTCTTCAGCATAAGAGTCTGCTAGAACATTTGCAGCTTGTGTGCCAGTGTAGGACTTTTCCTTGTCTTCTATGATGATACTGCTTGGGGAGTTGTTCTCTTCATTGAGACACTTGATAAGTTTCCACATTTTTGTTCAGTCTTTTCCCATGTTGACTGTTTGTGTATTTTCTTTCCAGCTGGATCTAATGCTGTTTAGCTTTTCTCTCCTGAAAATTGCTTGCAGTCTATTGTGTTAAATGATGCTGGTTTCTTTTGATCTAGTTTCCATTTTGGATCTTGCAGCAGAGGTCTCATCATGCATTGTCTGGAGGTCTCTTTTCCAGAAAGGTTTATATTTTTATCTTCTGCCTCTAAGTATACTCTTGTTGGCAGCTTTCAGAATTATACCTGTTATTAGTTGTGCATCTTTTCATATATTTCTTGTTATAAAGTGTGTTTGTAGTTTTTCTTCTGTAAGTATCCCAATTTGCCCTTTTGTAGTTACAGCTAGCGATTTTGTGTTGTTGTTTTTCTGTCTCGTGGTTCCCTTCTACTGTTAGTATAATGGGCTTGTGGTCACTCCTACCAAGTTGTTGTGCCACTACTCTTTCTGTCACACATTGGATGTTCTCTGTTGCAATGGCAAGATATGGAGTGCTTTGAGATTTCCATCGTCTGGAGTAAAAGTAAATTATTTCTCTGATAGATGTTGATTTATAAGAGTTAGCCTATTTTCTATCATCCAGTCTTCTATTTCTTCTCCTCTCGTCCATAGTTTAGTATCCTCAGCTAGGGGAGTGAATGTTGAAATCTCCCACTATAATATGGTTTCATGTTGAGAGTTGTATTGTCCTGAAGTGTAATTTTTTGTTGTTTGGGCAGTAGACATCTGTGACAATCAGTGGTTCTGGGGTTGTGTGCAATTTGATTATGAGATGTTCTGAGTCCTCTGGGTTACATACAATTTCTGTAGTAGGTATGTTATTTCGTACCATAGTGATGATTCCTCCTTTGTGACCTAATCTATCTAGTCTGAAGCATTCAAAGCCCCTGATGGAGAATCTGTTGCTGTCATTAAGATGTGTCTTCTGGATGCACAAGACATCAATCTTTTGCTTTTGCAGGAAATTCAGTAGTTTTAATTTCTTTTTAGCTACACCCTCACTGTTCCACTGCATGATTTTGATTGTGTTTTTGTTGATGTGATTGGTCTGGCCAGTTGCTCTACTCTGTTTAATCCTGGGTCCCCGATACACAGTCATCATCAGTAGCTTTTGGTCGACCCTGGGGGTCCGGAGCTCCTCCTGCCTAGTGATGAACCACAGGGGCAGCCCCATTTTGTGTAATGAATCTGAGCGCAATCATTAACTGTATAATGCAGAAAATAAACTGGAAAAATAAAAGTTCTTAGCATTAGCAACCCCTCAGTGTACTAAAAATGTTATCCTTATGTAGACTGATGCACCGACTCTTATTTCTCATAACATCTGCTCACTTTGTAACATCTGTATTGGCTGCCCCTTCAATGCTTCTGCTGTACTGACTAACTTCACTGTGTCTTGACAGTGCCGCTGCTGTTGGCGCAGAAGTGTTGGAGATATTGCCTGTCTCTTTTGCAGTCAATTTTCCTTCCATCTGCTGCCTCCTCATTCACTCAAAGTTTTATCCAGAATCAGTACAAGCAGCTGTATTTCTGTTTCGAGGGTGCATCACAAGGAGGTACTTTTGGGATCTTGGTTATCTGCTAACCCTCTGTCTGCCGAGAACAACACGGTACCCTTTGCACCCCAGTTTAGTCTTTCATAAAATTCATTACCTGTGCACTTTGTGCTTATAGAACCATATATTTATGACACTCTCACCTGCTATTGATGATCGTTTAATTGGGACTTTTGGAAATAACATCTTAATGTAAGCTTTCAAATATGGTTGCAGTCTCCAGAAATTTATCATTGTTGTTGATCACTTCTTCTTCTACATTTGTTCTCAAACTTCAGCAGATTAGCAGGATGTAGCCTGGAGAATAGAATGTTTTGTGTCATGATTTACAGCTTGTCTGCAATATCTGTGCTTTTCACTCTGACACTCAGCTTCAGTATGACTTCTTTGTCACTGACTCTATTGGACAGAACAGCTAACTCCACCCCAAAACCTCTTTAATCACCTCTTACAGCATATTTTGGCAGGTAACAGTATCACTATTCATTAATCTCCAGCATCACACAGGTATTTTTGATCACAATTTGTGTATCATTATTTTACCTCTTGTCAATCAATCACTGTTAGTAATGTTTTATATTGATTTCATCCTATTTGGTGTTGCCAACTGAATGAATAATATATAATTTATATATCCATTTTTTTTCAGGATTGTATGTACTTGCATGAAATGGGTGAAGAAGCTGCTAGTTTTACAAAAGATGAAATGCAAGCTGGGTATGTGCGCTTTTGTTATTTTTTCATCTCTTTTTAATTTTAGGACCTAGCACATTGCTATTCAATGATTGTTGAAGTATTATGTATCACTAATATATAAGCTCAATCGCAGGGTGGTACAATGTGGATGGTTGGCTTTTTTACCATGACCGAGTTGTGTTTGTGAGACAGGCTCAGTATCCACTCTACTACTGAAATGACAGATTTTGTAATTAGTGTATTTGAGCGCACATGGAACAAAATACCGGCCTGTAAAATGCGTCTGAATAGATGTATGTGTTTCCGTAAAATGCATTGTCATTTTATATTGGGAGAACAAATATGTATGCTTAATATTATTGCGTAATTAAATTATTTTCTGTGACAAATTAAAATGACATCTACTAATTATAACATTACAGTATGGCAACTGTTCAAATGAAAAATAAATGCATGATTGTGTAATTATTTAAAGTTATTAAACACATTCACATTAACCCACCACCCTGTTTTCTGCATAGAACATGACCACAAACACCATGGGAAATTATTACATCATCTGCTCTTTCCCGCTAATGCATTGTACAGAAACTTTTGCATAGCATATTCAGATGAATTTTAAAGGCTGGTATTTTTTGTTTCACATGTACCTGTTTTGTTATTTTTAAAAGCTATTATCCGCTTTCACAGACTTTATTAGACTTATGTGGACCACACTATGAAAGTTTACCTAAAGCCACATAGGAAAGACTTGCTAGTCAGGTAAAATAAAACTTCCATTGGAGAGTTCAACTGTCAAGCAACTGCTGTCTTGTAGTAGAGTTAACCTGTAGCAATCTGAAGTCTACAAATGTCGACAAATGTAATCTAGCGATAGAAATCTACTGTCGACAGATGTCTCAATTGAGGTAGCCATTTGTAGTCATGGACAACAATCGTCCATGAAAATGAGTCATATATCATATTTCCGTTGGATACGTTTGTTGTGATAATTTTTCCAGTCGTCGTCTTTTGATGTTTTGTGTGTATCTTGATAAAGACCTTTTGGTTGAAACGTTGAATATGATTTGTGTATTGTAATTTGTATGTTTTCTTGTGTGCACATCATTACCCACTCCTTTTATTTATAGTCCGTCATGTCTGAGTGAAGCCATTATATAAACCTGTGTTTTACTAAGTACAATTGTTGTTACGTTTTATGCAGTTACCTTGTATTGATTGTCGTATCCACCTCGAACATATTTTTTGTTTTCTTTGACCTACTTTCACTTTAAAATTGCCCACCACTATTAGTATATCTTGTTTGTTTACTTTATTTTATTTTTTTAATTGTAACTGTTTGTAAAACTCATTTATTTCTTGATCTTCTGCAGTTGATGTTGGTGAATATATTTAAAAGAATGTGATATTTTTCTTTTTTCCTTGAATCCTGATACTGACTATGCGATCATTGTAGGATTATATCCTATAGTCCGTTCAGAATCGTTTGCCGAGATGTTAAATTATTTTTATCAAAAACGTATTGTTCATTTGGATTGATCATTTGAAGTTAGGTTTAGAATAATAATGTCGCTATAGAAATATTTTTTTATCAAAGAAATGTGATCCAGTATCAAAGATACCTTATTTAACCTATATTAAAAAAAAGTTAATCTAAATTATAAACAACCGCTGGATTATGTAGATGCTTACATCTCACAGCTGATTATTAAATATAAAGGCATGACCCTCACGGTAGAATGTGCACCGTTCTAAAAGTAGTTGTTTCTACTGTACATTTGTATAAAGCAATGTTACATATGGAAATTCCCGTTTAGCACCAAATATTATTTTTCCTGAACTTAGAATTATGTGAAATCAAAAACGGATATTGACTCGATTTCAAGTCACAAGTCAGAGGCACGTCTCAATATTTACAGAATGTAGGCGGCACTAAGCATATTACCTTCTGCAAGTCTATGTGAGAATGAATCTGAAAGCGAAATATTTTACTGAGCATAACATTGCTATAAAGATTTATCAATACTTCTGCAGAGAGCGTAAAAAGGGACATCTTTATTGTTCTTTATCAAATCCTGAGAAGAGAACAATGCATATTTTAGGTTTGTGTAAACGTTCATTTGATCGAATAGTGGAAGCAAGCGGATATTTATTGCCAACAAATTCACGAAAGCAAGGAAGGAAAGAAAAGATAGACAGTTTCGATAAGGACCTAGTAAAAAGAGAAATATGTAGAATGTTTGATAAAAACGAAGAAGTGACACTTAGAAAGTTGAAGATTTGGCTGAAAACTAATAACGACATTGAAATATCAAAAACTTTATTATGGAAAACTGTAAGAAATGCAGGCTTCACCTTTAGAAAGTATGCTGGTGGAAAAAACATTATTTGTGAAAAGCCACATCTGGTAGCTCTTAGAAGCAAGTATTTACGTGAAGGGAATGCGCGAGAATGGTTATGATATTGTGTATTTAGATGAAACTTGGATCAACGCTCATCATACAAATGAAAAGGAATGGCAGTTAGCAGATGGAAGTATTAAAAGATCAGTACCAAGTAGTAAAGGGCAACGTTTGATAGTTGCACATGCAGGTAGCAGACATAATGGGTTGTTGCAGAATGCTCATCTAATTTTCATTTCAAAATCCATTGACAATAGAGACTACCACTCCGAAATGAATGGGCATATATTCGAAGACTGGATCGAAAAAAGTATTCTTCCAATATTAGATAGACCTTCTTGTCTGATAATGGACAATGCTTCATACCATAACGTAGTGAACGTAGAAGATAGAATCCCAACATCATCAAGTACAAAAGATGCAATCAAAACGTGGCTCATAAAAGAACACATACCATTTACCGACAGGTACTTGAAACCCGAATTGCTTAACCTTGTAAAACAGACACAACGAACAAAGAGATTTAAAATAGACAAGTTAATTGAAGAACATGGTCATAGATGTTTGAGACTACCTCCATATCATGCACACTTAAATCCTATAGAGCTAATTTGGGCAAAAGTTAAAGGACACGTAGCATCTACAAATACAACTTTCAAATTATGTGATATTGAGACTCTTACAAATCAGGCTCTATCAAATATACATAAAGACTACTGGGTGAAATGTGAGGATCATGTGTTACGCCAAGAAGAGGAATATTGGAAAAAGGAAGGTTTGTTGTTTGTTCAGCCGAAAACAGTAATCGACCTATTTGACTCGTCTGATTATGAATGATCATTACTCTGATTAAGTCTACACTAAAAAAAGTTTGATTTGCAAAATTTACAAGTTGATTTGTAAAACATTTCATTGCTCAATACCACCCAAGCAATTCAAAAAAATGTTATAAGCAAACCATCAACCATTACTTATAAAAATTAGCCCGCTTGATTCAATACAGAAGTTCAGATATCTTGGATCAACTATTACAGACAAAATTTCCTTACATGAAGAAATATATGTACTTATTTCAAAGGCAGCGACAACATTTGTGAAACTCACACCAAGAGCATGGAACAATATCAAATTGACTCTACGAACAAAAGATATATTTTAATTTTTTTTTACACCTGCCACCATGTAAAATTTTGTGGACACGCCTATGGGTCATCATTGCACTAGATTACTGTAAAATATTTTGTTTATGGTCGAAATAATATTTACATGGGCAAACATCAAAAGAATTCGCTGCTTTCAAATAACCGTTACAGCTAGACATCAAGTAACACATATGTTTTCGCGACATGGACATTTTAACAACGTATGCCAAAATTCATGTGAAATCATCAAGAACTTTTTGAATTATAAATCATAACATCTCGGCAAACGATTCTGAACGGACTATAGTAAAGATGACCATAAACGCTTCGACAAAAGGAAACCCACACCTCTCTGTCCTTCATTTTCTATACCTGAGAATATGAACACTTCTGTTGTTATAACTGCAATGCCCCTTTCCTGACCACTGATGTTCAGAAATTCATAATATATTTATACTTAACTGTCTGTTTTCTTGCGATACAGTGTGTAAATTTTCTATATATAGGCTTCTAGTGCTCCAAGTTCCAAATTTGAATTGGAACAATAACAAATGCAAGTTTTTACATCTCATTTATATTTTTGTATGCACACAATAGATAATGAGAGAAACGAGATGTCAAAAGGCAAATGCCGTGTCACCTTTGCTATTGCATCCAAAAATCAACATGGAAGTAAAGGAATAAATTACTAAGAGCATCTTCATACAAACACTATGCTACCAATGCCAGACTTGTCAACTGACATCTACACATAAGAAAAAGATTGAAACTTGTGAAATTAAATGTCTAAGGAAGACTATTGGAGTCACCAGGCTCAATAAAATGCAGTGAGAACATCAGAAAGATAATAGGTATCACATCGTGCATTGAATATATAAACATAGATAAAATGGTGTGGACATCTTATAAGGATGAACGATCAACTTCCCATAAGAACTTGTAACAAGATGGAAGTAAATACTTAATAAGTAAACAGGTTACTGAGGAAAACTGTCAATATAAAATAATAGAAAATAATAAAACAAAGAACAAATACAAAGGTCTATTGGGACCTTTATTAAGACACAAAAACAGTTAAGAAAACAAAACCATATCAAATATAACCAAATTGGATGGGAGAATGATTTCTCTCAGCAAAAAATCATCACCCAGTAACAGATCCTTTAAAACTTTAAAACATAACAAGATGGAATCAGGATACAGAGTCATGGGCAGACCTAGGATTAGGTGGATAGACAAAATCATGCCTTTGAGATATCCTTACATGAGTCCGGTATTACCTCATTTACACATCTAAAAAAACCTATGATTTTGTTGAAAGACTAATGTCAAGAGGTACCTGCTCCCAGCTAAAAGGATTATTTTATCATATCTACAGCGTGCCTCGAAGTTACAAGGCATGGCAAAGTCTCCTCTGGAGCAGAAGACTACCCAGCTAGTTACTTTTAAACCCTACAGTTACATTCAACAAAATGTTCATCTGATACTTGTAACAAAAACAAAATTAATTCCAGAGAAGCACTAATCTGAAGCTGAAAGTAAAAGTACCACCTGGCATATGGAACAAGAGTGACAAATTTGTACTCCCTCAGAGTTCTATCATTATTTAAAACATCTCCAACTAATTTTTAACTCATTGTTCACTGGATGTCATCAGATTCTTTTCACTCTAATAAAACAAGGTAGCTTAAATTCATGTTTGTGGTATGTAATTTGCTTGCTAAGATAAACCTGCTTATGTGATCCGCTGTTCTACAATATATTTGCAGAAAACATCAAGAGTATGAACAGATGCTGATAGAACAGTTTTTAAATACTCAGAATTCAGCTAATAATCATCACATAGCAAATAATAAGATGTAAGTTGTTATTTTGTTTATTCTATTGTACTTTTGAACTGCTTCATAACATTCTCATCCACTATGGTTTCCTCTTCCAACAGACGCATATATAGGGAATTCACAATATCCCCCTTGTCCATTGACATCCATCCTGACACTGTGCTCTTGATGCCAAAATTGAAGGAGAAAGATTGCTTTTGGAATTACTCAGGGAGATGGTAGAGTAGAGCGATTGACTGGTAGAACTAAGAAAATATACCATCAAAGCAACACAGCAATTATAAGCATGCATACCTTTTGTCTTCTTCTGCAAGAAACAGAAGTATTCCTATACGGTTATCCGGAGTGTACCGCTGGTCCGTTTCAACAAATATTTACAAAAGTTATATTGCTGAAATGATATTATAGTCCGTTCAGATTCGTTTGCCGAGATGTTAAATTATTTTTATCAAAAACCTATTGTTCATTTGGATTGATCATTTGAAGTTAGGTTTAGAATAATAATGTCGCTATAGAAATATTTTTTTATCAAAGAAATGTGATCCAGTATCAAAGATACCTTATTTAACCTATATTAAAAAAAAGTTAATCTAAATTATAAACAATCTCTGGATTATGTAGATGCTTACATCTCACAGCTGATTATTAAATATAAAGGCATGACCCTCATGGTAGAATGTGCACCGTTCTAAAAGTAGTTGTTTCCACTGTACATTTGTATAAAGCAATGTTACATATGGAAATTCCCGTTTAGCACCAAATATTATTTTTCCTGAACTTAGAATTATGTGAAATCAAAAACGGCTATTGACTCGATTTCAAGTCACAAGTCAGAGGCACGTCTCAATATTTACAGAAAGTAGGCGGCACTAAGCATATTACCTTCTGCAAGTCTATGTGAGAATGAATCTGAAAGCGAAATATTTTACTGAGCATAACATTGCTATAAAGATTTATCAATACTTCTGCAGAGAGCGTAAAAAGGGACATCTTTATTGTTCTTTATCAAATCCTGAGAAGAGAACAATGCATATTTTAGGTTTGTGTAAACGTTCATTTGATCGAATAGTGGAAGCAAGCGGATATTTATTGCCAACAAATTCACGAAAGCAAGGAAGGAAAGAAAAGATAGACAGTTTCGATAAGGACCTAGTAAAAAGAGAAATATGTAGAATGTTTGATAAAAACGAAGAAGTGACACTTAGAAAGTTGAAGATTTGGCTGAAAACTAATAACGACATTGAAATATCAAAAACTTTATTATGGAAAACTGTAAGAAATGCAGGCTTCACCTTTAGAAAGTATGCTGGTGGAAAAAGCATTATTTGTGAAAAGCCACATCTGGTAGCTCTTAGAAGCAAGTATTTACGTGAAGTGAAGGGAATGCGCGAGAATGGTTATGATATTGTGTATTTAGATGAAACTTGGATCAACGCTCATCATACAAATGAAAAGGAATGGCAGTTAGCAGATGGAAGTATTAAAAGATCAGTACCAAGTAGTAAAGGGCAACGTTTGATAGTTGCACATGCAGGTAGCAGACATAATGGGTTGTTGCAGAATGCTCATCTAATTTTCATTTCAAAATCCATTGACAATAGATACTACCACTCCGAAATGAATGGGCACATATTCGAAGACTGGATCGAAAAAAGTATTCTTCCAATATTAGATAGACCTTCTTATCTGATAATGGACAATGCTTCATACCATAACGTAGTGAACGTAGAAGATAGAATCCCAACATCATCAAGTACAAAAGATGCAATCAAAACGTGGCTCATAAAAGAACACATACCAGTTACCGACAGGTACTTGAAACCCGAATTGCTTAACCTTGTAAAACAGACACAACGAACAAAGATATTTAAAATAGACAAGTTAATTGAAGAACATGGTCATAGATGTTTGAGACTACCTCCATATCATGCACACTTAAATCCTATAGAGCTAATTTGGGCAAAAGTTAAAGGACACGTAGCATCTACAAATACAACTTTCAAATTATGTGATATTGAGACACTTACAAATCAGGCTCTATCAAATATACATAAAGACTACCGGGTGAAATGTGAGGATCATGTGTTACGCCAAGAAGAGGAATATTGGAAAAAGGAAGGTTTGTTGTTTGTTCAGCCGAAAACAGTAATCGACCTATTTGACTCGTCTGATTATGAATGATCATTACTCTGATTAAGTCTACACTAAAAAAAGTTTGATTTGCAAAATTTACAAGTTGATTTGTAAAACATTTCATTGCTCAATACCACCCAAGCAATTCAAAAAAATGTTATAAGCAAACCATCAACCATTACTTATAAAAATTAGCCCGCTTGATTCAATACAGAAGTTCAGATATCTTGGATCAACTATTACAGACAAAATTTCCTTACATGAAGAAATATATGTACTTATTTCAAAGGCAGCGACAACATTTGTGAAACTCACACCAAGAGCATGGAACAATATCAAATTGACTCTACGAACAAAAGATATATTTTAAATTTTTTTACACCTGCCACCATGTAAAATTTTGTGGACACGCCTATGGGTCATCATTGCACTAGATTACTGTAAAATATTTTGTTTATGGTCGAAATAATATTTACATGGGCAAACATCAAAAGAATTCGCCGCTTTCAAATAACCGTTACAGCTAGACATCAAGTAACAGATATGTTTTCGCGACATGGACATTTTAACAACGTATGCCAAAATTCATGTGAAATCATCAAGAACTTTTTGAATTATAAATCATAACATCTCGGCAAACGAATCTGAACGGACTATAGTCATTTCTTATCAATTTTAAACTGCTGAGCATGAATATGACAGTCAAATTTCAAAATTGACTTTAGTTTTTTTTGTAATCTGCAAAAATGAATGTTTACATCATGAAATGCATAGTGGTATCAGGACAGACAGAACGGCAAGACAGCGAGATCACGTTTGTTTTTATAAGATACAGAAGAGTTTGAACTTTGTTCCTCGTTATGTTTACCGTGTGGGGAGAATACGGTAATAAAATAAACATAACAGAGGATTATGAAATTGATCTCGTCTTCCACTAAATGTACATTGGTTGGGGGAGGGAATCAATTACGGTGGAATTTTACTACAAAATGCCTATGATGTGTCGTGATTTGGAACCTCCTTTCAAATCTTCTATAAAGAAAGATTGCATTCAGTCACTTATCTGAATGGCATCACATAATGTGAGAGAAACTTGGATTGGTTGAGCCGATTGAAATGAGTATGGCCAGTAGTCAATCTACGGCCTCAGTGGGCTGGACTAATTAACAGAATATAAGGCTGACTTAGCTAGCCAAGAATACTGCACAAGTAGTTTAGCTTCAGTTCATAAATTTTTATTGTCATTGTGATTTTATTTGTTTTATAAGAAGGATGCCTGGACAGAAACGAAAATTGTATACTGCTGGTTTTAAGTTGGATGTTATCGCTTTTGCAGAGAAGTCCAACAATTCCATGGCTTCCCGCCACTTCATTGTGAACGAAAAGCAAGTGCGAGAATGGAGGGAAAAAAAGGAAGACTTGTCTTTGATGCCAAGGTCAAAGAAAGCATCACGCGGCCATACAGCTTCATTCCCTGCGCTGGAGAAGAAATTATCAGAATGGATAATGGAGTCTAGACAGAACGGATTCATTATAACCCGCACCAATATTCGAATCAGGGCGCTCTCGATATTGAAAGATCCTGCATTCCAGAAACACAAATCTGAGGACTTCGTTGCGTCAATGGGATTGTGCAATCGCTTTATGAACAGACATCACTTGTGTCTACGAACACGCACTAAGCTGGCGCAAAAGTTGCTGAAGGAGCTAGAAACAAAAATTGATTCGTTTCAACGTTTCACTATCAACCCGAGGAAGAGATTTAACTACGATCTATCTCAAATAGAATAAAAATGGACGAGACACCTGTTTGCTTTGATATGCCTTCTAATCGCACCGTTGAACGCAAAGGTGCGAAGGCAGTTTTTGTAAAGACAACTGGGCATGAAAAAACTCAATTCACTGTTGTGTTAGCTTGCATGGCAGATGGGTCACGTTTGCCCCCCGTGATTATATTTAAACGCAAGACTCTGCCTAAGGGTATTAAATTCCCAAGTGGCGTGTTTGTGCGAGCTCACACGAAAGTTGTATTCTGGAATGGCTGGATAAAGTGTGGGGGCAGAGTAAGGGGGCCGCTTTAAAAAAACTATCCATGCTAGTCTGGGATTCATTTAGGGTGCATCTCACAGAGAAAATGGAACAATGATGCCGTGAGATAGGGTTGTCTGTTTCCGTCATTCCTGGGGGACTTACATCCCTCTTGCAGCCACTAGATGTCTGCCTGAACAAAGCAAAATGGAATGACTGAATGGCATCATCTGATTTAGCAGTGACGAAGGGTGGTAACATCAAAAAAGTTGACATCACCACAATCGTTACGTGGGTCAAAGAATCATGGTCTGATATTTCATCAGATCTTTCAAAAAGTTTCAATAAGTAACGCAATGGATGGAAGTGAGGACAACACTATCATTGAGGACGATGCCGACGACGACAATGTACCAGAGACTGACGATATCTACCCTGATGTTTCCATGACAGATGATGACATTCGTGAGTTACTTCAGACAGTGATTCAGACTTTTAAGGATTTCAATGACTGTTTGGACTGGCACCGGTAAGTTTTTCCTAAATTTTATCGATATTTGATGTTATTCTGTGTTCTGTTTTTGCGTCTACACTACAGATAATTTTGTTTAAACATTTTGCTGTACGCAAGCCAAACCTCCTATAATTTAGTCTGTTACTATCAAAACACTACCAAGTAGGGCTAGACTATAAACGCCAGTTACCGTTATATAGACGTCATTTGTTATCACAGACGACATTATATGTACCCGGTAAATACCGGTACCTACACTTTACCGTAGTTAGGTTAATAAATAACATCAGATATTGGTATACTTTTCTGACCAATTTCGATGATCAATTGAAACTGTTATGATAGAAATATATGTACCGTAACGGTAAAAAAAACCGGTAATACCCATTGCTAAAAATAGCGTTTCCGGGGAAATTATGCTCAGTAAAAATGGTGGCATGTTGGAAATAACGATATAGACCTAGTAAGTGAGTTTTTATCAAGAAATATAGGAGATTTCGAAGGAAATATTGTATGATATATAGAAATTAATGTAATTAGAGGCCTAGCATTATGGTAAGTACGCTCTAGATTGCTGGTGAGCCCTAGTCATTTTATCCTGGCTTAAAATATCGGGACATGTGAGTTGTCACTGGCATTTTTAAAACAGTGTTTTTCTCCTTTTTTACTGTGATTTGGACGTAATTTTTAAAAAAATTGGATCTTACTCGAATATAAGACGAGGAGTATGAAGTCATCTCTTATTTTTGTCTAAAAATGCTCGGTTTATATTCAGATCTTAACGGTACTTCAGTCAGCTAAGGAGACAATACCAAGTGGAGCAAGGAAGAATTATGTATCATACTGGACCAATACACGCCAAAAACTACAGGAAGAACTGGCTAAATCATGTAATATGGCAGAGACTCAACCATCCCAACAGAACAACATCGCTCTACAAAAAACAAAAGCAAAGTTCACTAAAGAAAAGATAGAAACACAAAGAAGCTGTAGGGAAAAAACTAAAAAATTAAATTTTGAAAAGAAAGGGAGAAAACTGTTGAAACTAACCAAGCAAATAAATGATGATAGCAATACCCAGCGACAAAAAATTACACTTGAAGATTTAGGTAAATTCCACTCTGGCAAACAAGCAGCCGACAAGCTTATGGAATCTTACAGAAAGGAAAGCACAATTACCATCAATTCATGTAGATAACAAAACATTAGTCAAGAAATAAACAATGATAAGAACAACACAAACTTCCCAGATGTCATGTCCAAACTATAAACAATAGAAGAATTAAATGCATCTATAGGGAAATTAAAGGATAGAAAATCACCAGGACCAGACGGAGTCACCAATGAAATGCTTAAGAACCTCGGACAGGCAGCATTGTACAAATTATTACAGATATATAACTATAGCTGGAAAAAAAAATGTACCACAGTTGGGGAGAGAAGCGTTTATGTTTCCTATTATAAAAAAGGCAAGGACAAACAGAAACCTGACAGTTACAGACCAATACGTCTTACGAGTTGTGTCTGCAAGACAATGGAAAGGATGGTCAACAGAAGACTTCAGTGGTACCTAGAATCAGAGAAGCTTTTGTGTCAGAACAAGATGGATTTAGAGAGTGTAACAGCACAGAAGACCAAATAACATTCTTGTCCCAGATTATTGAAGATGCATTTCATAAAAGAAAAAAGTTTTCACCTTATGGATAGATCTTCAAAAAGCTTTCGACAATGTCTGGAAAGATGGACTGATAATGAAGTTACAAAGAAATGGAATTGTGGGCAACATGAGCAAGAGTTCCTTCCTACATAATTGGAAAGCAAGAGTCACCATGGAAGGATACAAGAGCATAAAAGTTCTCTTAAAACATGGGGTTCCTCAAGGTTCAGTACTGTCTCCAACTCTGTCTCTTGTCTTCATAAACGATATAATTTGTGAATTGCCACAGGGACTGCAGTGTATGCTGATGACTTGGTGGTGTGTATAAGAACATCTAAAGATCGGCAACAACAAAATACAAAAGGCAGCAGACAACATAGCAGCATGGACAGAGAAATGGATGGTAAAGATCAATGCTGAAAAGTCTTCAACAACACTCTTCACACTCTCAAATAAGGACAAAGCAGGAGAGAGAAAACTTGGAAATGTACATATCCAAATAGAAGACGAGCCAGTGTACTTGGGCACTACACTAGATAAAAGACTGATATGGAGACCTCACATTGAGAAAGTAGAAGCAAAGGCAAGAAAGAAACTTACCTTCCTGAGGAAATTGGCAGGAACAAACTTGGGGGCCAATGAGGCAACCTTAAAGAAGGTATATACAGGTGCAATTAGACCAGTACTAGTATATGGATCAACAGCATGGACTTTAGCAGCCAACTCCCATCTACGAGCCCTGAACAAGGTACAAAATCATGCACTTCACCGTATCACAGGTACCATGAAGGCATCACCCCATTACCATACAGGCGAGACACTAAGACCATGGTACATGCAGAAAAGTAACTACATATGCCAGCACATCCAATGAGGGCCAGATACGGTGACCTATCCAGTTGGAGACTGAAGAGGAGCAGTTTTATACACCGATCCAAAAAAAATAAACAGAAAATATAAGGAAGAACTACCAGACATAACAGAATAGATAACACCAACACTTTTTCCAGTTCCGTGGAGCGATACACAAATCTCACTATCAGAACGACCAAAAACAACTACCACACTATGATGAAACTGAATAATCTCCAAATTAAAACTAGTATGCAACATGATTGAAGATATGTACCCCAGAGAAGCATGAATACATGGTTCACCAACTGGAATATTCTGCTCCTACTACTCTGCAGAAGTACAGGCTTTAATCATTGCTGCAGAAATAATTAAAAACACAACAAGCCAATGTCAACAGGTGATATTTCTTACTGATGCTATGTCTGTCATACAAGCCTTTGAGAGCGATAAACTGCCAGACCTGAAGGAAGCCATGCGAAAAGTTAGCATCCAAAGAAGGGTAATACTACAGTGGATACATCCCACTGTGGCATACCAGGAAATGAAGAGGCAGATGGCAAAGGATGGAGCAACACAGGAACATAAAGACCAAGAAATCACCTACGAAGAAAAGAGGACCCTCATCAAAGCTATCAGGAAAGTCGACCACCCAAAAGACAATTACCACTATGTCGACAGAGCAGAGCAGGCTATTATCTTCCGCCTCAGAACAGGACACAACAGATTAAACAGCCATTTAAATATACTAAAACTGGTCCCATCACCTCTGTGCCCTTGTGGGCATGCAGCACAGAATGCTGCAAGACTGCACTACACTAAACCAGTTAAGAGAAGAACACTGGCCCACAGAGATGGATATTCACAGAAAAATGTATGGGAGCACTGGAGCTTTCAAATACAGCAGCATTTATTAAGAAAACAGGACTTGCTGTGTAGACATGTCAAACTCCGAACGAGAAGAAGAAAACGCTAAATGGCATGAAAACAAGTCATTATCTTGAGGCTCATGACTGCACACAATAGTCTGAGAGTTTCACATGTACAGAAAGTATAAATTGATAGACAGAATTGTGGGTACTGTCCTAGTAGAGGAACACATACTAAATGGAACAAACTTTTAGTGAAACGATTGTTAATAATTTACCTGTAACTTTGGTGCAAAGGGACATTAAAACATGTTATATAAGGGAGACAATCAGAAATAATGCAACAAGTTTTATTGGAACAAATAATTTTGCATAAAAACAAGAGTAGCATGAAATGTGGTGTCTGTGGTTGTTGTCTTTGATGTCCACATAAATTCTCCATGATCACTTTTAAGATGATATAGAGATATGACACGGTATTATTTCAGCATTTCACGCTACCCCACACTCATGCAATGTGCAGAGCGTCATGCATTGCCCAAGGCTTGTCTTGGTAACCAACCTTGCATTTGAAGTAAAGATGATACTCAGATAGTAAAATGATAATCATCTGTACTGCTCTCTACACACTGATAGAGGCCCCCCAACCCAGTGTGTATCATGCTGAAGGAATGTAGAGTACAGATATTATCAATAGGTAGTACTTTTTCTGCTTTGTAGAAACAGAACCGATTCCTGCTTATTTCTGGGGAGTCATCGTTAGGGTCGTAGGGGTGTCCCATTAAGACATTTGATGCAGAAAGATCTCCATGTATCTCTATCCTGTACCATCTTGATGGGTTTAGAAACTTCACACCCTGTCCAATCCTTGATATTATCCAGACATGACTTCTTCTGTCCACCTTGTCTTCTTTTACCCTCCACCGTATTTTAAAGAACATATCTTGTCATCTGGGAATGCCTAATCACGTTCCCATACCACCGGAGTTTACGAAGTTTCACGATTGTTAATAATGGTTCTTGTTGACCAGTTACCACATTAATTCTGTCATGCACAAACACATTAGTCTTATGTTCTCTGTAACAAAGAACACACATCATTTGTTTTCAAACATTTATTTTCAGACACCTGGATTCTTCTCACTAAGTCCGCAGTTAGAGTCCAGCCAGGTCTAAGTCATATAGAAATATTGACAGAACCAAATATTTATATAAGTTAATCTTAACAGAGATTTCCATTATATAAATGACCTACAGTGAATCACATCTGACAGGACATAGTAGTAGTTTGTTTAGGCTTATTCTAGCATGCAATTTATACTTTAAGCCCTTGATTATTTTATTTCAACACTTCAAGTTGCACTTTTTAAATTATTGCTATTTGATAACTACTTTGTACTTCTACAGTAAAAAGCCTGCATCACCGCAAGCAATAGAGAACTTTGAAGTTATACCATCATTGATGGATATGACTGGTGATATCAAACACTCTCTGCCAAACCCTGGTCCTCTATTACCTAATCCAGTTCATAGTGGTGCCAGTAGTCATGCTCACCTCAATAATTCTAATTCCGGTTGGCCAGTGTTAGATGGAGTGGGAGTTTCTCCTGCACCCGGTAGTAGTTCTAAAACAGAACTCCATGCTGCTAATGGTAACAACAGAATGCAGGTGAGATTTGGTTTATACCAAAATGTTTATATCTCCAATTTGAGTGCTGTTATTCTTTATTTTAAATGTGATTCACTATGTATTGCACGATTGCTGACTACTCACTACAAGTGCACATTAATACAGTACAGTTGATTCCAGCTGTAAATTGGTGTCATTTCAATTAGTTTTGGATGGAGGAGGGGTCAGAATTTTAGCACAAACAATAAATTACATGTTCTGTTATTTGTAAATCCACTACAAATCTGCTAATATGCCATTAAGGGGACTTTACAGCATAACCTCTTTGGATTGGCAGATTAGTATTGTTTGTATGAGACCAATAAGCTTTCTTTCTTTAAGTCCTTTAAAGATCCAAGGAATGGTCAAAGTAGTTGTCACCATTAGTTGAAAACTTCCTCTACAAAATAAAGCTTGCAGCTTTAGCTTGAAGTCTCCAATGTCAAATATTAAAAGTTGACATCGAGCAACACTGTTATCAGATAATGACATCAGAGGTTTGATGTAAACTCGTCTGCGTTTGCTCTCAAATAGTCCGCATGAAGATCCATGTGATTTGAACATGAAGTACATTGTGCTACAAGTTGTACAGTGGAGTTATTTGCACATTTTGGCCACAGCACATCCAATTTCAGCATGTTGGCATAATAATTTCCTCATTTACCTTCATATTTTAGTTTGACTCCAATAGCTTGTGATTTGACATTTTTTAGTTCAGGGACTAGTGCATGTAGTAATTTTAAATCGGCCCTGGCAAACTAGTCAAAATGACTTGGTCCAGATTTGGCTCATAGGCTATATTTTGCATATCTCTGTTGTACATCTAAATTTGGCCTACTTGTCATCAAAATGTGGCTCCTACGAGCTAAAAGTGAACACATACAGTAATAAAGCTTTGCAAATCACATTGGAAAACATATAAAATCAACATATTGACCAAATGACCTTTATCAAGAACACAATATGACATGATGAGTAAAAGATTGCACTGCCTGTGATCACATCACGATAAAATAGTAAATGAAAACACAAATACTGGAAGGATTTAAATAATAAATGTTAATACAAAACTGAAGAGACAGAGATGAAACAGAATGAACTGGAAATAGACAAAATACAACAGGATATCTATGTGTATGAATGTGTAAGACCGCAAGGTATCAAAATTGATGTGTATACTGGTTCTCAGGCACATACCCAGCCAGGTCATCCGAGGAGCATGATTTTATTGCAAAATAATATACATGAAACATATCTGTTTATGATATAACTTTTCAACTATTGTTGAATGTTTAGGTACCTCTAATATGTGCAATTCATAGCTTGAACACTTAATAACCACTAGAAATATCAAGGGGAGAAGAGATAGGGGACGACAAAGAGAAAAGCTACGAAAATGGACTTGTATTGTGACACATTAGAAGCTCACCAACCGAGTTTATTGACAACACAAGAGACAGAGAGTCGTGGAGAAACATGATTGCCTACGCCATTCGACATGGCACTTGATTGATTGAATATGTGCAATCACATCATCAGTCACAATGTGGACAATTGGCTTTCAAACCACAAGCAGTTTGACTAAATTGTGTTTGTGGGACTTTTGTGTTTGTATTAACATTTTAATTGTTACCATTACCTCCCCCCCCCTCTCCCAAGTTCCCACCCACCTGAGCCTGGCTTCTTTTTTGATAATGTGTATAATTTTTTAGTGAGTGTTTGGTAAATGTGATAACTTTTTTGTTTGTAAAGATATCAAAATATATTTTACACATGTAAATAAAGGAGTGAATAATGCATATAATCATGTTTTTGTTGCTGTTGTTATTGTATGTGTGATATAACAATTAGCAAACTGTGAAGTTGACAATTGGGAGGGTTGGGGGATCTCAAAACGCCATTTAAAAAATCATAAATATAATTTCTTGACATCCCTAATACTTGAGCAATGTATATGCAACATTGATGAAATCCTCCTATAGTGCACTCATGACAATCAATACAAGGTAACTGCGTGAAACGTAACAACAATTAGACTAATGTAAAACACAGGTTTATATATCGCTTCAATGAGATACGGCAGACTATTACTAAAACTAGTAGGTAATGATGCGCACACAAGAAATCATACAAATTACATTACACAAATCATATTCAAAGTTTCAATCAAAAGGTCTTTATCAAGACACAAACAAAACATCAAAAGACGACGAATGGAAAAATTATCACAACAAACAAACGTATCCAATGGAAATAAGGAAATGAGACAGAAGGTCAGAAAGTACATAAAAAGCGTAAATATATGTGGAAACGAAACGAACAAAAAGATGAGTAAATGATGGAACAAAAAGTACAAAGACAAAGACCACACCAACCCAGTACTGGACATAAAAGTGGTCGGAATTAAGTCCAAAAGGCTGAGTGTACCCAATTCAAAAATGAGACAATTTTCTAGAGCGTACGTAGATCTATCATCGGTGGTGCAATATCTGGTGGCGGTGACCTGAATATCATTATCATTTCTTTTGCAAAGTTTCATCTTGTACTGAAATTTGTTTTCTAGATATGAACAGAAGAAATATTCTTGGACCCCCAAGCCCGGTGCATCTCAAGCTCTTGATCTTTACATCAAGAATACCCTCCATGACATTAAATCACTTCATCACAAACGCATTCATCGCTCAAACATCACCCCTGAAGAATCTCACGCCCTGGCACATCGTCGTCGCCGTGATGATATTGTCATCAAACCAGGTTGTGGTGTGGCGTAAGGACCTTTACCTCCAGGAGGGCCACCAACAACTCTCCAATCCTTCTTTCTACACTGCACGCACATCTGATTCGACTGTAACTAACCAGAAGGTTGTTAACAGCACTGTGAAAACCCTTATCCTTAACAACCACCTTCCTACCACTGCCAAGTCTCTTTGCATCGATCAAAGCTGTTTAGGCAAACCTGTTTTCTATATGCTGCCTAAAATCCATAAGGCATCGAATCCGGGTAAACCTATTGTCTCTGCTTGCTCTTGTCCCACTGAGCACATCTCCTACTTCCTTGACAGCATTTTCCAGCCATTAGTTGAACAACTGCCTTCATTCTTGAAAGACACTAAGCATGCTATAACCATTTTTTCTTCCATCCAGTTGTTGCTATAACCATTTTTTCTTCCATCCAGTTGTCTTCTGACCGTACATATTGTCTGTTCTTGCTTGATGTCTGTTCTTTGTACACTTCTATACCCATGCAGATGGTCTCAGGGCTCTACAGTTCTTTCTTGACAAGAGTCCCCACCCCTCTTTATCCACTTCTACTCTTATCCGCCTTGCTGAACTGGTGCTTACGCTCAACTCTTTTGAATTTGATGGGCACTTTTTCGATCAGATCAGTGGCGTTGCCCTTGGAACCAAAATGTGACCTAGCTATGCGTGTCTGTTCATGGGACATCTTGAACATCTAGTTTGGTCTACCTATGATGGCCCATTCCCATCTCTTTTCCATAGATATATTGATGATGGGATAGGTATCACCGACATGTCTGAAGTGGAATTGTCTCGTTTCATTAACTTTATTGGCAGTTTCAACCCTGCTATTCAATTTACATCTAATATCTCCACTACTTCTGTCAATTTCCTTGACATCATTGTCACCATTCATCCCCTTTACTTTAGCACATCCGTTTACTACAAACCTACTGATGCACATGGCTTTCTGCTCTACACTTCTTCTCATCCTCCTGCTTGTCGTAACTCTACCGTACTCCCAGCTTCTTCGTCTGCGTCGCTTATGTAGCGATTACGACCTTTTTCTCGACAAGTCCTCTGAGATGATTGAGTTTTTCCATAGACGATGTTCCCTGACAGCATTCTTTCATCCACTTGGCTCCGTGTGCACCATTTGTCTCACCTCGATTTCTTGACTAACTCTCAGAGTTCTTCCTCCTCCTCTGATAGGGTTAAACTTGTTCTTATCTTTCATCCCCATAACTCTTCTGTTCGACGCATCATGCTTGAACATTATTCTCTTCTCCAGTCTGATCCTGACACCCGTGACGCTTTCCATGACTTACCTCTGGTGGCTTATAGGCGTGATAGAAATCTGAAGGACATCTTGGTTCATAGTCACCTTAAGTCTTCTGTTCCCGACAATTTTGGCACTGTTCTTTGCTCACGTTGCTATACATGTCCTTACGTAGTTCAGATGCGCTCCATTTCATTTCCTAAGGCCACTTTCTCCATCGATGAGACCTTTACATGTGAATCCCGCAATGTCATTTACGTGATTATATGTAAACGCTGTGACAAACAGTACATCGGGGAAACCGGCCTACGATTGAGCGATCGCTCTTGTAGCCATCAAGCACAGAACACCCACTCCTGTGACCACACACTTCAACGGTGATGGTCATCATGGTGCTTTTGATATTCAGGTCACTGCCATTAGATCTAGGTAGGCTCTAGAAAATCGTCTCATTTTTGAATTAGGTACACTCAAGCCTTTTGGACTTAATTCCGACCACTCTTATGTCTAGTACTGGGTTGGTGTGGTCTTTGTCTTTATTCTTTTTGTTCCGTCATTTACTCATCTTTTTGTTCGTTTTGTTACCACATATATTTATGTTTTTTATGTACTTTCTGACCTTCCGTCTCATTTCCATATTTCCATTGGATACGTTTATTGTGATAATTTTTCCATTTGTCGTCTTTTGATGTTTTGTTTGTGTCTTGATAAAGACCTTTTGGTTGAAACTTTGAATATGATTTGTGTAATGTAATTTGTATGATTTCTTGTGTGCGCATCATTACCTACTAGTTTTAGTTATAGTCTGTCATCTCATTGAAGCGATATATAAACCTGTGTTTTACGTAAGTCTAATTATAGTGCACTCATAAATAGTTGAGCACCTATACTGTCTATTTTCTCAGTAATTGCTGAGTGTATACACTTCATATTTTGCATGAATGCATTATTTCATAACCACATTATAGATTTATGATTACTTATTACCTAGATTGAATGGATTTATCCCAGCAGTTGCTACGAATGTCTTTTTTAAGGTAGTAATGATCTTGTGTGGAAAAGATATTTTACAGTAATTGCTGGGTTAAGCGTATCGTTCATTTGTTATAGCATGGGTAAAAATGAAGTATTCCGAATGATATATTTTTCTTTTGTTGCATTGAGATTATATGTAGCGAGATATAAATTTAATAGTTAAACATTTATATTATTGTATTATTGTTTACAATCTTGTCAATTTAAAATAAACGTAAACATACATTGTACATACAGTAGTCATAATTATCTTTGTCCTCTTGTGAACATTCTAAGTAGTAGTGTTAGCATTCTGAAATCTTCTATCAAAACATTTTCTGAGTTCATTCTACAATGTGGAGAAAATTAAGTGTCCAGCATTTAATATTATCACTCTAGGCCTTTTGTTTTTCACCTCTTAGTTTGCTCTGCATGAATGTTTTAAAGAGAACTTCCTTTTTCAGCAAAAGATAAATCACAGTAGTATGTGTCTTATCTTTCTGCCAATATTCTTCTTCCACTTTCAATATATGGTCCTCAGTAATAGAAAGATAAAGATTTCTCTATGGCATCCTACCTATTTTGTATTGCTGCCTATTTCTGTTCTTGTAATTCTTTGTTAATAAATTTACACCTAGGGTACTATCTTTCCTGATTTTATCCAGAATTCTTTATCTATGGCAGAGAACATAGTATATGCAATTTTCTGAACATCATTCAGTTTGAAGGTTTTATTTTCCTTTGCCACTGCTCCCTTAATTTTAGCCCAAACAAATTCTATTGGATTTAAATGTGAATGGTATGGTGGTAATCTTATACATCTATGTCCATGCTCCTCTATAATTCTGTCAATGTGGAAAGTCTTGGCTCTGTGTGCATTCTTTACCAATAACAGTAACTCTGGTTTCAAGTGCATTTCAGTAAATGGAATGGAATATGTTCTATTCTAAGCCATATTTTAATCTCTTCCTTAGTAGATGAGGTTGTAGGAATCTTATCTTCACATGCAACATTATGGTAGGAAGCATTGTTTATAACCAGACAGGTAAAAGTAAAGGTATGTCCCATGGCAGAAACCTGCCAGCAGAGATGAAGATAACTGTTCATGTACTACACCACAGCAACTATTAGGTGGGGTGGCCAGTTCCCTTCCTTGCTGTCTTTACCTCCCCTAACGCATGCCACAGGTGCTCATTTACAGCTGAGTCAACTGAAGGTGTGGTCATGTCAAGTGAAAAATCACAACCCAAATTTTTGTGTGTTTTGTCATGGTTTCAAACTTGGCGTGCTGTAACCTGATGATAACAAGAAAGCTCACTATCAACTAATCTATTAAGCTCTTCAGGAGCAGATGACCAGATAGGAGGGTCTAAATATGACCATTCATCTCAGCATGGTAGTCACGATTATCTATAGATTTGGAAATAAAAATGACGCTACAATAAAAACAAGTCGAATATGCGATATACCTTTGCGTAAAATGGAGTTTTGCAATTACTTTAAGATATAACAATGAAATCTATAAAGAAAATGCCTACATATTTGGCACTCACGAAAAAAGTGACTTCCGTTTTTATAGCCAAAATTGATCGCTTTGGTGTGCACGAAGCTCAATTAAAATTGCATTTCAGAGCAATATAATCAAATCACTGATGACGAATTCTTTTTTGTGTGCTTTTAATTGGCCAGTATATTTATACTTTGCCTAACTGCCAATGTAGAATTGGAGAGGAAGAAACTATTCAATTACTACGCATTTCCCCGTATTGATAGAAAATGGTAATTTGTACTGTAAACCCGTCTACTTTTATGGCTATTAATAAACAAGCATTGTTAATACTCACAGACTCTCAATGCATGCTGTGCAAGATAGGAAAGCTCACGCTAAGTAAAGAATGGTGGGACTTATTGAACAACTCAATTGTCCAGAGCATTACATTGATATACTGCCCTGGTCATGCTAGGGTCAGAGGAAACAAGAGAGCCGACTTGTTGGCAGGCAATGTAGCAATAGACGGCACATTGCTGAGAAGAGATAAAGCAGACTTAATGAAGGCAGTAATAATTAATTTCAAGATGAAGATGATGTAAATGAGGCTGAGAAATACACATACAGAGAATGTTAGAAATGGGAGTATCTAGAGATGAGGTTAGGAAAAGTTCAGATTTTTTGGAAAGTCCCGAAAATCACACCAAATCAACCTCTGACCTGGACTCTTGAGTCTACATACACTAGAATGGAGGGCGGAGCACTTATGGGAATGTCCCACGTGCTGTGATGCCAGTTTCTAATCAAGAAGTATTGTTATCTTTAAAAATAACATTCGTAGCGACTGCTGTGATAAATCCGTTCAGTCTAGATAATAAATAATCAAAAATCTTTAACGTGGTAATGAAATAATACACTCATGCAAAATATGAAGCCCATACACTTAGTAATTACGGAGATAATAGACAATATCAGCGTTCAACTATTGATGAATGCACTATAGGACATTTCTTGTGCCCTTTCCTTCCACATATCCACATTGCTCTTCTGCAATTTCTGGTTTTATTTTTCCTCTTATTCATCTCATGATTACATGAAGTAGGTACTTGGTCATCTGGCTCATAAGGCTGATTGTTCAGTAGTCTTCACATTCTATTGTAGTTTTCACTTTCTACTACACCAGGTTCCTTCTTTAAGGCTATGAATATTGATTGCAATAAATTAGATGAAATATTGCTACTGTTATAGATGTCATTTAGCATTTTGGTGATTATTTCTATGCTGTACTCCCCCAGTACTTTTAATTCTTCCTTTGTAATATCAATCAATATCAATAAACCCATAACCCTTCAGGGTCATAGGGGTACCACATTGGATGCTTCAGCACACAGAGTCCTCCAGCGAATTCTATCCTCAGCGATGCGGATGAGTGTGGAAATATCTAGCCCTGTCCATTCCTTGATGTTGTCTGTCCATGTCTTTATTTGTCCTCTGCTTCTTCCACCCTCGACAGTTCCCTGCAGTATTGTTTTTGCCACATAATCGTGCCTGCATACATGTCCGAACCATGCTAGTTTGTATGTCTGCTTTTGGAGCATGCCACGTTGTTCTTCTGGAAAGCTTGTGTGGGAATAATGTATATGCAATAGTAAATTTAAATTTATTGGCAAAATCCAATAGTCTTAGTCCTCGTTCATTCGTTTCTCCTGTTCCAAATTTCCCTACTGTACAAGCCCATTGATCATAAGCATCAGGTCCTACTTTTGTGTTCCAATCACCTAGTACTATTAATATATCTTTTTTGGGGATCTCCTTTATTGTGTCTTCTTCCTTTGTAATATTATCTGGTAAAGATTTTTTTTAGTTTTTTATTTAAAATAGTTGTTTTACTGTACGGCTGTTTTTTTCTACTAACTTTGTAATGTTCCTAAATGTATTATTTCCATCTGTGCAGGATTTCATTTTATTCTATTAACATATGTCCCTGCTTTGACTTCAGGCACACGCATCTTGTATACTTGCCTTCTACCTGTTAATTCATTTATTTGTTTATGTGTATTCTGTGATATTTTTCTATTTCACAGCATATGCATTTAACAATTCCTCTTTAATATTGTTGCATTTATGTTTAACTTCTTTGTTTATCCTGTTGAATTCTATAATGTTAGTCTTCAGCTTTCTTCTTTGTTCCATTAACTTTAAGATATCTTCTGTCATTCAATCTTTCTTTGCTAGATGTCTCTTAGGTGGTTGGATACCTCTAGAGTTTACTATATAGATTATTTTAACATCATCTACTCTTCATCAATGGTTTATATATTCTTTATGACATCCTACCTATTTTGTATTGCTGCCTATTACTGTTCTTGTAAATCTTTATTCTTTGTTAATAAATTTACACCTGTGGTATTATCTGTCCTGATAGTTCTTAATCTTTTTAACCTTTAGCAAGCCAGATTAAAAAATACGAAACGTCTCCCTGCCACCGGATTTTTTTTTGAAAATTTGCGTTATTGATGGTGACTGTTTTGAAAATGTGATAATTTTGTTGTTGTTAGAGATATTTAAATAATATATGCACATATAAATAAAGAATTGAATTATGCATATATTGGTGTAATTTATGTCTGTGTTTGTGTGATACCAGACGTATGACAAAGTTGTAAAGACGTTTTTCACAAAAAAACATATATTTTATAACAAATAAAGAGGAAAAATATTTGTAAAAAAATAACTTACCTTACTTATCGAATTCCTTGGCAACACTGTAAACTAAATCACGCAAATCTGTTGTATTTATGTTCTTTCACTGCGAAATTATCAAAATATAGCTGGGGGAACTGTATAAAACATGTAGATTTGCAGTAAAATCGTTCTTTGAGCTTAGGCCTAGAGTAATATTTGGTGCCACTTCAACATATTCGATATCAAACGTACGTCCCCAAACCAACACAGCATTCTGTATATTCACTGCTGTGTAACTAAATAACCTAATAATTCATTATTCAAGCCACGATTCAATGTTATTTTATTCAAAATACGATGAAATAAAGGTCTATAAAACCGATCCACCATCATGGCATCGTACCGGTGTGCAGATGTGGTCAGATTAATTGCTCTTAAATGTGTACGAATAGCTAGCCATTCGCAACAATGATAATGTCGGATGTGGGGGATATACCGGCTTCGATTGCACATGTCCCCAGCTATGTGCACGGACTGTGGTACTTGTAAATCTCATATCTTGTCGGATGTGATGTTTTTTTTGTGTCGACCGGTGTTAATATAGGCGCGGTGAAGGTTAAATCTTATACTTAACTTTCCCACAATAAGAACATGGTTGTTATTGCAGTCTGCGCTTGGTCTTGTTTTAACAGACCTCGAGGTAGTTTTTAAATCTTTGATTGATCATAATATAGTCTTTGTGATTGTGAGTTACAGAAGAACTAATTGAAATAATAGAAAAGAGGAAAATTAAGGTCTTAGGTCTGGCGGACACTAGGAGAAATAGGAACTTTAGCAGACAGGTTTATAAGGGATATATGCTAATTTGTTCAGGCGGTATAAAAGCAAAGCATGGGGTAGAATTTATGATACATCCAGAAGTAGCTACCTCCATTATAGACATCAACAACTATTCAGAGAGGATTATGAGCTTAACAATCAAAAGAGATCTACAAACAGATACTTACATACAACTGTATGCGCATTGCAACGACAACTACACTGATGATCAGAAAGACAACTTTTTTTACATCTTCAAGAACAAATACAGAAAGTTAACAAAAACAGCATGATTTATGTCATGGGAAACTTTAATGGTAAAGTAGGTTCCAACAGGCAAAACTACGAACAATATCTGGGCCCCCATGATGTAAAGAATAATGCAAGGAATGATAACGGACAGAGGGTATTAGATTTGTGCAGCCAATACAACTTATTCATAGCTAACACCTCCTATGAACACAAGGAAACACAAAAGTACACATGGTACAAATGGAACAACATCACAGTTAAAAGCCAGATTGATTACATTCTGACAGGGGCGAGAGATAGTCATAATGTTTTGGATGCGAAAACAATAGCCAATTCTATGTGTGGTACTGATCACAAGATAGTAGTGATAACAACAAGGTCTACCTCATCAAAGATAAACAAAACTACAACTAGAAAAGATGGTTTTATCAAAATAATGAATTTAAAGAACGAAGGAGTAAAAGAACAGCTCCATCAGACAGTAGAATCCACATTTAAACTACTACCTACTGAAGTCGACAGTGTGGAGAAAGAGTGGATTAGATATAGAACGACCGTAATCAAAAGTGCGGAAAGTTTGTGTGGTAAGAGGGAAAATGGAAACAGACAAATTCGAAACAGCAAACACACAACATGGTGGTGTGATGAAGTAAAACAAGCAGTCAAAATTAAAAAAGATCTACACAAAGAATAGATAAAGTCACAAAATTATGTAGATTATGTAAACTATAGAATACAAAGCAGAAGAACAAATAAAATAGTCAAAGCAGCGAAAAAAACAAATCATGTGAAAGATTTGGAATATCAGCAGAAAATCTCAGCACAGAATGCTGTGAGGAATGGAGGTGCAGGTGTATATATATAATATCCACACAAGCCTAGAGATACAATCAGAACACCGACGGGAAAATTCTGCAAAAATTATGATGCAGAAATCCAGGCAATTAGTGTGGCAGCTAAAAAACTGCTGAACTCCAACTCTGGCCTACAGCCTGTGGTATTCCTGACAGATGCAAGGTCAGTGCTTCAAGCTCTCCAGTCTGGAAAACTAACAGACTTGAAAAAAATTACTTAGCGAATTGTCTTACCAGTATAGGGTAACCATGCAGTGGATACCCTTTCACTGTGGAATACCAGGAAATGAAAAAGCAGACCAACTGGCTAAGGAAGGTGCTGCTGAAGACCAACCAGATATACCAATCACCTACCATCAGAAAAAACAGATGATCAAGTCAATAAGAAAGCCACAAACGCCAACACAAGATGACTATAATATTATAAACAGATCAGAACAAGTTATAATTCTACGCCTCAGAACAGGACACAACCGAATCCGCAGTCACATGTATACAATGTTCAAGATTGGCAACGTGGACAGGCAGCACAGAGTGCCAAACATATACTTCAAGAGTATTCTGAGCATGAAATGCTGAGGCAGACATATTGGCCAGAGGAAACAACACTGGAATCAAAGCTCTATGGGACACTGTATGAACTACAAAAGACAGTGAGTTTTATTAAGGAGACAGAATTACAGATATAGACATGTTTCAAGTGAACGAAAGAAGAAGAAGCAGAAAATCATAGGACTGCTTCCAGAACATTCTTTAAGATGGTTAGAAGTATACGATCAAGAGATGGAGAATTACAACCTAACAGATATTATTAACGATAAGAATGGAAATTCTTTAATACATCATTCAAAAGTCACCATGATAGAATATTTCAAAAAGCTACTTAACCCCCTGGGGGAAAAGAACAAAACAATACCAACAGACTTAGTGGTTTCAACATTAGAACCAGAAATATTACAACATGAAGTAGATAGAGTGGTCAGACAAGCACCAAAATACAAAACACCAGGGGTGGACAGATTATCGTCCGAAATTATACAAGCAACAGGAGAGTATGGCATCAAATGGTTACACAGAATATTTAACGCAGCATGGGCACAACATAGAGCACCTAAAGATTGGCAACAAGCAATAATCATACCGCTGTGGAAGAATAAAGGTAGTAAAAGAGAATGTACACAATATCGGGGCATTGCACTACTAAGACATGTAGGCAAAATGTACGCCAAAATTATAGAATCGAGGCTAAGACTCATTATAGAACCACAGCTATCCGACGAACAGATGGGATTTAGAAAAAACAGAAGCTGCACAGATGCAATTTTCATTCTCAGGCAGATGGCGGAGAAAAACATAGAATACAATAAGAACCTTTTTGTATCATTTGTAGACCAGGAGAAAGTCTTCGATAGAGTAGATAGAAGCGTTCTATGGCACACACTGGCTAACTATGGAGTCAACAACCACCTTATTAAAGTATGTCAAAGCTTATATGTGAACTGTTAGAGTGTAATTCGAATGAATAAAGCAACATCAAAACCATTTAAAGTCACATCGGGAGTTAGGCAAGGATGCGTTTTATCACCACTCCTGTTCATTACATATATCGATAGCATTATGAAAAAAGCCAAGATGCGAAATGAAAATACCAAAGAGCTACTCTTATCCGACGATCAGGCTATATAATAGCAAATGAAGAAACTGAACTTCAACGTCATCTAACATCCATGGACATCGAGTGCAAGTTCAACAACATCATATAACACCCATGGACATCGAGTGCAAGAACAACAATGTCATCTAACAACCATGGACATTGAGTGCAAGAATAACAACATGAACATAAGCATAGATAAAACAGAAACCATGGCAATAGGAAGGGATACACACAATATAAATATATCAGTGGAAAATCAAGTCATTAAACAAACCAACACCTTCAAATACTTAGGCATAACATTCTCTTCAGATGGAAAGATGTACCGAAATAGACATTCACTGTAGCATTGCGAATCAAATACTGGGTCAATTATCCCCTTCATTGCAACACAAAATGCTACCAATGTCAGCAAAATAACATCTTATCCAAAGTATCTTCATTCCAACCCTGTGTTACCAATGTCAACATGTTGGCAGGATTAACACGTGTACCAGATACGGAAATTCTTCAGAAGTCTTGTATGCAAAGCATACAACTCTGCTAGACTAGCTACATCATCCGTATGCCAGACAAGCGCCTTCCAAAGAGATTATTCTATGGGGAGCTGTGTGAAGGTAAATGTTAAAGTGGAGGGCAGAAAAAGTGCTGCACGGATCACCTAAAAAGCTCTCTCAAACACTGCTGCATCGATCCTAGCTCCTGGGAGACTACAGCACTTGATCGTTCAGCCTGGCACACCCAGATCATTGCTGGCATCACGAAATTTGAAAAAGAAAGAACACTGCGGGCAATCCAGAAGCGGAAGGACAAAACCGAAAATTCTCCTACCCCGAACCTTAAGCGCTCCTGCATGCACTGCAATAGAACTTTCCATGCACGAATCGGACTCATCTGGCATCTACGAACTCACAAACCAAATTAGTTAATTACCAATTTTAATTATTATTTATTAATTATTTTTTCCCATCGCATTTAATGTTTTTCATGTCATGCTTATCTTCGCTTGTGAAGGAGGAACATCATCATTATCACCAATGTCAAACATGGTCCTTAACAACAAAACATAAGAGACAACTGGTTACAACAGACCAGATGTCTGAAAAAAACCACAGGAGCGACCAGAAGACACAGAATTAGAAACGATGTCATAAGAGAAAGAGTGGGTGTCATATCAATTCTACAATACATACAAAACCAACAGATACAATGGTTTGGTCATCTGGAAAGAATGCCATGTGATTCATTTGTTTATAAAGCATATATGAAGAGAAGCAGAAAGAAGAGCCAAGGGTAGACCTAGAGTACGCTGGATCGACAACATCAAAGAGACATTACACGAACACCAAATAACATTATCTGAAGCTACTAGAAAAGCGAGAACAAGAACATTGTATCTCCCTCGACACCCGTAAAGAGTAAAAGAGGAAGGAAAGAAGAAGAAGATTGTGCGTCTTGTCATCTGGGTTTCTGCATGCCCATAGTCATTTAGGATGTTGATAGAATCATATATTTCCTATTTTCATGTTATTACTTCTGGTCTAGTCTACGAACATCTCACCTCTTTCATTCTGATGCTTAAGCCATATCTACCAGTGACATCAATATCTTGCTCTTTCCCCACAACCCCCAGCGCTGTGACGCTTGTTCCTAATCAAGAATCTTTCCCCACCTTTGCAAACAAATCTCTCAATACAATGCTTACCTCGAGATGCTTGTATTGTCTCGTAGCTGTGTTTAAATTTTTGTAGAATTGCTTTATGTCTTCATCTGAAATTTCTGATGCTGGTGCGTATACTTGAAAAATTGCTACATGTGAACATTTTAGTAGACGCAGAAAAATGATGGTCAACCAGCAGAGAACCGGTACTGTCAGCAGAAGTGTAATAGCGGATACACTCAGGGTGAGATCGGAGCAACTATGGATGTGTCCAGTTTGCAGTGATGATGATCCAACGACTAACTTAAAAAAAAAATATTTATGTTAATGGGCTAGTTTAACTAATAAAACTGTCTAATATACCTCTGTAGCCCTTTACAGATCATGTTAAGTAGTTATTATGTTAGTAATATTACCTTTTGTATTTGTTGTAATATTTTGCTGAGTTGAATACAGTGCATGAAGATAATGTTAGTAGATGGTGTTTTGATTTTGCTATGATTCTTTTTTACAAAAGTTTTTTTGAGAGGATGAAATGTCACTTCAAATGCTTAAGACCTAGATTATTTCTTTGTAAAGTCTACAACAGTGATTCTCTCAATCCTTTTTTGGCCCATGGCCCACTTTTGCAACATATTTTCTTCTGTGTACCCCTGGGGATTAAAAAAATATCATTAACTTTCTTTAGTTGTCACCAAGATTTTTACACCTCATCACCATAATTCTTGTTGTTGATTGCTCTAGTGACCACCTTCCTGTGCCTCAAATTTCAGAATTATTCTCTGTGGCCTATAGGGAGATATATGCCTACATTGAGAACCGCTGGTCTACGGTACAAAACATGACTCCTAAAGAGTGATCCATAGTCTTGGGTAGAATATCTGCAGAAGACGGATGTGTCGGGCAATTGGCGCAAATAAAACGGCGACACCAACGCATTTCCATTCTCTGGACTACATCCTTCTGGAAATCTAATAGGACCATGGTCCTGATATAAGAGATAACCAGTGGGAGTTTGAGAATGAACGCTGAAGAAGAAGGGTAGAATATACAGTTAAGGTATTTGCTTTCTGATTTACTAATCAGTATTACTGATTTCTTTTGGTGGGCATATACCAATAATCTGTTGAAAGCCTGATTTCAGCTGGACTTATCACTACTAAGTATTTGCTTGTTTTATGTATTTTTATAAAAATTGTCTTTGTACAAATTATTGTTAGTTCTTCTTGAATTTAGTTTTATCACTTCATAATTTTAATAACATCACCTTTTTGTTTTTTGCAGAGTCAGGGTACTAAACCTCAGCACACAACGAACACACCACCTGGCAGTGGGGGAGGCAGTACTATTGGTCGTTTATTTGGTACAGGGCGACAAAGAAGTAGCAGCTGTCTTACCAGCAACTCAGAAGAAAGTTACACATGCAGGTATGTCCATGTGAAAATGACCTGCAGATAAGATCATCAGTTTTTATTTTTCTAATATAAGTGATTTTCAATATGATATTTTTGTCGTTTTACGTTAATATTATAACCAGTTTGTTGCTAGGGCATGAGAGGGCAGCAAAGAGTAGCATCACTTTCACCAACCATGCATATTGTAAGAGTAGCATCACTTTCACCAACCATGCATATTGTAAGAGGAAACATCTTGAGGTTTGAGGATGGAGTTGGCTGTCCCATCTCATTGGACAATGTGACCCAAAAGCCATGCTAATGTCAGATGTGTCAAGCCAAAAGGTGCTGGTATCACAGCCAAACTAAACCATGACCATGCATTCTGTTCTTTGAACAACATACTGCTTATATGCAGGAGAACGAACACAAATTGCTATATATACATGACCCTATGTAAGTTAATTGCTGTATATACATGACCCTGTGTAAGTTAATTGCTGTATATACATGACCCTGTGTAAGTTAATTGCTGTATATACATGACCCTGTATAAATTAACCTTTAGGACTCTGAATTAAAATTACGCAATGCCCCTCCTGGGGCCTGAATTCTTTTTTGGAAAATGTGCGTTATTGATGGTGGGTGTTTTGAAAACAAGATAACTTTTTTGTTTTAAAAGATATCAAAATAATTTTTGCTCATCTAAATAAAGG